>JANZXP010000004.1:29570139-29600700 GCA_027576715.1 Erythroxylum flavicans | reverse complement strand
TGGATTAGTAATGAAATGAAGAATTGAAGTTTCTTGTGTATGATTATGTTTAGCTTGTAATTAAGTTTGGATGGTCAGATTTGAATGTATGTGTTTGTCTTGAATGTTTGAACTTTTGAGTTTGGATTTTGAATTCTGAGGGTTTCGCAGCGGCGAACATTTTTGAAGGTAACTTCGCCGCAGGGAAGAATGACTTCCGGCACGGTGAACTTTTCTCGAAGGGTCCATGAAGATAACTCCATGGGTTCGCTGCGGCGAACTCTCCTTTGCTGCCACGCTGAGAGTTATTATGATTGCAATACTTTGCACCTTTCTTTCACACCACCCCTCACGCGACGGTCCCGAATTGTCATCATGGGTTTCGTCTTGAGACCCGGGCCAAATATCTTTTGGCATCCGAATTGATAGTTGGGCTCCGAAAATAGGGTCCAACATATATTTTCTTTAGGGGAGAATATTTCCTTTCTTTGATCCAGAAACTTCAATCCTAAGAAAAAATTTTAAGCAACCAAGATCTTTCATTTCAAATTTTCTAAACAAGTATTCTTATAGTGCCTTCCTCTCTTCTAGATCATCTCTTATCACCACCATGTAATCCATATATACAATAAGAGCAATGATTTTACCTTGCCTTCTTTTCAAGAATAAAGTGTGGTCAGAATTGCTTTGATGATATTCGAAAGCTATTATAAACCTTATGAACCTTCCAAACCATGCTTTTGGAGACTGTTTTAGCCCGCACAATGATTTCTTCAATCTACAAATCTTTTTACTATACCTTTTTGCTACCATACATCCTAGTGGAAGCTTCATATAGGTTTCTTCAAAAGAGTCACCATACAAAAAGGCATTCTTTACATCAAATTGTTACTAAGGCTCATCCAAGTTTGCAGCTAAGGACAACAATACTCTGACATTATTGATTTTAGCTATGGGAGCAAATGTATCTATGTAATCAATCCCATAGGTTGGGGTATACCTTTTGCCACCAGTCTCCTTTGAACCTTTCAACTGTGCCATTTACATTGTACTTTACAATGTAAACCCATCAACATCTAACTAGCTTCTTTCCTGATGGGCATTCATTGATCTCTGAAGTTTTATTTTTTGTAAAGAGTTCATTTTTTCATTCATTGCAACTCTCTACCTTGGAACATCTAAAGCTTCCTACATACTGTTAGGAATAGCTACAAAAAATAATTTATTTACAAATGACTTATTTAATTCCGATATATTATTATTTGACACATAATGAATCATGAGATATTTAACTCTACTTGAAATTTCAGGTTTATATGTAGACTTTGGAATACCTCTAGTAAGACACTCTGATAGTTATTTTCTGAGTGGCTTAGGGTCAAGAATAGGAACATCCTTAGTAAACGATTGATGTGGTATATTAGTGAAAATCTCGACTTCTACATTTGATGGACCAACATCCTCCTCTTTAGTAGTCCCTCCTTGTTCAATATCCTATAATTCAATAGCTCCTTTCTACTCCTCTTCATGTTCTAACTGATTATTAGCACCATAACTAACATCATTACCATCTGAAAAATGAGAATCACCTCTGTACTCCCCCTGAAGTTCATAATTAAGAGTCTGGATTTTTTTTAGTACTCTCCCTGAAGTTCAAACTCAGAGAAATACATTGTATCTTTATGAAAGACTACATCTATTGTGATGAACATACGTTTAGTTGGAGGATGATAACATCAATATGCTTTTGTTTTATCGCATGCCCAAGAAAAACACATTGTAGGGCTCATGGAACTAGTTTGTTTCGTTAATGTTTATGGATATACACAAATGATGTAGATCCAAAAACATAAAGAGGCAAAATTGGTATTAGCGAAGCAACTACAATATTAATGAGGACTTCAAATGGTGTTTAAAATTCAATAGAGTGGGAGGGAGTTCAATTAAACAAATATGCATTGAAAGAAAGAGCTTCTCCCTAATAAGTCAATGGAATATAAGCTTGAATTAATGAGGCACGAACAACTTCTAACAATTGTTGATTTTTTCTCTCAGTTATCCCATTTTGTTAGGGAGTATCCAAGTAAGAAGCTTGATTAATAATACCTTGTGCTTCTAAATAATGTTTCAATTTAAAGCTCTAATACTCTCCACCATTATCACTGCGAAGAACTCGAACCTGTACATTGTACTGAGTTTGAATGATCTTTTAGAATTTCTAAAACAATAAATTCACTTCACTTTTGTACTAAGTTTGAATGATCTTTTGGGATTTCTAAAACAATAAATTCATTTCACTCTTGGATTTCATTAACGACAACCAAGTCATCCTCATACAATTATCAATAAAAGTAATAAACCAATGAAATCCATCCAAAGTTGGAATTTTGGACGGTATACATTCAAGTAAATAACCATAAAGGGCAAGGGACTTTTATTTAACACTTGTGGAAATGAATTTCGATGACATTTTGCAAGTTCACAGACATCACAGTGGAAACTAGAAGCATAAATTTTTTCAAACAAACTAGGAAGTAGTTTTTTGAGGTTGCCAAAGGATGTATGCCTTAAATGTCAATGCCACAACCAAAGTTTAACTTTTTTTGTCTTCACCTTTGAGTCATCCATGACAAAAACTTGATGCAACTTGTCTACAATCCTTGATTTTAGGTCTAAATAATATAACTTCCCTCTCCTAATACCACAACCAATTGTCTACTTTGTTTAGATGTCCTTAAAGAGACAAAAGTTAGGACAAAAAATTACAATGCATGAGAAGACTATTGTTATTTGAGAAACAAATAAGAGGTTATAATCTCACGATGGAACAACTAAAACAAAATCCAAATTTAGAGTATTAATGAGAGTTAAAGACCCTTCCCCAACATTTGGGACTTTATCACCATTGGCAATAGAAACAAATTTTTGTGAGGATTCTTTAAGTTCAATAACTTGTCTAGAATCAAAGGTCGTATAATTTGTAGCATCATCATCAATTATACATGTACTATTAGAAGCGGGTGCAGAAATATTGGAAGTCTTACCAGCATTATTTGTAACTTCTACTAACGCAGAAGTCTTCTGAACAACATCATCATTGATTTTGGTTTCAACAATAGCAACAGTTGGAGTCTTCTTGGAATTCTCCTTTAGGGGTGCTTGATTGTGGTCCCACCAATCTGGATATCCTATAAGTTTATAGTAGTGATCTTTAGTATGTCTAGTTTGGCTGCAATGAGAACATTTGTATGTAGAATTTTCACCACCAAAGGTTGACTTTTGATTTGTTTCCAACCACTATAACAACAACTTCAAGGTTTCCAGATTCTCGTTTCAACGTTTCACGACGTACTACCTCTTACTGAATCAATGCATAGCATTCTTTTAAAGTCGGAATTGATTCCTTCCTTAGAATCTCCTTATGAACCTATTCAAAAACATCATCTAAATCTGTTAAGAATATATGCACCATTAGTCATTCAATCGACTTTTTATATGCTTCAACATCTTTAGGATCCTTCATGATAAAATTTTCCTGGCAATTTAGTTCTTAAAAAATTTTAGTTAACTCTCCATAATATTCAGAGAGAGATTTTCCACTTTGTTTTGTAGTGAAAGCCTTTTTTGTTCAGCGCAAAAATTGCAATTCATTGCCATCATGGAAGGCTTTTGCTAATGCACTCTAGATTTTATGGCTACAGGTAATCTTAAGTATTGCTTCATAATCTCTGGACTTATAGACATCAGCAACCATCTTTTAACATTTTTATTTTCAGCATACCACTTCTCATACACATCATCAACTTCTGTAGGTGGCTTTGTTTTACTATGGATATAAGAGAGTTTCCCCTTTTCAGCAATATGCATCTCCATCAGTTGTAACCAAATATCATTTTTTGATTCAAAAAGAATGATGTCTATATTAAAAGCTCATTCGGTTTGAACAAAAATTGGAACAGATTTTGATCCAAATGATTCAATTTGTTTTCACTCATTTTTAAAGGTTTTGTTCGCTCTGATACCAACTTAAAAGATGAGAAGAAGAAGAAAGAAAAAAAATACTTCTGTTTAAGTTACTTTCTCTTAAATGTACTAGTTATAGTGTACAATAAGGAAAGAAATCTCAATAATTAATCCTACACTTGTAATTAAAAATCTAAGAATATATTTACATATGTACAATCCTAACAATTATGGAGAAAAAATCTCAACACTTGTTTCTCAAGACAAAACGCTCGTCACAATTGAAATATAGCCCTTATTATATTTTAGCGGGCATTTCAAAAGGGGTAAGACATCTGATGGAAATTGAACGAGCTGAAATTTTTGAGGTTGTTAGTGTAGATGTGGGTTTAGTGGATAGGTTGGTTTATGTTTATGGGAGTAGGGATAACTGCGATGAAAACCTGCACATAGATGGAGCTACGCTAAGTCTAGAAGAATTAAGTTTGTCTTCAATTAATTTGGCAATGCCTACTGCCTGAGGTAAGGATGATAGTTTAAGTATCAATAGTTTCCATTGAATATCTTCCCTCAACTCAAAAAGGAAACAATTTAGTAAATATTTGCTAGACAATTCCTGAGTTTAAGTGGATAATGCCTCAAACTTGTTCATATAGGAGGCAATCGTTATTATTTGCTTCATCTTATAGAGCTGAGCTTCATAATTGACAAAAGTCGATAGGCCAAACCTGATTTTCGACTGACGGGTGAAAGCTTCCCAGTTGGAGAGTTAGAAGGTGGTATGCATCCAATAGTACCATTGGAGTGCTGACCCTGATTCAGTAATATATAAAGAAGTGCTCAATTTGGAATATCCATTCGAGTACATTTCTCCCTGAAAAAAGGGAAATCTCAAGTTTAGGTTCTTATGGTTGTGTTTGGTGTTGGATTTGGTGGTCGAGGGAGTGCCGGAGCTGATGATTGTCTTGACGATGAGGGTGAAGGGTGCATGGTGGATGAGGTGGGTAAAGGCAGTAGGGGTGGCTGGGTAGGTTGTTTCTCCACCTTCAACAGTTTCATCATCATGTATGCCATAACGGTTTCTTGAGAAGACATAGCTTGATGTAGAGACTCAACAATCTTTGGCTATTATTAGAAGGTATCATATTGTTGTTGGACCCTCGAACAGAGGCTCTTAAATTTAGGAAAGATGAGTGCATAATGTGTCAATTGTTCTGTCAATTTGGTCAACTATTCTTCTATTGCCTTGGACCTGGTTGTCATTCCTTCGGTAATTTGTTCTTTCAACGAAAGCACAAAATGGTGGCAGTCAAGTGATAGGGTTGCTTTAGAGAAGGAGTGAGGTGAAAGATGAGGTATGAGAGAGAGAGAGGAGGAAAGGAAGATAAAAAAATAGATAAGAAAGAGGGGGAGAGCAAGAGAGAAGGAGAAGGGGAAATGATCAAGTAATAGTTCTCTGTCTTTATTAATAGCTCACAAGAGATACATTTGTAGTACTTTTTATAATAGAATCTCACCAATTAGTTAGCCAAAAACCTCCTAACTAGCAAACAACTAACTATTTATAGTAAATCTCTATATCTTGTTGGAGCTTTAATTCGTCAGGCACTCCTTCTAACTACCATAGAAATTGGTTGTGCTGCAACACTATTCGTTGGTCCTGCTGGGCTATTGACTTCTTTATGATACTTTTCTAGTACAACTTCAAGATCAAGCAAGTGTTGAAATATTAAATCATAAACAAATTTGATTCCATAGAGAACAATGAGGGGGGAGATTTAAGCATTTAGAGCGCAAGTTATGTATTTATTGTCCCAACCATTGATGTGTTTTCCTCCTGTGAACTCTATGGGAGCAATCCTTAGTCCAATCCACTTAGCTATAGCTAATTGGATGCTCCCACCATTACCGACGAAGAATACTGCATCAGTTAATAAACATTTGACACATATTCTTATGAAGAATAAAACCATTAAATCCACATGCAGAAAAACAAAACATTAGTGCAAAAGGACCCTCAAGAGCTGCACATTACATATGGCATTGGGTTGTCAACTTGGCCTTTTTTGAGTTTACGGTACCGAGTTAAGGGGAAGTAGATGAAGATAAACTTCCACACTTGCACATGAAGAGCTTTACGAGGTAATTGTTATTAGCAAGAGCCTTATTGCCAAAGCTTGTGGATTGATCCTTTAATTCGAAAGAGAGACAAGGAGGAAGGCTAGCTCCATTTGGAACCAATATATATGGTAAATCCAACTCGAAAAATGGTGTCAACATTTTTCTCTTTCATTAGAGGAATCTATCGTCTTTTTTCTGTTACCGATGTTACCGAGTTCAATCATGAGGTAAGCGTTTGCATTTACTTGAGTTGTTATTATAAATAATGGCCCTATGCTCGAGAACATGCAAAGTTGTGTTAGAAACTCAAATTGACTGATTGTAGTATAACCAGTAAGAACAGTTTTGAATGAGATTAATGGCTAGCATGGATTTGGGTGTTATACTAGTTCTCAAGATGATGTTAGAAAGTAATAAAGTGTAAAAGAGGTTTAACAACCTGAAAAAAATTTGAGTTTTATTTTGAGAGATACTACTCTAATTATTTAACACGAAATTAAATTATTATTTAATTATTTTAAAATTTATGTATCTCGTAAATAGTGATTACATTTTATGTCAACAATATATTAATAATAATAATAGAATAAATTATGATAAATAATTTTTGTGTATTTAACTAATATAATTTATATTAAAATAAACGATTATATAATTTATAATTTTTATGAAAAATAATTGATATTGTTTCAGTGTTATAAGAATAGTTGATAAAAGTATGAAGTTATATAATTATAACCTATCAAATAAATATTTAGTAATTTAATTAAAAGAGAAATTTTAATTTAAAATTTGTTAATTTTATTTTAACTTAAAAATTTATATTTAAACATCAATATGTAAATAGTCATTTTAAATTAAAATTTGTATATTAAGTTAAGAGTTAATATCAAAATAATTTAATTTAATAATATTATTTTTTGAAAGCTAAGTTAATATATAAAATCTATTATTATATTCAATTTTTAAATTTATTATCAAATAATTGTTTAATATAAAGTTAATTATAAAAATATTAACATATTCAAAATGTTATAAAATATTATAATAAAACCTTATTTATACAAAATATAGTTATTAAATTGATATAAAATTTTTGATAATAATTAGTAGTGAATTATCATAAATAAAATATATTATTAAAAATATTATGATACTTGCATTAACAAAATAATAATAATATTATTAATTTAAATAAAATATAAAACGCCCAAGTAAAGCACCCAATTCAATTCTATTGTTTTATTGTTGGCAAATAATTCAATTAAGAATGACAATTGCGCCCAAACTAGCTTGTTTCGATATGAAATTAACGAGCTTAGCTCAAATTAATCAGACTTCGAGCTAAACTCAAGCTTTTCTTAAAATTTTGAAACTGGCAAAATTGGACTACCCAATCCAAAGCCTAAATGTGTCAAACAAGATTGTTTTGAAAACAATGTGGTTTTCAAAGTGACTTTAAATTAAATTTTTTAAAAAAATGCGTTCAAGCTACTGAGTCTCAAGTCCTTTCGAGTCTTAGTTCGGGCCAAGCTTAAACTAGCCTAATGCCACCCTAAGCCCAACCCCTTTGACATTTATGCCATAGCCCATAACAAGTTCGACCGAGTCGTGTGCAAGAAAATGCAACATCTGTGCATTGAAAATTTCATCATGCTGCCTTGAACAAATGCTCGTGTTCATTTTCCTTTGAAGATTCTACGCACCGCGATATTTGAATCTATCAACCACTAAACTTTTCTAGACACACTAAAGGGACAAACAAATATCCTCTAACAACCTTTAGTAAAAAAACATTAAAATCTTCTGGTTTTGCCTGATTGTGCCAGAGATACGAAACCAAGAGAAAAGTATCATCTAATAATCATTTAGTAAAATCTACCACGTCGTATAAAACAGCATTACATAGCACATAGCCTATGAGCTTGAGAATACACTAGCAGCAGCTTCCAAAATTTCCCTAGCTTCTGTATTTGGATCAGGTAGCTCACCTGGGATCTGCCAAGACAACTAATTAAGAACATAACAATGAAGGACAATCATGATCTCACTTTTCAAATACCACTGACCTTTCCAAATACGTTCATCTTTGTTGGAGAAGCACCAAATTCCAGCAACAATCTTATAACATCTGCATGTTCACCCCTCGCTGCATGGTGAAGAGGCTGCAGAAGTTGCATCCATAATGATCAAAGGAAGGAAAGAAAGTTCCAGTAGGGACCAAAAACTAACAGAGTTCATACAAACAAATTCTTTTTAGACATTTTAGTTGCCCCACATTAGCAGATAAGCTAAAACTAAACTCACAGTATCACCATCAGTATCGACAGTTTCGAGCATTCTTTTCACACACTCTGGACTGTTAGCACTGCTAAGTAGAAGCTGGACTATCTCAGTAAATCCTGCAGTGGGGAAGAATAAAAGGAAAATCAACAAGAGTGAAAAATTGTACACAGCTCACAGCAAAAATATCTTATTGCTTACCCCCAGCACAAGCATCATGAAGAGGGATTGCTCCTTCATCATCCTTGGCTTCCAAGTTTGCTCCCTTCTCTAAGAGAAGCTGCAATGAAAATGCTGTAAATGATCAAATGATTTACCTTAAATATAAACAGAGGGGGTTTCATGCAATTAAACTAAACATACCTGGACACAGGAAAAATGACCATACAGACAAACCAGATGAAGAGCTGTGTCCCCATCTTCCACTACCTCATCAATACTGCCATCTAAGTTATCTGCATCCAAAGTAAAGTCCTATATAAACAGATTACTAGAAAGCCATCAGCTCAAGCTACGGAACACTTAACAATCCATGAGGATGAACAAACAAATGCCCACTAACAATGATACAATACAACAACATTCCAAGGATTGTTTTCATTTTTCCGTAGCTGAAGGAACTAATTTCAGTTCATGATCACCTTAATCGAAAATATTATAAAAAACACGTAACACCCATCTAGAGAAGGGGAAAAATAAAAGAAACATTACATTTTCATTAGAATCAAACCAAAAACATAAAAGAATACACAATTTATCAACAGCATCTCAGTCGCTTTCTTGAGAAATTTGATATACATTACATGAAAATCATTTCAAAGTTCTTAATCAACCAACTCCAACCAATCGAAAGCAAAACGAAAAGATATTGCCTTTGCCCAAAAAATGACCTTATAATTAATATGTAACTAAAACCAGATATTGAGTCTTGATTGCCCAACTACTCAACAACTAAAATAGGTAATCAAAATAAAGTCTAAGGAAAAGTGAAATGATTAAAGAAGACAGACCTAGAGCAACGCGAAGGGCGTCGAGGTCCCCAAGGTGGGCGGCGGCCGCAAGGTCGCGTAGATGCTGTGGAATATCCGGTTCATAGACGACGAAATCTCCTCCAAGGAAGAGACTGTTTTCTTCTCCGTTCTCATCATCATCGATAAAACCGTCGGGTCTCACTGCCATTTTCTTCTCTCTTTTTTTTTTTGGTTCTCTTTTCTTCTGCTTTCTGTTAGCCGCTGTCCATCGCTCTCGAGTCCGGACCTGCAATTTGCGTATATAAAGAATTGAGTTTTTATGGTCATAATCAAAGATAATTAATTATAAGCTATAATAATTGAAATAATAATATGCATAATTTAATTATTATTAATATAATAAAGAATATAGTATCTTTTTAAAATCACTAATTTTAATTTTAATCTTAATAGTCTAAATTAGATATAGAGAGAGATAAAATACAATTGCTGAAAGCATTGAATAATGAACTCGTTTATATTTCTTAATTCATTTTAAATTGATATTTTGTAAATTTGAAATTCATAATAATTTTTTATTAGTAAAATAAAATTTCATTTCTTTTTAAATTTTTGCTTGAAATTTAACCGAATTCTGGTAACACTACTAAAGTTAACTTTGCCAAGGCTATTCTTTGACAGGACAAGCACAGTTCGCTATTTATGTCCATAGTAGTAGTTATCCCCATCACGCCCGTGTCTCCACTCCACATACCCCGTTCCTTAGTATGTTGAGCTAAATTTGCGTGTGTGTGTGTGTGTTTGTTGAGGAGAGGAACGTGACAACCCAAAAACTAGGTTTAAGTTGTCATGTTCTGTCCTGTTTGATGCTCACATCTTGCTTTATGACAACGCGTTGATTTGGTTAAAAACAATGTTGGGTTGGTACTTTCGATATTCACAAAGTTGGCGTGCTTTTATTACACACCTTAGAACTTCAGTTTTTCATAAATATAAAGTGTTGGAAAGAGACGATTCTAACACGGATTGATTGATCACAGCTGCTTTAGCTAGATAGGCACATGGATCTTCTTCACAGGAGCATATGCTTTTAGTGTTCAGTTACTAAGTTTGGTTTAGGATTAGACTAAGTGCTAAAAGTCTGTTGAACCAACCTAAAATAACATAAAGGTATTGCTAAAAGGATCACATCCTTTATGACTCTCAAAGTTACAAGTGTAGTTTAATAACATGTGATAATTAAAACTGAATATGCATTCAGTGGTGGTATTGGACTTGGTTAAACTGAACATAACTGTAAGTCCAGCCAATTAAACATTTCTTATTATTTTTTACAACGAACCTTAACCCATAAATCCCATAAATTTTTCTCCCATACAGTTTTGTAGTGTTTAAGAGCAATGTAATGGGAAAATTGTCATAATGGAGAAAGCCAAAAGTACCGAATCCAACATCAGGCTAGTGTTGTAGCATACTGGTTCAGGAAGAGTGCGTGACGTATAAACAATAACATAACACAAAGGAAGGGAAGTTAAGAATAGCTTTTGTTTGCTAGCCATCAGTTTATTGACATGAAACATAACGGACAGAGAGGGATGAAGCTGGAGCTCATATCTCTTACACTCATCAAACAACAAAAACGGAACCTAATCCCACTACAAGTTTGGCTGTGGTGATATTGTTGGTGGCACGCAAATCTCATCATCCCACTCCTTTTGTCAGGGCAATTAAAAAGGAACCTTTTACTGTGACACACATGTCCACGGATACTTTGATTATCCAACTCCAGGCAGGACTAAGTCATTAATTACCATGAAAATTGGCATTTCGGGAATTGAAGAATGAATAATCAAATTAGTGAAAGTGGAAAGTTAATAATACAATTCACATGAAATTGATGATCAATTGATTTTCACAAAATAAGGAGTCAGGATCGTCGCCACTTCTCATGATTGGTTAGTAGTGGCAATCCACCACAGCAGAAGCGGAAAAGATGAGAACTTTTCCCTTTGATGTGAAGTGGAATTTGGGTTGATCTCGGAGATCATGATCTTCAGGTGCCGGAAGATTAAGATCTAACTGAAGACTATTCTTTGGTTTCTTCGACACTGGGGACTCTTCAGAACTACTTGCAACCAAACTCAGGCTTCTTGTTGCCGTTGAATTGGTAGCAAACGCCCTATGCCTCCTCATATGGCCGCCTAAGGCCTGACCAGACGAGAACTCAGCCCCACATATCGAACACTCATGAAGCTTATTAGATTTGCCAACATTGGATGTCACTAAACTCCTATCAGCTATTTGCAACGAGAGGGCTGTGCTCATAATATGCCGTTGATCTTCCTCTTCCTCTGCAGTCATGGCACACCTTTTCTTCTCCTCAATAATAGCTTTGGGTTTCTTGTGGCTCGCTCTGTGTCCACCCAGCGCTTGAAACGAAGGAAAGCATCGGTTACAGGTCTTGCATTCGTAAGCAAATAACCCCTGATGAGGTTTGCTTGTCGTGGTGGCGGTGGTTGTTGATGCAAGCTGGTGATGAGAGTGTGATAACTTGCGAGCATGGTGGCCTTGAGCCAAGAGAATCAAACAATTGGCCATGTCTTCCTCTTCCCCTCTTGTGCTTTCAGCGAATTCATTAACCGAACTGCTAGGAGATGACGTGTTGTTATCAACAGCAAATATTCTTTCATGCTCTTCTCCGCTACTAGAAGATTTGGTCGTCGAGATCGCCAAAGATAACGGGGAAGATGGTCTTTGACGCTTGGTGCGCTTGCCTTTGATAATCTGCATCAATTCCTTGGACCCCGTTACTTCTTGCTGAGCCTCCATCACCTTTTCGGTCATGAACATACAAAAACAAAGAGAAAGAGAGAAGGCGAAGAAGAACGGTGATGGAGGAAGCACAGAAGATAGAGTTTGGTATTAATATAAAGAGAAGAGAAGCGAATGGTGTTAAGGATGAGAATAGGGAAGTTTTAATATTGTTTCTAAGTGGGATAGTCACCCGTGAACAGTAACCGTGAATTTGGCTTGCTTTGCCAGTCTTGCGTTTCCAAACTTGGGAAGTTATTATAGAGAAATGTAACCAGTCACGTATAAATGAGTATATAATATATAGTATATAGATAGATAGATAGATAGATAGATACAGGTGTATGTTGAGAGACAGACATGTAAAGATAGATAAGAAAAGAAGCAAATGCAAGTATGAGGAGGCGAGGAAACGAGTGAGATTCGGTTGGCTTTGAAGCAAACCCATTACTTTTTCTAAACTATTCCTTCTGGAGGATTGGTTTGCAAGCCTGGAACCACAGAATTTTTGCGCTGCTTCCCCTCTTTTTCTCCTTTCTCTTGCTTTTCTTGCCTATCATGCTAGTTCTTAATCCCAATTTGCTTCTTACCTTGTAACATTTTACTCAAAAAGTTTGAGTTTAATAATTACACCATAAGTTAAAAAGTATATCATTAAAAAGAAGGGAGTGCAAGTGAAATATAAGGAGTGATGGCATTGCATTAGGCACTTAATGAAGCAGTTCATGTGGGGTGGGGTTGACCCACAACTTCTTCCATTCACACATTGTAACAGAAATTAACTTGTTGGATCGACCATGACCCTGAAATCACGCCGGCTTTACCATCCAATTATTGGATGACTATATCCTATGCTTTACTAATGATTGACATGAAATTGTGACAGCTGCTATCTAGCAGCAGGACAAGTTCTTCAAATGTTTTAGCATAATTTTCATTAGCATAACAAAATGCCCCTTTAGTCAATCCATCTTGTGAGTAATTAGTTTCCATATATTGCTTAGTTGGTCTAATTGACTTTGTCAATTAAACTAATATTAAAAGAAGACTTATGGCCACTACCCGATCAATTAAATGCTCAACGGATTCTTTTACCTATCAACCTTAATTCGTTTTTGACAAAAACCTTACAACTTAAATTGACTTAAAAAATACTAGATAGTTACCATTGACGAACCAGTTACTTGACTATTTAGTCAACATCTTTAACCCCTTTATAGTGCATCGGATAGTAAGAATACGTGAATCTTTCACCTTTTGTAACCTCACACATCAGATTCCGTTGCTTGTCTTGTCTAATCATTAGACTAAAAACTCTTCAGAGTTTGTAGCGTTCAAGTCTCTTCTAAAACCTCTTTACTTCTAAGTATCCTGTGTAATTTCATTTGGCCTTAAGATTAAAAGCATGTATGTGGTCAAGGACACAGCATCGATAAGATCAAGTTGTTATTACTAGGTTATCTTTGTCTTGTAAAACTTTTTACACCCCTGATCAACTACTTGGTTGCATATGCCAACAACTGAGCACATCCAAGATGCAATTCACCCAAAAAGAGAATACCTACAAAATAACTGAAAAAGGAAGTTTCATACAACCCTACCCTCGACCAGTCGTCAGGTTTTGGACACATTCAAAAGTACGTTATGAGCTGTAGCTTGGCGGCTCCTTCCCTAACTGACGTCTCTCGTCATGCCGTTCTCTAATAACTTATTCTTTTCTCACAAAAGAAACAAAAGAGGTTCTCTGCATGGGAATATCTTGTCTACTTATCTTTCTTCATTTTTATATATCTATTCATATCGTGTAACTGTAACAGCTAACGAGAGATTGGAATCAATTATAATTATAATACTGGGCGGTGGCCATGTAACTTGGTATTCAACTTGTTTGCATATTGCAAGTAAGTCGAGAGGAATGTATATTACGGAGGAGAGATTCTTGACGTGAGAAATTATTGAAAGTGTTTGTGAGAGGCACGTAAGAGAGCAAATGCCGGAATCAACGGTGTAGTTGGTGATGACCCAAAGTAAAGCATATCATCATCATCAGATCATCAAATCATCAAACAGCAAATTCTAAACTTATATTCTCTTGGATTTCGGTTGGTGTCGTAACTGTATTATTACTTGTATGGAGAGGCAGGCCGGCTAGCTTCCTTCTATTGTTCCTTACTCTACATTCATACTCTTCCTTGTTTATATCTTCAAGTATACACTTTAGTTTATCAACCGTTATTCTTAATGCTTCTCCACTTCTTTGTCTTCCAATGTACGTACCTTGTGTACAATACATAATCATTTTAGTTTTATATTTTATGAGAGTTTGAATGATGGAGAGCAACTCTGCTGTTTGTGGGTATTATTGAGTTGTCATTTTAATAGAATCTACAACTAGATTTATAATAAGTTTAAGTACGATGGAATGAATCATATGAATATTAAAGTGAAGTCACATCCAAATCCTTAACATATAGGTTTTTTAT
Organism: Erythroxylum flavicans; assembly: GCA_027576715.1. Taxonomy (NCBI): domain Eukaryota; kingdom Viridiplantae; phylum Streptophyta; class Magnoliopsida; order Malpighiales; family Erythroxylaceae; genus Erythroxylum; species Erythroxylum flavicans. The sequence goes on along the minus strand of JANZXP010000004.1, from coordinate 29,586,089 downwards.
TTGGATTAGATATAGCCTTCTCAGTTTCTTGTTTTCAATTAGTTTTAATCCTAAAAACAAAACAAGCGATTCTAAACTTTTGCTTTTAAAATTTAAAAATTTTACTTTTTATTTTTAAGTTGTTAATTACTAAAAATAATAAGAATACATAAGAAGAAGAGCCTTGGAAGCAACTGATAAAAGTTGTTCCTTTATGACCTGAAGGTCATATAATTGAATTGTGGAGATAATTTCTTTGTCCCCAAATTCTTACAAAGTGAGAAACTTTGTATACCGAATACGTTGACTTTTAATAAAGATATATAAATAATTTAAAAGTACGGTGTCAATTTCATTTTTGTTATTTGGAAAAGACAAATCATTTTTCTATCTCTTTTTTTTTTAATTTCTGAGAGAAATTTAAAGAAAAAGTAAAGAGGAAAGACAAAATAAAGCTGTAACAGCTTCAAAGTCGCAGTGATGCTTTAAATGTTAGGATTTCACTTTCACAGTATCATCACATTAGGCTAGAGGTCAACGGGTACTACAGTGTCATTATGTTCTTCACTTACTCAAAAGTAATTATATCCTAAAGATTTGACGATTAGCATATAAATTAATCTCATCACTCCTACTCTTTTAGATAAAACTAAGTCCCACCTAGTATAAATGGATTGTGATTTCAATACATAATGGTCACACCCCACTGGCATTGCATATTAAACCCATGCCAGCTATAGTCTTTCACATGAACCACGAGGAACCCTTTCTTTTGTTTTTGTAATTGCAACAAACCGCAAACTTGGCCTGCCACTGAACGCACCTAAACATGTAATTGCATTAATTAATCATATGACTACATCCAAGAAAATACTTGCCAGCCTGCCTCGACTAAGCCTAGCTAGTCTTTTTCCCACCACACATAATTTTATCCGCAACGTGCACTGCTTCTACTTGTAATCCTTTGAACCTACTTGCTTCCCGAATTGTTAATTCCCTCCTTGGAGAGTATTCTTTGTCATTCAAGTACAAGTTCGAACTTCCAACCAACATCTTCCTCCCTAGATATTGAATTCCTCGTCTCAAGGGAGATTAAAGAAACAGACACTTTCATTTTAAACGTGAATTTTTGCATTTTCGACTAAGCTACAAGGATTTGCTTCGTCATTGTCAATCGATTGACTTGTTCCAAGAGGTGGAGTTACAAGGATTTGTTATTTCATTATCAATCAATTGACTTGTTCCTAGGTATGAATTGATCAAATTAAGAACAAAATAAATAACTTAAGCTATCCATGTCCACTAAGAACAAAATTTAAAACTTAACCTATCCATATCCGATAAGAACTCAAATTTTTCCATATTTTATTAACCTTAGACATCCATTTTCTTAAAGTAATTAAGGCACATCATTATCATCAAGTTGTAAAAAGGGCTCCAATTTCTAATACTATATTCTCTTGAATTTCAATTGGTGATGGAACTTTATATGCACTTGCTTGGAGAGGCAAGTTGGCTATACTTTTTTTTCTTTCTTTAGTAAAAGATTATAACCATGATCTTTAGGTGTAGATTAAACAAATCATGAGTAGACTATTACCCTTCTATTGTTACTGGGATATTCTATAAGTCAATTCAACATATATTCAACAGTAATATATGTTCGAATAATAAATAAACTGAATGCGGAAGAAATCAAAATACTTCTTACATGCCACTGATGTTTTTGCTTGAAAAGTCTACGTTTTAGGATTCTTCTTAGCTCTAAGTTCCAAAAATTGATGGTGTATATTTTCAAAAGAGGAAAGGAGCTTAGGGGACCTAAAAAATCTGCAAGAAAAATATATCAATGTGCTCTCATCAAGCACATTAATTAATAATTACCACAAAAACTTGACATTCATACCCACTAATTACATAAACGTTGGACCATATGAAAAAGATCTCATATTTTCCCACTTGGTCCATAAGTTTAACTTGATATCAAATCCTAATTCAATCCGAATATAATATATGAATCATGGTGCATGATAGATCTTCTAGTTATTGAGTATTATCTTTCATGTATTACAATATACTATATTCTGTATCAACCCGAATGTGGTAACATTACTTAATAAATAATCCCTATGTTTATTCCAGGTCTAAAATAATCAATTTTCTCAAAATTAAAAAAAAATGTGTATCATAATATGAGAAAATATCATAAGAGTTTCATAAGAACAACATTGTCCATACAATGAAAAATATATAATGGAACCCAATCTCATTCTAACAACATGATCTTTGAATTTCGTTGGTAGCATGTCTTTTGTTAAAAGATCAACTATCATTAACTCAGTGCTAATGTAATCAAAGATCACTTTATTTTTCTTAACATGTTCCCTTATAGATAAAAAATTTATGTTGATGTGTTTACTCTGACTACCACTCTTGTTATTTTTAGCCAAAAAATAGCTAAATTGTCACAATAAATTCTTAATGGCCTAGAAATGGAATCCATGAGTTTAAGCCCATATATGAAACTCTTTAGCCATACACCATGTAATGTAGCCTCAAAACAAGAAACAAACTCAATCTTCATGGTGGAAGTGACAGTCAAAGACTACTTTGCAGCCCTCTAAGATATAGCTCTATGGGCAAAAATGAAGATATAACCTGATGTTGATTTTCTTGAATAAAGACACATAATAAAATCTGAATTTGAGTAACATATTACCTCCAGATTGTTGGTTTGTTTGTACATGAGCATGTAATCATTAGTCCTTTGAAGGTACCTTAGTACTTTCTTTGCAACTCTCCAGTAATCTAATCTTGGGTCACTGTGATATCTACCTAACATTTTAACAACAAATACAATGTCAGGTCTTGTACAAACCTGAGCATACATCAAGACAGCTATAGAAGCATATAAAATGTTTTTCATTTGTTCTATTTCAAAATCAAGTTTCGAGCATTGGTTTAAATTGAACCTATCGCCTTTCATAATAGGAGTTACACTTGGTGAACAATCTTTTATCTGAAATCTCTTTAAAACTTAATTAATATATGTTTCTTGAGACAAACCTAAAATACCAAGGAATCTGTCTCGATGGATCTTAATGTTAATTACATAAGACGCATCACTCATATCTTTCATTTCAAAATTTTTAAAGAGAAATTGCTTCACGTTATGTAGCAAACTCCTATAATTGGTTGCGAGTAATATGTCATCCATATATAATACGAGAAAACAAATTTTACTCCATTAACCTTCTGTTATATACATTGATCCCTGATATTTTCTTCAAAACTAAATGAGAGATAACATCATGGAATTTCAAATACCACTGTCAAGATGGTTGTTTCAATCTATATATGGATCTTATAAGCTTGCAAAACAAATGCTCACCATTACTAAGGGAGAATCCTTCTAGTTGTTTCATGTAAATCTTTTCCTTTATGTCACCATTCAAGGAAGTCATTTTCACATCCATTTGATGCAATTCTATGTCAAAATAATCGACCAATGCTAAAATTATACAAAGTGGATCCTTTTTAGACATAGGAGAAAATGTATATGTGTAATTGATTCCTTCTTTTTAAGTGAATCACTTAGCAATAAGTCTTATGTTGTATCTCTCAATGTTGCCCAATATGTCTCTTTGTTTTAAATTCCCATTTGTAGCCTATTGGTTTTGTTCCTTTAGGCAAGTCAACAATATCCCAAAACATAGTTATTTTGTGGAATTCATTTCTTCCTTCATGATATTATACCATAAATTTGATTATTTGCAACTTATGGCTTGTGAAAAGTTTCAGAATTATTCTTAGCTCATATATTGTAGTCAGATTCTTGTAAATACATAATATAATTACTAGTAATAGCTGATTTCCTTGTTCTAGTAGGTCTCCTTAATGTTACACCAACATCCTTCTATGGAGTTTGTCACTCAATTAGTTATTGAATGCTTTTAGGTAATTCCTAAATAACTGGATCTATTGAATTATTAACAAGTTATGAAAATTTTTAATTGTCATTTATATTGACGATATGTTGTTGAATTTCAACAATTAGTTGTACAACATCTATTTGAACTTGAGGAGCGTTATGAATGACAATCACCTTATTTTTTGATGCGAAAGGCTAAGTATCCAAATGATAATAATCATAAACTATATCTTGAAATTGATCCCTCATATTAATCAAGTAATTCTCAAGAAAATTTTCCTTTTTTGATTCCACAATTCTAGTGTGATGTGATGGATAACAAATCATATATCCTTTAGACCTTTTGGCATATCTAATGAAATACCCACTTATGGTCCTTAAGTCCAATTTCTTTTCTTTTGGATTATAAATTCTTATTTTAGATGGGAACCCCCAAATGTGTATATGTCGCAAACTCAATTTCTAACCTTTAAATAACTCAAATAATGTCTTTGAAATTGTCTTGGTTGGTACCCAATTTGATATATATACTATCGTCTTAAGAACTTCAGTCCATAAAGACTTAGGAAATTTGAAGCTACTCAATATGCTCCGTACCATATCCAACAATGTTTAGTTTCTTCTTTCTATCACACCATTCTGATCCGGAGATCCAAGTATAGTGTATTAGGCTAATGTATAATTTTCTTGAAGATACCTTACAAATAGACCAACTGCTTATCCACCTTTAGTATATCTACCATAATGTTTCTTACCTCTATCAAACCTCACAATCTTAATTTGCTTACTGCATTGTTTCTTTACTTCAACTTTGAATATTTTGAAAGCATCAACTGCTTCATTCTTGTTATGAAGAAAGTGGGGATACATATATCATGAGTAATCATCTATAAATGAGATGGAAGTATTTTTGACCATACAAGTCCATATCTAGACTACAAATATCCATATGTATGATCTCTAATATGTTTGAACTTATCTTAGCACCTTTCTCTGATTTGTTGGTCTGCTTTCCATTTATACAGTCCATACAAGTTTCAAATTTAGTAAAATCTAAAGTACTTCATCATTGACCAATCTTTTAATCCTTTCTATGGAGATATTTCCTAATATTTAATGCTATAATATAGAGGAATTTTTATTCATAACATAACATTTTGTTCTAGAATGAACATTTGTTGTATTGTAAGAAGTATTATTTTGTAAATTAAAACAAAAAGACCATCAAATAATGTATCATTCCTATAAAATTCATATTTATAATTAAACTTTAAAGAATCCTCTAAGAAATGAAAGGAATCTCCAAAAGGAGCAAGTCTTGAAACTGATATCAATTTCCTAGAGAAATTAGGAATATAAAATATTTTTCTAATTTTAAAACAAAACCAGTACATAAAATTAAACTACAATCCCCAAAAGCCTTCATATGTGAACGCATATTATTTCTAGATAAGATATGTTGCTTATTTCTCACTGGTTTTGCTTAGGTTTTATAGATCTCGGAACTCATTTGTAATATAGATTGTAAATCCAGAATTAATCCACCGTGTGTAATGACAAACTTCAACCATATTAGATTTAAAGCAAACTAGTGAGATCAGATTACCTTTCTTTTGAAATCATTCCTTATGTTTGACACAATCCTTCTTCATGTATCCTTTTTTTGTCATAAAAGAAGTACTTGAATTCTTTCCTAATGTTAGCTTGGGTAGGTATTTAAGCATTTCCCCTTGAGTTGGCTTAATTTTTCTTCTTTCCTTGAACAACCAGATGCGCACTCTGCGAACTCTCTCCCTGTTCCAACAACAATCTCCCTTCCTCTTAAAGACATATGGTCATTAATTCATTTATTGATCATTTATCCTTATGTGTATTATAAGATATTTAAAAGGTTTCGTATGGCGATGGAAGGGTGCTCAAGAAACAATACATGAGGAAAGAATCAGACATCTCAACCTTGAGTTTCTTTAACTGAACCACAATGTCCCTCATCTTTATGATGTGCTCCCGCACACCAAGGACATCGGTAAGCCTGGTGGATGAAAACTTCAAAATTAGGGTGCTTGCAAGTGCTTTGTCTAAAGTTTCGAATTGTTCATCAATAGCCTTCAGTAGAACATGAACATTGTTATACTGCTTTATAGAACCATGAATGCCAGTAGAAATTTTGGTTTTATGAACATCACATTTAGGCAATTGGATTGCTCCCAACATTCATTAAAAACAATTTCAGTTGTAGTGTTAACCTTAGTTACCTTAGGTAATTCATCCTTTTGGATAGCATAATCAATATCCATCCACCCTAAATGAAGAAGAATTTGCTCCTACTATATCTTATAACTTTCAACTCTCAATTCAGGAATTTCACTACTTATATTAGAGAAATTAACAATTTAAATAGATGTACGATTTAAACATACAATCTATTTATCAATAAATTGAGGCTAACAAGTTAATATATATACGTTACCAATATAAACATATATTAAATACATAAATCAAATAACATAAAAAATGCATGTGGGTAAATTTTTAATTCAAACAGATTTATGTTAAACTTTATGATAAAAATATCAAATTATGTTTCAATTCCTAATACCCGTGGGAAAATTAGGAAATTTTTTGGATATTTTATCCTAATTAATCATTCATATATGATAAAAATTCCCGTAGGATAAATTTTATTATACTAAAATAATTAACTACAATTAAATGTCTCAACTCTTTATATGATCACGTACATAAATATATAATTTTATATAATTAGAGTTGTTGTGGCTAAGCCCTAATGATTAATCACTAAAATATTTTATTCAAAATTCTATTCACAATGCAAAATATAAACATAATTGATAACCTGATTCATGTTGAATGTTTTATATAAATACGATTTTAACTTAAAATATATCATAATATCACCTTTAGATCAATTGGCATATTCTCACCATGTGCCCCATATGAGCTCGAGTTTGAGCCTTTGCAACTGCATCAGAATTTTGTTTTTAATCAACAAACAAAAATAACATCGTTTGGTGTAAAGGATCTTCTTTAATTTAACCTCATTTGTGACTCGATGGATACCAAAAAAGACAAATCGTAAAAATATTATAAAAATGATTTTTTTAAAATGTTGAAACACGCCCAAAACACTTAACTGAAGATTTCTACCCTTAATCCAAAGAAAACTAAAACAACTCTAGAATGAAAACTTTTGAATCTGAATTTTTTTTTCCAAAATTCGAAATTCCGCAGAAACTAAAACAAGGCAGAGGTTGTAAGGCTCTGATATCAAATGTAAGTCAATGCAACATATATTCAATAGTAATATATGTTAGAATAAAAAATAAACTGAATGTGGAAGAAAACGAAATACCTTTTGCAATTAATGTTTTTGCTTAGAAAGTCTACGTTTTGGAATTATTCTAAGCTCTTGTTTTCAAAAAATCAATGGTGTATACTTTTAGAAGAGAAAAGGAGCTTAGGGGACCCAAAAAATCTGCAAGATAAATATACCAATTTGCTCCCATCAAGCACATTGACAAATACCACAAAAAACAAGACATTCATATCCATTAATTACATAATGTTGGACCATTTAATATGGAAAATATCTTATATATTCCATTTTTTTGTATCTTTGAATTCAAATTTTAGTTTATTAATTACCAGTGTTAATGCTTCTCCACTATTTTTCTAACTATTTAATTATATTAATTATTTTGAGAAAGTTTTGATAGTGTCAAATTATTCAATAAATATAAAATCTTTATTTAAAAATATTTTGTCATAACTATAGAAAAGAAGCAGATTTATTTCTCAATAAAAATAAAATGAAATGAGATTGTATAATTTAATATGAAATGTTCAATCAGAATAATAAGAAACAAAACATATAAAATTTAATAATATTATAGTAATCTCTAATCAAAAGATTAATTTCAATTTTAACTCATGCAATAAATTACTAATACAAAGATATCATCATTTATTCATAAATAATTTGGTTATGGTTGTTATTAAAATCTAACAATCTCTTTTCTTAGTCCCTTGTTAACCAAAATAAGTTATTTAATTAATAAGCTTATTAATAAACAACTCTAAATAAGTTCTTAATATTTAATTTATTAACAATTTTAAAAAACAAAGAGCCCACTAATTTTAATTAATAAACACACAACTTGATTTATTTAATTTAAATTATATAACCATGACATAGACTGAAAATTTTTCCATAATTAAATTATGATATTTATCGTAAAATTAGAACAACCAAACATATATGAATTTAATATTCTAATTAGTAAGTAACTATTTTGACAATTAAACAACACTACCTTTATTCAATCAATCAAAATATTCACCTCAAGAAGTTGTAGAGAATATACAAATATTAAAGAATAATTAAAAAAGGGAAAATAAATTAAAATTGCAATTTTTGGAATCAAGCTTCATTATCCTTTAACTAGGAAAGAATTAAATTAGCTAATCATAATTATGAAGGAAGATGTAGCTTACCGTTAAAGATAAGGGTTTTTATATATCGCTTTTCTTAAGAAAAACTTTCTTGTAAACTTTATTATAAATATTGTCAAGAAAGACATCAAAGACTCTAATCTCTAAAGAGTCTCCTAATCATCGAGTTTATCTTCTGATTTAGATAAGATAGTATGGTTGATATATTTATTCATATCTCCAAATACAAATATAAATTTCATTCAAAATGAAATTCAAGATTCCTCTTCTATGAATGATATGGTAAAACAATTTTACTACAATCTTTAATATACATGATTTATAATAAAATTAAATTAAATTTTATAAATTAATTATAATTTATTTTAAATATAAAATGAATCTTATAGATTATATAAATATTATGCATTATATTCATATAAACTATATGAATATTGGTCAAAGTAATTAAGTAGCATACATCTTTATTTTATGTTAGACATTTATGGGAATGATTAGTGTACGTGTATCCATGATTGTTTTTGTTTCGTCGTAAGATGTTGATTTATTTCCTTTCTGCTTCCTTCCTTTAAAGTGGCTCTTCAATGGTTCAGAATTATTGAGATATCTACCATAAGTTTTGTTTCTAAAACTTAAATACTCAATCACCAACCATCATGTTGGTTCACCAACTATCATGATGGTTCATTGTTGGAAGAGAAAGGGAAAAGGTCTTTGACCCATTTGAGATCCATTCTATAATACCCAATAACCATTATCTTGGGTGCTTTTCATGGGACTCAAATCGATAAGTTACATGGGACATAAAATAATCTAACAATTTGATGTATAAGCATGTATGTTATAAAGTATTTACACTAGAAGAACTTGATTGAAATTATGAAGAAATTAACATGTAAATCATGTGAGTGGTAATCATGAGGAGAATAAAAAAATCTTCATACATGCCTTAGAATGAGATTATCTTAATTTATATCTTTTTTATTTCCTTGTGAAGTTTAATTGATTTATGTTGCCACTTTAATATGATTTGCATCTTAAGCTATATATACTCTTTAATTTCATGAAAAGTGGATTGATGTGACCATTTTGTTTATCTTGTTTTGTTTGTTTATTTTAACCATGTTTTACTTAAGCCCTAATAAAAGATAAGTGTTGGGGAATTTAATAAAACTTTTAAATATAGTTATTTTAAGCACTAATTCCCTTTTATTGTGTGCAATTTTAGGTTCAATACAAGGGATTTGCTTATCTTTTGCATCTAGGTATTCTTTGGCAGATTTAAAAATAAAAGAAATCAATAAGGCATAAATTAATATACATCTATAGTAATAAACGAAAATAGAGAGTAGTATTCATGATGACTACACAGTGGCATGTTTATTAGCATCTATAGTCTCTAGAATTCATATTTCCAATCAAATGTTTTAGGATTTTTAAATTTTATTTTGACTAAGTTTGGAGACAAATCTATGGTTTATTATTTTTGGAACAAAGAATTACAAAAATAAGTTCTCAATAATAATAAAAACTTGGTGCGATTTAATTATTTAAGCAATTTAGGATAGAGGAGAAGAACATGACTTTTCTTTAGTTTTTTCCATCTTCAACATCAATTTTCTGTTCTTCTTTTTCTTTAATAAATGATGGTAGAAACTATGGCCTTTAGTAGCTAAGTTTCTTTACTTTGGATGAAGGGAAATGAAGCCCCTAGAATTTTGCTGATTGTCAGATAATAAGGTCTTAATGCGAAATGTTCTATCTATTCACATATTGAATTTTTCTTTTATGCTTATATGTAATATTTATTTTGATTAATCTCTAACAAGCATGATTAATTTATTAATTAAAATAATCAACTATTAGATTAAATATTAAATACACAAAAATTCAATCCGTTTAATCTTTATTGTGAATATGGGTTTTTAATTTATTGTAATATGAATTAATAACTCTTATAAAGATCATTTAATTAGATTAAATGCAACATAGATGTTGTGTTATCTTGATTTTTTGCTCCTTTTTTTCCTTAAAGCTATTAGTTAATTAAATTTTGGAACATATCTAAAGTTATTAAACGATAAGGGTTAATTATATTACATGTTTTTTATTAGTTGATCATAAGGAAAGACAAGTATTAAGTACCATAACGAATATGTGATTGATAAAATGATTTTCGTTCAAATCAATGATCAATTGTAGTTTCCATGACGGATGCGATCAACTAATGTTAGTTTCTAATTGCCTTATTCTAAGTGTGCCAATTATGAAATAATCGTAAGTGGACAACATAGCTATAGCTACTACCGGCAAGTACGGGTCGATCCCACAAAGACAATGATTATTAGTAATTACTGTTGTCCTATTATCTAGTCTATGAATTTGATTTTGATTTTTAATTAAAAAATTGAAATTTAAGCAAATAAATAAAATATGCAACAATATTGAATAGAGTAATAAATAATCACATAGAAAAATATCAATATTGAGAATTAGTGTCTAGGTTACGAATCCCCCTAAAAACCCTTAACTAGTTGATCTTTTATTATACAATTATCTATTGGCTATTAGACTGTGAAAATTCTTATGGTATGCTTATAGCTCTCTAAAGTCTAATAACATATAATCCAAAGGTTATCAATCAAATTACTCAAGTTAAATTTCATAGCATTACTCTACTGAATTGTGAATTCTGCTATTAGGCTTGACCCTAATCTGAAGGATTTATGTCATCCTATCTCTAGGGTTACAATCAAATCCTTTCAAATATGGTAAATCTATTTAAAAAAGGATTTTTCAATCTCTGCGTTATGAAATCAGATTATGTAATAATATTCTGGATATATTAGAATATATTTTAAACATGTAATTGAATCACAATGGATAAATCAAGATAATTACATTAAATAAAATAATCAAAACATATTATAGCATAAACATAGGGTTCATCCTACCTATAAACTAAATAAATTTAGTTACATATGATAGAAAATGAAATCAAATATAAACAGAAATAAAAATTTATAGAAACGAAGGGTTAATAATTCTAAATCTCCCTTTTATTTTATATCGAATATTCTTTGCAAGGATGAGGTTTGGTCTTGTAATCTTTTAGATCTTTTGATGACTTCTTCATGTTTTCCACTTCTTTGGATCAAAATTGCACTTTGAGTCACCTTTGAAAGTCTCTGAACATCTTTGCATGTCTCCAAAAGTCTGCTCCTCTATTTTGCCTACAAACACATCTTTTTATAGTAAGTTTTAGGGTTTTGGGTGATACACGATTTAATACACACCATGTGCTAAACTATATATAACCCACAATATCAAGAATTTGTAATTCTACATGGTTTAAGAGAAGAACACCTACTACAACACATCCTATATATGTTCTTTGCTTCAAATTTTAGGCCACGTTTTCATCCAAATTCTGCTTCGTTTGATTTCTAAAGGCAATTATAACCTATAAATACACTTGGAGAAAATTAAGTACCAAATATATACTAAAAGTATAAAATATCAAGCAAAAATATGTCGAATATGGGTTATAAATATGATTAAATATACATCAATTAAACATCCTCACACCTAAGCTTGTGTATGTCTTCAAGCAAACCATAATCAAAATTATAATCTTACAACATCTACTCTTTATTAATTTTGATCTGTCCATTTATACTATAAATCATCATATCCTATTGAATCGAATTAACATACAATAGAGTCAAATTATCCTAAAATTAACTTCCTAAGTAAAATTAATTGTAATTACCTCAATAATTTAATTGAAATCAAAAGCATAAACCTTTATACCTCACCAAGATTTCACTTAATACACTTAAATGTTTAGGGTGAAAAGTATTAAAACTCTCAATCAATGCATAGTAAAACTCTTACCATAGGCTTTCAATATTATCACATCTCCACCACTTATATATAAACTACAAACAAAAATCAAAAGGTCTTTATAAGGGTTGCAATGGGGTTTAGGTACGGTATGACTGGGATAATAAAAAGTGGTTAAATTGAAGAAAATTTAGTTAAAAAATTTTAAGAAACTTGTTTACAAATACGCAAGCGCTTTTATTACAACTTCATTAATACCTTATACTTGTTCACAACTTTTTTCTTATGCTCATTTTAAAAAAAATTCGAGTATTCAATACTACAATTAAAGAAATAATGGACCTTCTAAAAATTATCCAATTTTCAAACAAAAAAGTGATGTAAATAATCTTCAGGGTCTAAAACAATTAAAAAGGCCTTAAATAAAAATAAGAGAAAGGTTAATATATGGTTTTAATCAATGAAAAAGACTAAGGCTCAAATTGGTTATTCCTAAAGATAAATTTAAGGTAAGATAATTATCAAAGAAATAGGCTAACACAAATTGTTAATTATAAATATCTTTATCACTTTAATGGTTCTAATTTAACCAATATGGTCACAAAATGTATAATATAAGCAAGTTCTATAATCATTCTAATATATATGATAACACACATGAAATTAAAAAAAAAAAGAGCTTAACATTTAAAAATTTTCGCTCTTAGGCTCAAATGCTTACGAAAAAGATGGTTATGTATACGTGTAAGTAATATGCAATTTCATTCAATTTGATTATACAAATGAATACTCAAAATATAGTAAAGTAACTCCATTTTAACTATCATCATTTTAGATACCAATTTAATTAATATTCAATAGTGAAATACAGTATAAATGGACATATTTCAACTAAATCAAATATCGGTTCTTAAAATTTTATAACCAAGATTGTACTAAGATTAAAGAAAGCGTTAAAAATTCATTAACCCCTTCTCCACACTTAAAGTTGAACATTTACACAATATAAGTATATATATATTAACTGAGAAGGGTTAGTGGGGCTTTCTTGAATAAGATGATTTTTTTATTTTTTATCTATCCAATAGTATACTACATCCTCGCAAAGTATAAAGAAAAAGGGATAAAATGATAAAATAAAATAAAATAACGAAAATAACTAAGAAGAATGAAAATAAAATAAAATAAAATCTATCATAATTTGTGGGTTGCCTCCTTTGTAGTGTTTGTTTAACATCGATAGTTCGATGTACCCTACACGTTTATCCTCATTCTGGGACTATGATTAGTGGCTTGCCACTACTAGTTTCTCTACATAAGGGTTTTGTATCCTATAAATAAGCCATAAGTTAAAAGATAATAACAAGGACATAACTTATCAAATTAGTAAATCCAATAGCATTCATCAATGCTCTTTTTAATGAAAAACTATTAATAAAATAGAGAATAATAAAACTCGCTGAATCGTCGATTGATTCGACCAATTTGTCTTTGAGGAAGTGGGAACCCTTTCTACTTAAGGTCAATACCAATGCTTCAGCAATAGTTTCCTTATTTGGTTCCTCCGCCAGTTCTTCCTCAACCACCTCTCCCCACTCTTCTTCTTCTTCCTTGAGAGGGGTTTTTGGCTTATCTTCATCAATTACCTCCTGCCACTTCTTTACTTCATCTTCTTGGATAAAGGCTTCATCTTCTTTATCTTCATATTCTTTTGGAAGCTCATTTCCACTCCTAAGGGTGATTGCCATTCCAAATTCTTTAGGATCTATTTTAGTAAGACTAAGCAACCTCCCCTAGATCTCATTAGATATTATCTTCGACAACTAATAGATCCCACGAAGATGATTAGTATTACTAATTATCATTGTTTCATTATTTGGTCTAAGAATTTGATTTTGGTTCTTAATTAAAGAAAGTGAAACCAAAGCAAATAAAATAAAATAGGCATCAATATTGAACAGAGAAATGAAGAATAACTTAGAAAACTATCGATATAAAGAATTAGTGTCTAGGTTACAAGTCCCCCAAAAAATTCTTAACTAGTTGATCTTTTATTATATAATTGTTTATTGACTATTGAACCACGGAAATTCCTATGATATGCTAATATCTCTCTTGATTCTAATAAAAACTAATCCTAAGGTTATCAACCATATTACTCAGGTCAAATTTGATAGGTTACTTTACCAAATTTTGAATTTTGTTATTAGGTTTGACCCTAATTTCAAGGATTTATGTCATCCTATCTCTAGGGTTGCAATCAACTCCTTTAAATTATGATAGATCTATTCATACAAGGATTTGTCAATCTCTATGTTATGAAATCAATTTATTCACTAATATTTCGGATATATTAGAACACATTTTAAACACGTAATTGAATCACAATAAATCAATCAAAATAATTGCATGAAATAAAAGAATCAAAACATGTTATAGCATAAACGTAGGGTTCACCTTACCTAGACACTAAAGAAATTTAGTTACACATGATTTTTTTAAAAACAAAATCAAACATAAACAAAAAGAAAAATGAATAGAAAATGAAGGTTTCATAATTCTAAATGTCCTTTTTATCTCCTATTAAATATTTTTTACACGATAGAGATTTGATCTTGTGTTCTCTTAGATCTTTCGATGATTTCTTCGTGTTTTCCACTTCTCTGGATCAATCTCGCCCTTTAAGTAGCCTATAAAAGTCTCTTAATGTCTTTACATGTCTCCAAAAGTCTGGTCCTTTATTTTGGCCCCAAACACGTTTTTTATTGTAATTTTTAGGGTTTTGGTTGATACATGATCTGATACATAGCTATGTATTAAAAGATGTATAACCCAAAATACCTAGAATTCACAATTTTGCATGGCCTAATAGAGGTACATAGAGGTTCTTGCATGGCCATGTCTCCCCTCTTTGCTTCAAATATTCATTTTATAACATCTTTTCATCTGAATTCTTCTTTGTTTGATTCGTGAAGGCAATTATAACCTATAAACACACTTAGAGTAGATTAAGTACCAAATATACAATAAAACTATAAAATTTCAAGCAAAAATCCATCAAATATGGGGTATAAATATGATCAAATATGCATCTATCAATTTCACTGATAATTTCCTTTTATTATTTGCTGAATTTGATTTTCTAGTTTTTATTACAAACTTTCATATTATCATAACCCCTTATTTCTTGAATAGTTTGTGATGTGGTTAACATATTAGAATTCCCCGTGAGAATGATCCATACTCTTATATACTATATTTTTTGTTGATGGAGTTTAGGATTTAACTTGGGTACAGATGATAGCATCACCAATTTCCAATCTTAAATACAAATGAGGTTATCGATTAGGCACGATCTAGGCCATAGTTATGGTTTAGGCCATGTTAACTACAAAATCTTTAACATTATTAGGTCACAATTTTAATCCACACCTATTTATGGTGACCAAATTCTTCTACATCTTAAAGAATTCTTCTACATCTTGAACTATGCTCATAGTGTAAAATATGAATTTTTTTGTCACTTTTTCAGGTAATCATAGCTTAAAACATGCTCGTGCTAAAGACTGTATTCAACTAAAGTGTTGGCCACTGAAATTTTTTTCATTAAATTAAGCATAACAGTTTATAGAATAAATGCATAGGAATGAATTGAGGGTATTTTTGGCATGTAACTTAAGTACCAAAAGAGCCTAAGCTTATAAGGAAGGGTAAAGTGGAC
>JANZXP010000004.1:29547260-29566469 GCA_027576715.1 Erythroxylum flavicans | reverse complement strand
ATCTCTTATTACATGATTTCACCGGTTTGATTCAATTCTTATCTATCAAATTACCTAACTCTCATTAGCCCAATCTGATGATATCCACTCGGCTCACCCTCTCAGGTTATTGCCGAATTATTAAGAATAGATATTGAGTCACAAATAAGTCAAATAAAACACCATAAATCAAACTTTATTAATCTCAAGAATCAAAATCCAAAAGGTGAGTTCAGACAAAAATCAATAATTAATAAAACCTATTCTCGACAATTATCTCAATTTCATACATCAATAAAACTGAAATAAATTGGAAAATACGCTCGAAATTGATCAATGGAGACAGCGACAGCGAGAAACCACCTGTTACGGGAGGTACTTAGCCTCAAGCTTCGTCTCTGTGTCTCTCGTCTTTCGTCTCCTTCCTCAAATCTCTCAATAGCTCTCTAGGGTTTCTGAATTTTAGCTGATGTGAAGGCTCTGCAAAGGCTACTTCATCTGTCCCTTAATGATGTATTTATACTTTGGAAGCCCTAGGGTTGATTTGGGGTCGAAACAGTCCGAAAAGTCTTGTAAATTTTGAGTTTCTGTATCAGCCTGATGCAGGCCACGATCATGATAGCCTAACCCTTTCTGTCACAATCGTGACCCAAAGTGCACGATCATGGCCTGACACATAATTCTCTGTTATGATCATGGCCCAAAGTGCACAATCGTGGCCTTGGTCCTGTCAACTTATTTTTTTCTATCACGATCGTGGGCCATGTTTTTGGCTCGAAACTCTTTGAAACTTCTTCGTTTTTCATCGTTTACCTTAAAACATTAGCAAACACATCAAGGTACCTCAAAAATATAACATTTGGGCTCAAAGACTCATACTAACCCATAAAAAATAATTAAACACATAAATTAACTCAGTTGAACCTAAATACACACTAAACACTCAAATTAACACTAAATACCTAACAAATTGAACCCTAAAATATCGTGCAAATCACAACTATCAACATACCCACACTTAAATGTTTGCTTGCCTCAATCAAACAAAACAACAAACACACAACACACAACGCAATAACGAGGCAATGGCTTCGACTTCATGAAATCAATTTAATCTTAAACACAATCATATAAGTTATATCTAATCATTAACATGCAAAATCTATGTCTAGGGGCTTTAAACTAAATATACATTTTAATCGAGATCTAAGTGTTAATTTATTTACCCTTTTCAATTGCATACACACATTAATAATTCTTTGGTCCTTCAAACTCTGTAACTGTTCCTAAGTACATTTTCATGAAAAGTCAAACTTATTACAAGTCTAGTAGGTTTATTAGGGAAACACTTTTTTTTTCTTAAACATAGGCTTAGTCTTTTTACGCAGAGGCAAATATTGGTAATGAATGTCAATCCGGTTACTCAACTAAATCATGTTTTTATTAAACCGCTTGGTTGAAACGTCATTATAGATTTTCGACGCGAAGGCACATATTTGTGATACGTGTCGATCCGGTTATTCGGCTATATCACATTTTCAACTGGCTATTAGCTCTATTAATAACTCGAAGGTCAGCAGCTTAGTGATTTATTTAACAAAAAATATTTTTTATTTTTATTGCCTACCTTGTTGTTGAAGCTACTCATTTCCTTGAAAAAATACTAGGTAAGCTACTTAACTTAAAAGGCCTCAAATTTTGAATGAATGTGACAACCTATAGGGTGGTAAATTTATACTAAATCCTAATTAAGTTGTATATTTATCCAAAGATTCCTAATTCACTAATTTTGCAAGCTAATGATTATTTACAACCTAATAGACCATGTTCAAAATTAAATAATTTCACTTCATCTAAGCCATTGACACATTCATACAGTTCACAAAATACATCCTGATAACTATCATATAATATGTAAAATTCACATCCAAAAGAAAAACACATAACCTCTCCCCACACTTGAACAACAAATTGTCCTTAATGTGAGAAGAGAACACACAAGCACATAAAAGACAAAAAAACAACAGAATTGAAAGTAAACATAAAAATTAGAACTGAAGGCTAATTTGGAAAAGAAAACATAGATGAATGGAAAAAAATTGGGTTAGACATAAATCCTATGGAGATGGAGATGGTGATGGTGTTGGAGGCGGTAATTGAACGCCTAAGCTTCGAAATATCTATGGATCCAACGGATATCTCGGCTCTGACAGAGTTGTGTTTGGGCCATCTCTTTCACCTTCTAGTGTTTTCCGCGAGTGTCTTACTAGTTTTGGAGATTTCAACTAAAACCTTCTTCCAACCATGTTCTTATTCCTCGTCCTCGGACTCTTCACTGGTAAAGTCCTCCTCTGGTTACCGAGGCAGCACTGAGCTCGAACTCGCGTGACTTGCCCTGATTCTGACATGTGTCTTTTCGTTGATTTCCCTAAGTTCCATATTGTGGGAATGAAAGATCTCAGCTCGCCATAAGTGGTGATGGTTTAGGAATTTCGGGAGATAAATAGTAAATTCCCTCCGTTCCACGCCAAAATGTTCTACAATGACAGACACAATATACCCCATTCCTAGATTGTTGCTTCTCTTGCGCGGAGTTACAACAATGGCATTTAGCATATATGTAGATGTGCATACTGGAATACTGTGGTCCATGCACCACAATATAAAAAGTTCCTTTGTGTAACACTTATTGGTTTCGGTTTTATCGAAAAGTAGCTGACACATAAATTTGTGCAGCAACAAGTGTTTGTGGGACCTTATAATGTTGTTATGAGCATTTTTGGCATGAAAATGTTTAATTTCAGTAAGCTCATTATAGTATTGAGAAGGACGAAAGTCTACATGATGATCGATGATGGAGGATTAGGGAAATCCACACATCTCGCACATGATTTCTACATTTAATTCATAGGCTCATCCTCTCAATCTAAACCACAATTCTGTTGGATTCTTAGGGTTGTAGATCAGGAAAGTGAAAAATTCCAGTATAAGCTCCTCATAAATAGGAAATTGAAATCGTATGAATTGGGCCACTGGATCCTCTTAGCTAGGTTTTCTACTCGCTTACGCAATTTTAGCCTATCAAGTGTGTCAAAATCAAAGTACTTAGGAACTACAATTTGTTTAGCACGAAGAGATCATAAACGAGTACCGTCCTCTTCTGTGTAGATTGGGAAGGTTACACCAAAGTCTACTGCACAGTTTCTTTGTCCATGTCCCACAACTTGCTGTCATCTATATGGTTCCCGTCTGGCTGATTGTTTAATGGGTGGCATGATTGGGTAAAAATTTGGAAGAAATTGGAGGTTGAAAAATTCTAGAGAGATGTAAGAGTGTGTTAGATGCTTAAATTCTAGAGAGATAAATTGAAAATGGAAGTGAATGTAAAAGTGAAGGTAGAACTAAATATATAGGTGGTGAAAAGGGTAAAATGATAAAATTCTTTTAAAGATTTGCACCCTCCCTCTTTCTGCATAGTCGCAGGCCACGATCGTGGCCTCTTCCTAATTTTCTTCTTTTGTTCTTTTTCCAATCTTTTCACTTTCACTTCTAAAGTCTTTTGTGGCCATTTTCAACTCTCTCTTCATGCTTGAACATCATCCATAAAATTCTGGAATCTTATTCCTGTCTCAACTTTATTCAAAAACAAAACTAATCCTAACTATAGAATTTCAAACATTTGAACAAAAACAATCAAAGAACTACTTTTCCATGGGTTGCCTCCCATGCAACGCTTCTTTTAATGTCGGTAACTCGATGCTCCTTCCTGAAAGCATTCCTCGGCTCCTTGATATCTTCCCATTCTCCTCAAGATTTAGGATCCTTGATATTCACTAGAGGTGAAGGAGAACCGTACTCTCTTCTCGCCACCTTGAAGGTCAATTTCTCCTTTCCTATTCACAGAGTTAATTCACCCCCACCGACATCAATGATTAAATGTGCAGTGGCCAAGAATGGTATCTAAGAACTATTAAGGTGTCCCCATCTTCGCTAATTTCCAGTATGTAGAAGTTTGTTGGAAATGTATATTTATCAACTTTTACTGGAACATCCTTTATAATCCTCATCGGTTTATGTTCAGTTCTGCAGGCTGTCTTTACTAAAAACTTAGTGGGCACTAACTCTCTTAACCCCAGCTTCAGACTAAAAGTGTAGGGTATCATATTTATACTCATGCCTAGATTCACTAATGTCATATCTATGATTATTCTATTGACATTGCAGGGGATGAAAAAGTTCCCTGGGTCCTCTTTCTTTTGTGCGATGTTAGGGTCGTCTATCAATTGTCACTCCTTGATCTTCTTTTTGACGGATTCCTATAATTTGAGCTTCACCTATACTTGCTCTATCACTTCTTTGATCTTGTTTTGCTCAATCTCCTGTAATTTTTCTGCTTCCCTCTTTGCATATAACTCTTGTTGCTACACAATAGGGAACAGGAATACACGTCGAGTTGCCTTAAATGACTATACCATAGGCTCACTTGAAAATTCTTCTTTAATTACTTAACTTTCTCCTTCATATTCTCCTCCCTTTACCTTTTCAGGTTCCTCCTCCTAAGTTTTGTTGATGACCATGATACATTCTTTTAGATTACACTCAGTGTTGCTTGGAAGAGTTCCAGCATTCCGAGTCAACATTACCTCCGCTAATTACCCCACTTAAATTTTTTAATTTTCAGCAACCCTAATTTATCAATCTCCTGTAATATCTCTTCACCAGCTTTGTGAGGGAGAGGAGGTATTTGTACCATTCTATTCTTAATGAACTTTTATTTATTGCATATAAATAGATGATCTAGAGGTAGAAATTTCTTGTGGTTGTCAAACTAACATGTTTTACCCCTGTTTGGAAGATAAAACGCATTAGATTCATTGCCATAATAAGGACAAACCAATTTCCTTGTTGTGCTCCATCCAGTCAACAGAGCATGTACCAAAAAATCACTAATAGTCCACATCAAAGCTGCTCTTAATACAAAATTTTGTTTCAGAGACACATCATATGTCTCCACACCAAAGTCCCAAAGATGATGGAATTCAGATATCAATGGTGGTAAGAATACATCAATTTTATGTTTTGGATTTGTAGGCCCTGGCACCATCACTGTCAAGAACATATATGCCTCATTTATACACATCCATAGAGGTAAATTATAAAGAGTAATTATGATTGGCCACGATGAATATTGTTGGTTGGATTGACCAAAAGGTCGAAATCCATTTGTTGACAATCCCAACCTACCATTTTGATTTTTAGCTGCAAACTCATAATGGGTGTTATTGAAATATTTTCATGCTAATGCATCCGATGGATGACTCATTATTCTATCTTCCTGTTTGTGTTCATTATGCCATATCACGCTTTCTAGGCTTAAACCTAGATTGACCAAAAAATTTGCACTCTTGTAATTCCATATCATCTCCGAAATACAATAGACATCTTAATTTGCAATAATCAATTTTTTCAACAGACAAACCAAGACCCCTAATAAGTTTCTTCATTTTATAAAAACTATCAACCATTGTATGATCAGGAGGTAATGATTCATTATACCATCCAAGAATCTTATCAAAACTATGATCAGAAATATGCCCTTCAGACTTTATGTTCAATATTCGAGCAATTGAATACAATTGAGTCATTGTCTCACAACTTGGCCATAATTCTTAGTCAGTTGAGTGTAATAAGTCAAAAAGTTATTTTGCATATGGGTTTGGTCTTCTTCAAGATTTTCTATATTTTTCTAAAAGGTATAACCGACTGCATCATAAATCATTTGCATTTAAGGATTTTCAGTTACATCTACATTATTTGTTCTAAATCCATTCCCCCTTTCAAACTCATCCACATTTACTGAAGAGTTTACTATATTACCCCTTGAAGTGCTACAAATCAATGACTCCCCATGTCGTGTCCAATCAAAATAATTTGGAACAAACCCTTTTCTTAGAAAATGGCCATTCACTTTATCAATATGAAGGAAACGAATATGTTTGCACTTTTTACATAGACATCTGATCTTTGGGCCATCCATATATGCAAGTTGAGAATATAGATAATGAATAAAAGCTTCAACTCCCTCAACAAACTCAGGATTATTGAAACCATCAGGTGTTAATCATCTATACATCTAAGATCTATTAACGTTACTCATTTATGCAAAGTTGTTAATTTAAAAATAGTTAGTATCCTCCATGTCCCCTAATTTAAAGAACATTTAAACTTTACATAACATCCCCTAAGTATTTAGGTTTGAATTAATGACCTATAATTGATTTCAATACTATCGTACGTCGCATTATTTACAGCCTATATATCGTCTTAGGGGTTTATTATACAAAGAACTGTCATGTCTTTTAAAACCATGAATTTCTTGTGTTAACAATAACTTTGAATTAATCACATAGAAGTTGAAGTATTTATGTTTGAATTAATCACCTACAATTGATTTCAATACTATGGTATATAGCATTGTTTACATCTATGAAACAAGAAAGCAAGTTCTCGCCGTAACTCTTAGGCTCGTGGAATTTTTCACCGATAAGCCTCATAGGAGTTGCATCATGAGTTTCCAACATATATACCATCCTAGGGGTTTATTGTGCAAAGAACTGTTAAGTCTATTAAACCTATGAATTTCTTGTGTTAATACTAACTTTGAATTAATCATATTGAAGTTGAAGTATTTATGTTTGAATTAATCACCTACAATTGATTTCAATATTATGGTATGTAGCATTATTTACACTTGTGAATTAAGAAAACAAGTTCTAGCTGTGACTTTTAGGCTCGTGAAATTTTTCACCGATAAGCCTCATAGGAGTTACATCATGGGTTTCTTGCCTATATACTATCTTAGAGGTTTATTATGTAAAGAACTGTCATATCTATTAAACTTATGAATTTCTTATGTTAATACTAACTTTGAATTAATCACATTAAAGTTGAAGTATTTATTTTTGAATTAATCACCTACAATTGATTTCAATACTATGGTACGTGGCATTGTTTACACCTGTGAATCAAGAAAGTAAGTTCTCGTTGTGATTCCTAGGCTCATGGAATTTTTCACAGATAAGTCTCATGGGAGCTACATCACGAGTTTCCAGCCTATATACCATCCTAGGGGTTTATTATGCCTCAAATATCCATAAGATCTCAAACTCATTCCACATAAAATAAATACTTATGTAATCATACATCTACTCATCATTGATTCAAACATGACCCAAGCATAAATACTTAGACTATTAAAGAAGAACATAAAAACTCATCAATGATTATAAGAATATTATAAACAACAACACAAAATCAAGACCTCCTTAATTTGCATTCACACAAAACTCAAACGCATCTAATTAATGTATTATTAAAGCTACACATATGGTAGACATTAATTGGACAACTTACCTAGATGGACGGATAATTACAGACTACAAAGAAGAAGGATGAATGATGCTCTTCAACACAAAATAGGGCTAGTGAAAAAGAATATTAGCATTTTTCCCATTTTTTACGAAATTATTTACATGGAGATTCATAAATGATCTTTAGAACAATTATATTGTAAAATTATTAAATTATCTTCTTCATAACCCTCCACCAATCAGACTTTCTTCTTAGATGAAACAAAATTATGACAATATCTACAATTTCATAAAATTGTCAAAATAACTTGCCTTAGTATTAGTATAGTGCATCAGAAGTCATGCTTCTCTAATAACTCTACTATACCATGAAAACTATTTCTTTGGAGTAAGTTGTCCTTTCTATATATGTTCTCTTACTTGGTTTCTATTTTCACTCCTTAAAATAATTAGGTCTATAATAACAATATGCACCAACTCATAATGCATTGAATATCTCATTTGTTCAGTGTATTTTTCTCCATGAGTAATTTCAAATAAAAAACATAAAACAAATCTTCTTATTTTCTTTAGGTATTACCTAATCATTTGTACAAAAATATAACTGGCCAATAGTCAAATTTTGAATTAAATGAACATGTTATATTCTAGTTTTAACATGTAAAAAACAAGGATATGGCCTTATTGTGTAAACAGAATGAGTTATGCTCATTTGAATATTTGATCGAGCATTATTTAAAATTACATAATGCAAGATAACTTAATTTAGTTTCTTTTTCCTTTCTAGTTTGAAAATGACCACCACTATCTCATTTATAAATCTCCTACTCTCTACATTAACCATTAGTAATTAATTATAATCAAAATATACCAAACAAAATAGTAAACAATTCTTAAACTTCAAAGCCACTAATGCAGTGCCATGGAAAATTAACTTTATTGAGACATTCACATTCTTCCTTGGTGTTCCAATATTATAAGCATAGAATGTTGTAATTCATCAATAGTTCCAGGCATAAAAGAATTATATCTTCCAAGCTTGGCCCCTATTACTTAGATTTATTATAGATGGTGCCACGCAAAAACTAGGATTCTATCAAGTATTCAAGTTGAATTTCCTTGAAGGAAAACGTCCAAAGAGTATTGTTAAGTGGAGGAATATGGCAGTTCTAAGAGGCCCTTGTTAAGGCCATCATGTCATGCTATATGTTTTTATACTTTTTAAGGTTATGAACTTCATCAATTTCCAACGACCAATTTCAACTGGAGAATGGAACTAAAACCTTTTAGTTACTTGTAAAACTAATAATTCTAATGCTTAAAACAGAGATCTCTACACTTTTGCAGTAAGGGTGAGTGATGTTATTGTCAACTTGTACAAGTTGCTTATTCCTACAAGTGAAAACTGTTCACAAAATCACACCATCGGAATCCAAAATCACTTCTCATGCTCAATACATTTAACTAACCAGCAAAGCACGATTCAGGCTAACCAAAGAGAAGTATACAACATACACGACAACGATTGTTGTGGTGGCATAAGAGACAATACCTGAAGAAGGACACGATGGCCTTCGGTACTATCTTTGGTAGCGACAGAGATGAGGACGCTAGCACAGTATGCAAAGAGATAGTATCACACGGTGGCCTTCAATAGCGACAGAGATGAGGACGGTGGCACGCTAAGGAGCGCGATGGCATAACAAGGATGCTGATGGGACGACAAGGAGGCACGGTCAGACGACAATAACAAAAGAGAAGAAAATAACTTAGCTACGATGGACGAGGGAAAATGGAGGGTGGGGGGAAGGAAGATGGTTTCGTTTTAGGCTAAACAAAAATGACATCGTTTGGTATTAAACCAAATAACGTCGTCTTTGTTTTTAAAAAACTCTGAAGCCGAAGCAAATAACGACATTTTCTCTAAACTTTACTGACAAAACTTACCGATGGAAATGTATTTCATCAGTAACCCAAAACTTATTTATTCCACCAAGCATTCCCGCCTTCTTTACTGACAGAAATTGTCTTCCGTTACTATATTCCGTCGGAAAATTTTTCGAGATAATTTCCCTCCATATTTACTAACTAATATATTTTTTATCATAAAATGAAATTTTTCTCGACAATTTTACCGAGGAACATGATCTTCTATCAGTAATTTGCTATGGTTCGGTCTCCGTCAGTAATTTTCCGTCGCTAATTAATAATTTTCTTATATTGTATCTTATCTAATAATTTTATTACATACATAGGTTTATTCTTGTCATAATGAACTTCATAATTAAGAAAACATACTTTTCATTTTTTACCTTCACTGTCTATCAGGGTTTAAACATATGAAAATAATAAATAAAATTCAAATTATTAGATTAAATCTTTTAAAATAATGTGCACCAAGTTTAAACTAAAAGGAAGGCTGGCCTAATTTAAAGGGGAAATCCTAGTTTACATAAACAACTATTCCAATTATGAATGTCACGCACTTCTTAAGCATTTGCACATGCCCATGTCCATTCCTTCTTTTAAGGCTTTCGTTAAGAAGTTTATCTAATAAACCAAATAATGTTTTCAATTATCCACATGCCTTTTTCTTACATGTTTTCATCTTTGTCTCATAACTTGCACCTGCAACTTATAGCCTTATATTCAATTGGTAGTATGCTTACAAATTTGGTTCTTATTTTTAATTGCTACAAAAATTTTATTTTCAAATTTATCACATTTTTTTAGTTTTTATAAATATTGTATGAGACATTTGTTTTCATTTTTTATCAGTCCCATTTAGATATTTTTATTGATGAAGGCTTTAAAAAATATGAATCATTCAAATGATTATATGGAAATAGATCAAAAAGACACAGTATGAAATAATGTAGTAGAGTTGCAGCTAATCTCATTAATGGTTGAAGAAGTGAAGAAGAGAAATCAAATAATTAATACCGTTACCAATTATTCAAATTAAGATATATCTTTAAATAAAATTCAATAAAAAGTATATTGATCTCCATTTAAAGTACAATTATAATAGATTAAGGGTTAGATTAAAAATTTTCTCAAAGAAAATGGAATTAGTTAAAACTACTTGATCAATATTACTGCTACAAATGAAGGTTGGGACTATCTATTTAAGGTAAAATATTGCTTTGTTTAGGGCCTTATATTTAATTAGTAATATGCTAGTGAATTCAGTTCTCACTTTTAATTGCTAAAAAATCTTATTTTCAAGTTTCTTGTAAATTTTAAGTTTTATAAATATTGTATGAGACACGTTTTCTTTATTCTTGTCACTCGCATTAGTTACTTTCGGTGATAAAAGCTTTTCGAAAATATGAATGATTCAAAAAATTACATGGCAATAAATCCAAAAGATACCATATGAAATGATGTAATAGAGTTGCACTTAATGTCATTAATAGCTGAAGAAGTGAAGAAAAGAAATTAAATAACTAATATCTTTACCAAATTTGATTAGAAGAATATTAAAATATGTCTTTAAAGAAAATTTTAAAAAGAACATATTAATCTCCAGTAGAAGAACACGTATAATAGATTAAATGCTAGATTGAAAATTTTCAAATTTTACTTAAATAAAATTGAATAAATTTAAACTACCTGATTGATGGAGTTAATGCAACAAATGAATATTGAGACTACCTATGTAAGGTGAAATATTGTTTTATTTATTTACATACATTATTTTAATTTTTTATAATGTAAACTTTGTCATCATTTTAGGTACATAAAATGATTCACATGTTCAAGAAAAAGGAACATAAGGAATTTTTAGACTTGCGTTGTATTTTTAGAGATACCATTTCAACTAGTTTGTGTGCACATCTATCAACTAAATGTCAGTAAAATAATAAAAATGAGAAATGAAGAATTGGGGATGATGAATTTCTTCTTTTAAAGAGAAAGAAGATCAAGTTATAAGTTCTTCTAAGAAAAAGAGATCTCCTAAAAATAAAAAGGAAACAAAGATATTAGCTAGAAAATAGTACGAAACTAGCCTCTTCAATATCGGCCTTTGATACTGGCTAGTACCAAAAGTTTTGTCTGATATGTATCGATATTTTAAATAATGACCAAATACTAGTCGGCACTGTAAATTTTAAATTTTTTAGGGACTAAATTACAAAAAAATAACAAAATACCCAAAACCTGGGCTAATTCTCTCACTCACAAATTCTAAAAAAAAATTCATTTCTCTTCTCTCAACGTTCTTGGTTCTCCTCTCCGACTCTCCCTCCTTTAACATCACCAGCCACCACCGCCACTAACGCCACCACCCAGAGCCACTGTTGCACTACATCGCGTTTGTTGCTTTCCCCACAACGCCTGCTTTCCCCACTACGCCTTCTCTCTACTACACCTCCTCCCCACCGCGCTTGTTGCTCTCCACCATCGCCGCTGGCTTAAAGTTGAAAACCAAAAATTGCAATTTTCAGATTTGGATTCTTGACTGACTCGACTTAAAGAACTAACCCGAACCAACCGAACCAAATTGCAATTTATGATTTTTTTTGTGTTTTGAATTGTTTTTTTCTGCTCCTGAACTGCATTTGCATTGTGCTTTGGTTGTGTCATAAGTATTATATGTGAATGATTTGAAAGTTGGAATTGTTTATGTGAGTTGAGAAATTTAAGTTTGAAAGTTATAAATGTTTATGTAAGTTGGCTCAATTTCAATATAATTTAGGCATTGTCAATTTATGAAGAAAATAAATGCAATTGAAAATTTAGGTTTAAAAGTTGGAATTGT
Organism: Erythroxylum flavicans; assembly: GCA_027576715.1. Taxonomy (NCBI): domain Eukaryota; kingdom Viridiplantae; phylum Streptophyta; class Magnoliopsida; order Malpighiales; family Erythroxylaceae; genus Erythroxylum; species Erythroxylum flavicans. Next base: position 29,554,355 of record JANZXP010000004.1, on the reverse strand, counting down.
TTATGTGAGTTGTTCAATTTTAATGTAATTTAAGCATTGTCAATTTCAAAATTAATGCATTAAGTTGTTAATTTGTTAATTAATTTATATGAAACATACAATTTACTAATTATTACTTTTATAATAAAAGTATTTAACATGTAAATAATCATTTAAATATAAGATTTAATATATAATTAAATCATTTAATATATGCAATTAATTTAAGAAAATTTAAATTTTGCATTTTTATAATGTTTATTGGTAAATTGTGTTGGATAAAATTGAATTGTGTAGTGTATGTTAACTCTTCATTGCGGAGTTAACTTGAGTAAGAAACTAAAATGTTGATTAAAATTGGTGAATGAAAAATTGTTAAATTAAAGTTGGGAATTAGGATTTTAGTTACAATATTGATTAAAATTAGTTAAAAAACAAAATAATTAGAAGCATTACAAATTGAATTGTATAGGTAAACAAATTATCTTAGTTTATAGTTGAATTATGAGATCACATAAAGTAAGTTGTAAACATACAGTTCTGAGTTATGGTTGAAGTTGAAAATGTTATAGTTGCGAGTGTATATCTTTAGTTTATGGTTGAATGATGTAATCATACAAAATCAATTATAGTATATGAGATTTATATGTGTATTGTGTTATGTATATTGAATACTTGAATTGTTGGTTTTTGACTTATGGTGAATTGTGTTCGATGAAATTGAATAGTGTATAATGTAATCATGCAAAATGAGTTATATTATATAAGATGTATATGTTTATAGTGTAATTATGTATGTTAAATACTTGAATTGTTGGTTTTTGACTTATTGGTGAATTGTGTTAGATGAAATTGAATTGTGTATGCTGAATACTCGAATTATTAGTTTTTGACTTATTGTGTTGGATGAAATTAAATTGTGTATAATGTAATCATACAAAATGGGTTATATTATATAAGATGTATCTGTGTAATGTGTTAGTTTGGACTTTTGAGTTAAACAATACATATTTTGTAATAGTAGTTGATAATGAAGTTATGACCCTCGGAAAAAGATAATGAATCGAAATATAGCTGCTACGCCAAAACTAGGCACAAAGAACCAACTAGACTGACCTAGTGGATAAATCAAAAATACAGAAACAAAAACAACAATTAGAGCAGAGAATGAGATTGCATTATAAGGTCACAATTGCACAGATCGAGCAAGTTCGAATTGACGTAACATAAAACCTATACAATTGGTGGCGAGCTCTCCTTGGGCAAAAATGTATTAGTAGCTTATATGCCATAGGAAGGTTACAATTTTAAGGATGTCGTACTCATTAACGAACGTCTGGTATCTGAAGATATTTATAATTCTTTTCCCATACAGAAATATGAAATTCAGACTCATGTGACAAGCCAAGGCTCTGCAAAGATCACTTAGGAAATTCCGCATCTAGAAGCCCATTTACTTTAGAATTTAGACAAAAATGGAGTTGTGATGCTAGGATCTTGAGTAGAGAAGGGTGATATTTTAGTTGGTAAATTAATTTTATGATAGTAGTTGATAATGAAATTATGTATTCTTTATTTTGATATGAAATTATTAAGTTAATTTTCATATATGTCTTCATTTATTTTTACGGATAAATGGAAGAAAGTTCAACTACTCATGATCATTCAATTGCTTCAGGAAGATACAATGTTCCAACTTGGGCTTATGCTGCATTGGTCCTCGGTACGAAGAACCATAATATTTGCTTGTTTTGTAACAAGCATTTGAAAGGTAGAGGAATCACCAAATTAAAGAAGCATTTAGTAAGGGTCAAAGGAGATATGGAACCTTGTAAAAAAGTGAGTCATGATGTGAAGTGGCAAATGAAAACTTTTCTTAAAGAGTATCAACACGAGAAAGATAGAAGGGAGAGATTGAATTATGTTTAGATGATGGAATGATTCAGGTATAACATTCAATGCTTCCCAATCTTATTATTATCAGCCTGTAGTAGATGTAGCTTCTTACGGTTCAAGATACAAAACTCCTTCTATTGATGACTACAAAAGTCAACTTTTGGGTACACTAGTTTATGAAATTAAATTTTATTTGGAAGAAAGAAGAATGGATTGTGCTACTTATAGGTGTTTAATCATGTGCAATGGTTAGACAAATAAGAGACATTAGCCTGTTGTTAATTTTTTAGTTTATTCTATAAAGGGCTCAATGTTTTTTAAGTCTACTGATACTTTATTTGAAATATTCGTTGAAATTGTGAATAAAGTAGGGCCAGAAAATATTGTTCATTTCATTACTAAAAATGATTCCGCTTATAAAGTAGCAAGAAGATCACAAAGCAAGTATAATTTTTGTTTGGGACTCCTTATGCTACAAATTGCAATGACTTAATGTTGGAAAATATAGTGGATGCTAGGTATTTTCCTATTATTGATGAAATTGCATAGAAAGTTAAAAGGGTGACCAAGTTCATCTATAATCGTGCACAGGTCTTGAATTTAATGAGAAAGGGTTTTACCAATGGTAGAAATTTGTGTCATCCTGCTAGTACAAGATTTATAACAAATTTCTTATCACTTTATATAATGAAAGATTTGAAAAGGATGTTTGCAAGTGATAAGTGGGTTACATCTCAGCATACTAAGTCTAATGCTGGATTCAAAGTTTATAGAATTATACTTAAATATACAGAATTTTGGTCTCAATGCCAATTTGTCATCCGAGTTTGTGAGTCTTTGGTGAGGTTGCTTCGTTTTGTTGATAGTGATAAAAAGGCAACAATGGGTTATTTTTATGATGTCATAGAAAGGGCAAATGAAGCAATCAAGGCCAATATAAAAAATAAGTCTTCTTTGTACACACGTTATCTTGCATTCATTAATAAGAGATAAAAAAGGCAACTTTACTCTTTGTTGTTTGCAACTGGAGAATTTTTTAATCCTAGTGCCTATTTCAGACCATGTTTTACAAAGAAAGCTAAAGTTAATAGAGAAATGCTATTAACTATTACAATAGTGTTGCTTATGAGATGATGCAAGATCTCTTAAATTAACAAATATAGATTTGTAAGGAATTTTTAAAGGATTTTGCAATGCTAATTGTTATTCGACAAAGAGCAAAAATTAATACAGGTATATATTTTTTCACTTTTGTTATTTATTGAAATTAATTATCACTTTATTTTGTTTATAACGCTACTTTTTTGTCTTACTACTTACAGGTTCTTATAGGATCAATTCAAAAGTGGTGTTTCAGAATTATAAAAATTTGCAATTTGAATTCTAGGTCAATATGTGAGTATAACAGGTTGTAAAAAGAACTGAAGCACATTTGAATTCATCCATTCCAAAAAAAGGAATAGATTCGACCACAAAAGATTGAACGACTTAGTCTTCATTCGATACAATTTAAAGCTTCAAGAAAGGTATGTTATTATCATTATTAAGTTAGATATAATTTTTATTATTTTTTAATAATTTAATTTTATTATTTACTAAAACTCTTACAGGGTGTTTGGTTCACCTATTGGAATAGATAAAGAATGAAATGTTTTTTTTAGGAACAAGGTTTTAAAAACCAGACCGGACTGGCCGGTTCCACCAATAACTGTCTGAACTGATCAATTGTTTGGTTCGATTATACCTAATAACCTCTATGTATAAAAATTAGCTTGTTTATCAGAGAACCGGTCAGTTTTTGACGAACCAATCCAACCGAAAAATCATCTTACAAGAAGAAAAAAAAGAGTGAGAGTAGACTGAGCAAACAGACCAGCTGGAACCAAAAAATAAGGACTGCAAAAATCAAAGCCAAAGTAGAGATGATGTACAGAAGGAAGAATTTGAAGTTGAACAAACAATTTAAGAACAGCCAGAAAGATTTCATCTTTTGCCCAAGAACAATCAATTCTATTTTCTTTTTCAACTTTACAACCTTGACCAAATGGGTTCTGTAGAGACGCTGTTAGATAGAGAGTTTGAAGTTAAAAAGGAAAAAAGATGAGCTCCTCACGTTCACAATAATGGTAATTGGTGAAAAAATGTCAGATGGTCATGGTTACTCTCAATCAGTAGGGTAAAGTCAAGTTGTCAATGTATTGTTGAATTTAATTATTTGGCCAGAAATGGATTGATCGGATATATTTTGATGATCATTTCACTTTTTCCTTCCTTAATGTTTTGCAATGAAAATTTTCAAATTTTATTTTGCTAATATTTTAAATTTTGAATTGAAAGATTTAAAAAGTTCAATTAGTATTACACCATTATAAAATCTTTTAAAATTAAAAATTAAAAATTTTAAAATATAATTAAAAGAAAATGTTTTTATTCATCAAATTTTAATAAAAACACTATTAAAATTTAAATAATTTATAAAAATCAACCAATTAATTAATACATTGATTAATTTTTTACAATAAGGGTTATTATTTATTAAAATAAATTGAATCGAACTAAAAAGTTGATTTTGTTTCTTATTTATTATATACCGATTTAATAATGGTTTAATAGTAGTTTAATACTGATTGAACCTTTAAATCTTAAATCTTTCTTTTGACATGTTCAATATCCAGTCCAGTTTTTAAAACATTGCTTAGGAATAGAATGGAGGAGGAATAGAATGAAATGGGTATTACTTAGTTTGATTTATTCCTAAGAATTTTTAATGATGATGTATGTGTCAATGTTTGGTTTGAAAACATAATTTTGGAATGACAAAGAAATAACTAACAAAAAGATCAAAATATCCATTATAGTCTCCAATAACTATATTATTATTATTATTATGATGATGATGATGATGATGATGATGATTATTATTATTATTATTATTATTATTAATGAGGGAGAAAAGTTGTCTGTATCTATTTCGCGCTTTGCAGACTAGGTAATAGGGAGGAGGTATCTTTAGTTATTCCTCAAAATAGAGAAATAACTAAACCTAGGATTAGTTATTCTGTATATTATTTTATAACCAAACAAATAAATAACTATTTATCTGTAATACATCAATAATAGAATAGATATTCTGCTCAATCAAACACGTTCCTAATAGAACAAGTAATTCAGTAAATCTAATTTGCATTAACAATATCGATCTTTTGGCAGATCGAGTTTTTGAGGAACTGAGTTTGATAGATGAGAATGACGTTGAAGATAATCTTATATGAGAAAACATTGACATGTCATTTGGTGTAATGAATTTGAATGACGATGATGATGAGGCTCCTCTCAATGATGAAAATTTTATACCAAAAAAGAATTGGAGTCAATGCAATTATAGCGAATATCTCCCGACAGACGATTTAATGAAGTTCCAGGTCTCTATTTATCCTCTTCTTGTAATTTTACTTATATTTGATGTATGTGTTAAATTCTATATATGTAATGTAATTGTAAATATTTTTGTTTCAGGTTTCACTTTTAGTTAGTTGTTTTCTTATCCCGAATTCTTATTGTAAATTGTAATAGTTAGTTAAGCACATTTATTGTTCTTTTTATTTGATTTTTTTAATATAATTATTATTTATTATATGATGAAATTGTAATATTTGAAATACTTTGTATTGTTCTTAATTTTATATTTGTAAAATAATTAAAAGATTTTGTTTTTATATTAATTGTGGTGAAATATTTGAAAATTAATATTAGTAAAAATAAATAAATTGTTGTTATTTTAAATTTTATTATTATAATTTTTAAAGGCAAAGTTATTGTAAAATTATAAAATATATAAATGAACTATTTTATAATTTTTTTAAAATTAAATATTTTTTATAAATTTAAAAAATTACTTAATATTTATCGATATGAATACGATTCAATATCAGTACTGTAGCTATCGAGATAACAAGTGATCATTGCGAAGAGAACTAAAGTAAAGGAACGGATTAATCATAACGGTCACCGGAACTGAAGATTGTTGTGCTTCAGAACAGAACTGCTTTTGTATCCAATGTACAAATTAATGTTTTAGACACAATGCCGATGTAATAAGACAGCAATGCCCTTAAAAGGGTTTCGGGGGCATGGAAAGTAATATAATGAGACGATAATGTCGTCGGTTGATCATATTTAACCCAAATGCGGGATGAGGTTTGTTCAACAGTTCCAATGTTTGGGTCTTCTTAAGCCAGCAATCTCTTTCGATTTTCGTTGTAGAAGCCTATTTTCATCAGCCAAATCCACCCAACTACTTAGAGTCGAAACCTTTGCTTGTCTTCTGAACTACCAGCCCCTTTGTAAACCCATTACAACCAAGTTATCAAGAGAAAAAGGAGATTCTTTTACGGTGGACTACCTGATTCAATCATGCGAGTTTTCTCTAGAAACTGCGGTGTCAGCTGCGGAGAAGATGAAATTCCGGTCGTCAGAGAGACCAGATGCTGTTTTGGCTCTTCTTAGAAACCATGGATTCACCAAGTCTCAGATCTCAAGACTTGTCAAGAAGCGACCTTTACTGTTGTTAGCGCATCCTGAGAAAACACTTTTGCCAAAACTCAAGTTCTTGCGCTCCATTGGGATTTCAAATGCCGATCTTGCCAGAGCACTCACAGCAGACCCTACCCTTTTGACCAGAAGCTTAGAGAAGCATATAAAGCCTAGTTATAACTTCCTTAAAAGCATGTTGCTTTCTGATGCTAAGATCGTGTATGCTATGAAGCGCCTTACTTGGATTTTTCTAGAGGATAGTTCCAAGAATCTTAGACCGAATATAGAGCTTTTGAGAGAATCTGGTGTACCTCAGAGTAGAATTCCGATGTTGCTGATGAATTTTCCGGAGGCTCTTGTTCAAAGTCATGAAAAGTTTAGCGAAGTTGTGAAAGAAGTCAAAGAAATGGGATTTGAGCCTAAGAAATCAACTTTTGTATTGGCAGTGCATGCCCTTTCAGGGAAGTCCAACAAGTCGATAATGGAGCGGTGCTTTGATGTATATACGAAGTGCGGTTGGTCAAAGGACGATATACTTACTGCCTTTAGGAAACATCCTAATTGTCTGTTAATGTCGGAGAAGAAAATTACTAAAGGAATGGACTTTATTGTGAACAAAATGGGGAAGTCTTCAGAGATGATTGTGCAATGCCCTATGGTCTTGTTTTTCAGTTTGGAGAATAGAAT
>JANZXP010000004.1:29530688-29547160 GCA_027576715.1 Erythroxylum flavicans | reverse complement strand
GTGAACAAAATGGGGAAGTCTTCAGAGATGATTGTGCAATGCCCTATGGTCTTGTTTTTCAGTTTGGAGAATAGAATAATCCCCAGGTTTAGAGTGTTAAAGCTCTTGCAGTCAAAAGGACTGATCAAGGAAGATTGGAGCATGCATTCGTTGTTGTTTCCTACTGAGAATGTGTTCCTGCAGAGGTATGTGAGCAAATTTACAGAGGAAATACCTGAACTGTTGAGTGTCTACAAGGGTAAGTTGAATCCTGAGGAATTATAGTTTGGGCGGTACATGGCTATGTAATCATTAAATGTTTCGCAGTAGAAGTGTTTCTCATTGACTGATTTGTCACACTAACTTTATGTCTCAATATTTTGGCTCTGAGGTTTCAATATCTGCTGTTGATAAAGTAATTTCCGTTGGTACTAGATTTTCTCTTCCCAGGGTCTTCTTCCCCACAGCATTGCTGCTTTTGGTTCTTTTCTCTTTAGTGCTTTAAAGTATTTTGGATCCCTATTCCCTTACTGTCATTAGGCTGTAGTCGGCTATGATGATGTGGTGATATGAGTATTATCCTGCGCTTAACTCCATTTACTCGGGTTTTTGTTTCCTGATTTTACATGGTGCTGAATCAGGAGTAACCTTTGTCACTCCCAGTCGACTCCAAAGCTTTGTTTCTGCGCCAAAGATACAGGGATAGTGAGAACGGAATCTTCTGCAGAACTTCTCTGATGTGCAATGCTACGTGTAAACAATATGGTCACGAAGTAAATTGGATGAATAATGTCATTAGGAGATCACTTTGCCTTACCCATTTAGCTCCTTTGAATGCCTGAGTTGATTCTCCATTTACCAGAACCCGATAACCAAACAAAAAGGCCTAGTTGATTTCTTTGTTTGAGACTGGTTATATCAGAGAGTTAGTTTATGTTGGATTCAGGGAGGAGTTGATGAAGTTATATAGAGTTTGATGTTATTCCTAAGCTGGATTTGAATTAGGTGAAATCCAAGGTTTTCAATAAATCCCGATCATAGTAGGGGATCCCATTATCATCCATGATTCCTGAAATTTTATTAGTGTTCCTTCTATTTTGAATGCTTTTATGAAAGTAGGAGGTGTTCGCACCTCGATCCTTTATCTATGAAGCCCTTGCCTTCTATTTTAGTAAGGAGTTGTAGCTATCTAACACTAAGAGGTAGGTGTTCATTATGGCTTTTTCCTTTACTTTCAGCTCCTCATTCAGTGGATCCTTATAGAGGCCTTTTTGTATGTTGTTGAGTTCCTCTCAGGTCTTTTCCACTTCTTTGTCTAGCCCATTCTTATAAAGATCTTTATATATCTTCCTTAACTCTTCCTTTATTAGCTTTAACGTTGTTATTAGTTTATAGGCTTCAAATCCTTCTACTAGGTGGTTCAGCCCTTTAGCTATTAGAATGGTTATGTGTTTTGGTTGATGGAGTTGGTTGTACCATTATAGGTAGTGTAATTTCATGACTCATCTTAACAGTTAGCCCATCTTAACTGTTATAGCTCATCTTAACTACACTTTTAACACTGTTAGCCCATCTTAATTGCACTTTTAATTATGTTAGGCTGCTGCGTTAGTGGTTCACCTTTGAATATGTTTTCCTGGCTTTTCAAGCCAATCTCACAGTGTTTCTTATAAATAATTGGAAAGTAGTAGTTGTGGGTCGGAAATCTGCACATTATTATAATGTCCTTATTACCCCATCTGCGTTGTTGTAACAAATGTCCCCAAAAACCTCATTTTTATCTATATTTATGAACAATTATTTTTTAATATAAGTCTTGTTCCATTTCCCTGAAGGCCCCACTAATTTGATTTCTTTACTTTTTATGATCTGTCAGCCATACTCTTCCTCCATGCAGCTCTAGCTTTGTTCCTTTGTGCATTCATACACAACCCCAATCATTCTCTTCTATATATAAAATGTTTTTGATATCACGGATTTGCTTATGAGGATTGTTTACCTTCGTAGATATGTTTTTTCGTCCTTCCAATATTCATATATGCTATTTAAGGGTCATGTTATCAGGATAACAGATAATAGATAAAAATATTTTAATTGTTACAGAAATGAAAATTGAATTGTGAATATGCACGTGTATTAGAAAATGTGTGCTTGCTTGGCTTGAAAACTATTTAGCAACATGATATTACATACTATTATACTTGGGCATTTTCCATCATTGAAGTCTTTACCAAATGAGTAGTTTAGACTAGCTTATCTTTCCAAAGTTTTATTATTCTGCAATTAAGAGACAAGTCTAGAAATTGGATACTGGAAGGTAGTGAGTAGTTCGGATTTTAAAGCTTCTGGACTAGAAAAAATAGCATAATTGGGCCTTAGGAATGTTTAATATCCATATTTACAGATAAACATTCTATGGTCTAATGTTAAGAAGGATTTGTGATGTACAAAAACAAAATGGAAAATTGAGTTTGCTTCGTTTGATTGGATGTTGCCTTAGGAATGGCTGCATTTTTAGGTTTAAAATAAATTAATATGGTTTATGAAAACAGAATGTGAAATTGAGTTTCTATAATCCCCTCTTTTTAACTTTGGAAATATTATCTTCTTTTTTCTCCCTTACTCTACTTTATGTCTTTAACTATTTTGAATTATTTCATCGTTGTTCTCTTACATTGTACATTGTTTGAACAAATTTATGTAAATACATTAGAAATTTTATTTTTTGCAGTCATGGCTCGTTTCAGTTTGGGTTTACGTAGAAATGCAGAAAGATCAAAAATGATTATGGCTGTCTTGATTGTGTGGTTGCAGTTGTGTAATATTGTTAGTTCGCTATTCAGTTTGTTGTCAGCGGAGGCTTCTTTATATAGTTATAGGCCAAAAGATAGAAGTTATTTTTTAAATTTTTATGCAAATCGAGATTATGTGAGGCGAATTGTGAATGACAATGATGAGTCGTGTATTTCAATGGTTAGGATGAATATGCAAGCTTTTCTTAAACTATGTGAAATGCTAGAAAATATAGGAGGATTAAAGTCAACAAAAGACATTCTTATTGATGAATAAGCAGCAATTTTCTTACATATTATTGCTCATCATGTTAAAAATCGAGTTTTTAGGAAAAATTTTAGGTCAGGTGAGATAATTAGTCGATGTTTTAATAATGTTTTAAATGTAGTGATGCATTTGCAAGATCTTTTGTTTAAGAAACCTAAGCCCATACTAACAAACTCTTCGGACCATCAGTGGATGTGGTTTAAGGTAGATAATCTCACTATTATTTTTATAAGAAAATATAGCGAATGTGATTAAGGTTCTTCATTATTTTTTATTTCATTTGAATTATAGAATTGTGTAGGTGCTCTAGATGGGACATATATCAGGGTTAATGTGTCAATTAAAGATATGCCTAGATTTTGATCTTGTAAGGTCGACATTGCAACAAATATGCCAGGTGTGTACACACTTGACATGCAATTTGTTTATGTTCTTCATGGTTGGGAAGGGTCAGTAGCTGATGGTTGAGTTCTTCGTGATGCAATTATTCGGAGACATGGACAAAAAGTGCCTCATGGTAAGCTTTCCTATATGATATAAGAAGGTTGTTTGAAATTTTGTATATGAGATGATATAAATTGAATAACTTATGTAGTGTTTTTTTTTATATAGGTTGCTATTACTTGGTCGATGCAAGTTACACAAATTGTGAGGGCTTCCTTACACCATTTAGAGATCAAAGGTACCATTTGAATGAATGGCTTCAAGGTTACCAACTAAGATCTCCAGAGGAATTTTTTAATATGAAACATGCAACTGTATGCAATGTAACTGAGAGGTGTTTTAGGTTACTAAAAATTAGGTGGGCTATTCTTAGGAGTCCATTTTATCCAATAAAGACACACAATCGAATTATTATAGCTTGTTGTTTGCTTCATAATTTTATTAAGCAAGAGATGAATTTTGATCCCATGGAGAGTGATTTAGGGGATTATTTTCACACTAATCCAGTTGTTGAGGAGTGTATAACTGCTATTGACCCAACTAATGCTTGGACAAATTGAAGAATTGAATTGGCACGCAAAATGTTCAATGAAATGTTTTGAATATTAGGAGGCTTTATATTATTGTTTATGTAAGTTGTACTCTTTGTTGTTTATATTGTACGTTGTTAATGTAGACTATATTGTTCCCGTAAGCTCTTAATGCTTAATGTTAATTGGTATGAAGAATTTTACGAATGTTTTTATTTTTGCTTTATTATGATGATTATTTTTTTTATTTATCAATTACAATAAATTTGAATTTAAAACAAATTCAAATTTAAATTCCTACATGATAGGGATAAAAGAAGTTTTCCAGTTAAATTCTAACTCTTCAAGTGATTAACTTTATTCATTGCAACAATCTCTTCACTTTATCCAAAATTTGTGATTATCGTCAATAGAGTTCCAATTTGATGCAATTTCTGCTTTTCATCTCCTAAAATTAAAAAAAAACATTAATTTTCATATTTAAACTCCAAAATAAATCTAAAGCAAAGAAGATAATATCAAATAAAATAACAAGATAAGATCTTATTAAGATGATGTATCAAAATGAGATATATCATTTACAAAATTATAAAGGAAGAGGAAGACCTCAAGATTTACAAAAATTATTTAACTATAAGTATTCTTTATTAACAAATGTTTAGATTTCTTTCACCGTATTAAAGTAAAAGATATCATTTTTTGAGATTATAGAGGAATAAAAAGACCTCAAACTCCATAAAAATTATTTAACTATATGAATTCTTCGTTAAGAAATGATAATGAATATATTTTGGTGTTTTAAAGACAAGAATCTACATTCTTTCAAACATGTTCAATTAGAATATAAAGAATAAAAAATATATTGTTATTACTTTCTGTGTGATACATAACTTTACCTGAATGTATGAATAAAGGAATGAATTATTTGAAATAAAAATGAAATTAATATTGAAAGTGTAAATGAAGATGCAAATTATGAGTAGAGTATAATATTATTCTAGTATAATTACATAATACATCTCAAAAGTGAAATAAAATTTCTAGACAAATGTAGAATGAATATGTTTATAAAATTTTTAATTTCTATTTGTAAATGATGCTACTAGTTTACTTGTAATATGATAAATATGATTAATTATTTAATTATATTGAGTAAATATAATTTTTTTATACCCGACTCTCATTATATAAAATTGATGTGTATTTTGTACTCTTTGTTTTAAATAATTAATATAATTAATAATTTTAATAATAAAAATCTTTTTCTTTATTTTTAATTTAATAGAGGATATCTCAATCTTGTGAGAAAATAATTAAAATATAATTATAAAATATAATAGAAAATAATAGTGAAATTAATCTGACCCCTTAGTTTATCAATTACAACTGCTAATACTTCTCTACTTTCCTGTCTTATACTTTACCTTGCACGAAGAATAGAACGCATTCAATTGTACTACTTATTTGGCGAGAGCTTTGACGATGTCAAAGACATCTTTCTTTGATGAGTTTAATTAGTTTTGCATCACTGAAGCATCACAGTAGTAATTCTTGGTAGAATGAACAACAAGATTTGCAATTTGTGCACAGAAACTGCGGTTAGGAACACGGATTCTGTTCTCTAAAGAAATTATGATGTACGAGAAAAACATAACAAACAAAACAGGTGGTAATAACCGGTCGATTCATATTTAATCAAACTTGCCAATGTAAACCTTAGAAGCTTTATCCTAAGAATATCTAAACCCCATAAGGAGAAAAGGCCGCAGAAGCTTGATATGAGATATGGAGCCAACTCCAGACACGGGCCATTTTTCGCTTTCCATTCACAACAGCCCATTGAGCATAAGAGTCAGATGCTATGGACAATTTAGGCTTTTCGTTTATGTGGCCTTTCAGGGATTTGCACGCTTTAAAATATCAATTTCAATCAAAAAAATATCATGCCTGCTAGTCAACACTAGATGATTTAATATTAGTAAAGTCATTTTGAGAACACAAACAGTTTCAATGTACAAGCAAATTTCAGAATTTGGTCCCTCGTTCATGGTAATTTGTCGAGTTGTATGTTAATTTTACCCTACCTCTTTTCTGCAACCAGTTTCTGTCAGAGTTCTTAGAAATGACAGAAGGGTCAGGTACCTGCAGTCTCTACTTCATTTCAAGCCATAACTTGTAAATAAATAACCACAAGGAATCTGTCTTTTGTGATAAGACATTTGAGAGCCACAAATGATGAGGTATTGATAGAAGCTTGTGTGGCTACAAAAAAGAAGAGGGCCACAGGTCATTGTCCTCCTTTACTTTTCACTGACATTTTTTCCACGATATGTAACTTCACCAGAACTCATCGAGGGAGTAGTTGTTGTTCATTATCAGTTTAATTTATTATTTTTGGACTCATCACCATGAAGACATTGTCATTTGGTACATTGGAACATTTAATTATGACTGAAAATTTGACAAAAACGCATAACTGAACCTTGGAGTCGTATAATTGTTGGTGGCTCATTAATGCTTTTTTTTTTTTTGGGGTGAGCTCAGCTTAATGGTTTTGTGTGTTGGCTACCAGTTTCGCTTTCATATGTTGATATGTTAATATGAGACAGATAAGAGAAACGAAAGCAATTCATTTTTACTACCATGAATGCGGATGATTCAATAGTTCGTGGCTTTCTGAGATTGTGATCATTGGATGGATGATAATTGAAAAAGTTAAATATATATTAATAAATTAATTACCAAATTTCGCATCTAATTATTTTTGTCTCTAGCATTAGTTGACTAAAACAAAAGTACTAGCACTGAGTCATAGTGAATATGATATTGACATGAGAACATATAGTGTCTAACGTATACATATGCGCTGAGTATGAGTTGCATCAAATGTTTTAAAAATTAGAGTAAAAATTAGACCATTAGATAAAAGGTTTTAAAAGATTGAACTAATATTAAATTATTATAAAATAAGTTAAAGATTAAAATTTTAAAATTTTAAAATATAATTAAAAATGTCAAAAATTAAAATTTAATTTATAAATATTGTTAAATAAAAATTAATTAATTGTTTTATTTTATTTTATTTTATTTTATAAAAATTTATTAATTTATAAAAATCATCGACTAATTAAAAATTGATGAATTTTTAATTAAAAAATTATTAAAATAAATCAAAATTAAAATTAGATAATTAAAATTTTTTAAATTTGTCCGGTTAAATCAAAATTTTTTAATTATTGACGTTACTTAGTGGTTATCTCTTTATCCCAACTCGAAAAGATAAAAGCTGACAAAATTAACCAATAAAGAATGAAAGACAAGACTAAGGTAAAGGACAATATACCCCCTGGGCCCATTTTCTGTTGGATATAGGCCTCTTACAGGAATAACCAAGATGGTCGGTCCACTCAAAATTATGGTCGGCGACAAGTTCGGTAGTTTATCTGTATGTATGTTTTCTTTCTTGTCGTTTTACTCATTGATTCAATCCTGTTAAACGTCACCTTTCACAATCTATTATCTTTTATAATATCTACTAAATTCGCCTACACCAAGTCCCCCCTAGTCCCTATCGACTTATGATGTTTACAAACAAAGATGATTGTGACTCAATGACAAGATAACATAGGGCAAAAGTCTGTTGTAGTTTCTTTAATTAAAATTATAATTTAAAATATTTTATAATTTAATAATTAGAATTATTAATTAATTTAATATAAACTATTATATAACTTTGATATGATAATTTAAGAGTCGATCTCTCGATATCATCGAAAATGAACCATTAACTTGAAATAAGTTTATCCTTATAGTTGACTCAACATCATCAATCTCAAGTTTAACTTTCGTATGATTTTAAATATTTTTGCGAGATCTGCAAACTGTTATAATGCAGTAATTGTTCTTCTGGAATAATAATTTACTATTTGTGTGTAATAATTTGTACTTAGCTGAGAGAAAAGTAATCAGCAACGGTAAGTGTATCAATATCACATGAGGTGGGTCCGGCAATTGCTGAAAATTAATTGAGTACAGTTGTCACGTACTGGTTTGTTACTGATTCAGTCTAGACCAATCACACCGCCCAGTCTGGCATTGTAACATGCCCTCAAGCTTTTATTGGTCCCACTCCCTGAGTCTCTGTGCCTTATTAGTCAATTTATAAAGTTTTGTGTCTTACTACATTCACTCTTTTTCTCATTATTGGAATTTAAATTCCCACATCTATCATCTAACAAACCCTAAAAGCATAATTACTTCCTCGCCGAGTCAGTTTCATGGCCCATGGCCATAAGTTAGGGTAAGAGAAAGCATGGACATGCTCCTTGTTCTTATACGAGTTCCTCGACAGTGAGCGTAGTGATGCATCTCACGATCTCTTTGAGGTAAAAGAATTGGTATGTCCGTTGCTTCACTTGAGTTGACATGCAGAAACTGGGAGAACGGAGAATTGTTTGTTAAGCGCAGCCATCAATCTGTTTGCTCATTTTTGCAAATAAAATTAATATACCATAAGACTACCAGTTCAAACACCGTGTAGGGTCATTCCTCGCACGCGATACAATGTCATGCCAGCCGTCTCTCGGGACCTAATTAAATTGTCCGTTCTAAGCTCTTTTCAATCATATATCCGATTAGGTTGCCGTCCATGTTTGGTTCACTTTCTTTTTAGCATTTGCTCTTCAGGCGTCAACCGGCCAAGTGCTCGATTAGAGATTATCGCTGATAAGAAAAAATATATAGTCTAATACCACCAACTAATTTGAATAATAATTGAATGTGGTTGAGATTATCACTATGATACAAATAATTATAACGAGTTATTATTTTAAGGAGTTTGATGTGGATGATATGTTGAAACATTCCATTTTTTTATTTAAAAGTTCTTTCATAGGTAAACTATCTCAAGGGCGCACAACCATACAATAATCATGAAAAAAGTATAAAAACTTATGCAATAATAGAAGTGAATTACATAGTTTTACTTTTATTATCACCTGCAAGAGAATTTTCCTATGCTTGGATGTTAAATAGTCAAGATCATGGGTGATTATAATGACATACAGGAGAGGTGACGCCTAATTGAAATGAATAGTATTAATACTTAACATTGTCTCGGTCGTTGACTTTCATATCGTCGCTATCATAACCCTAAGCTTCTGTATACTTTCACATAGAAGAAAATGATCCAATTTGGCCTTAGAAATTAGAATATGGTTTGCTAGTACTTAACTATCTAAGTACTGCTTATTTCAACCTAAAACTTAGCTCATGTAAGTTAAATACAATCAACCACAAAGAAGAGAAAAGAAAAAAAAAAGGATAATGCAAGTGCATGAATAGCAATAATCACTCGAAAACAAAGAAATCAGAACATGTACAGTATCTTATTCAAGATGACCAACCGCTATTATTTTCATGTAGTTGCGTACATGGTCGGCCAAAGTTAAACCGACGATTTCGACAATCAGAGAAGGCTAAAAGCAAGCATGTGGCTGAGGTGCAATTGTCAGATTCAATTGAAACCAAATCCGCACCACATAAACGTGCCATAATTTCGTGTGATTTAACTTTGTCGTATAGACAATCTTAAGATTTAATTCGGACCGTGTTTGATGTAGCCTTTTTGATGCATTTCAATTATAGAGTCGCAGAGATCTAATCCGAAACTCCGTGAACACCCTAGTATTATTAGGGTAGAGGTAGGAGAGGGGCAATTCTAACTATACTTAGCCTTACCTTACCCTAATGTTGCCTTCGAATTATGATGTTGGTAGCTCCTCAGAAGAAACTCGTGAGCAAGAAAACAAAAGGTTCAAAAAAATCAAAAGGGCTTGGTTTCTTAATAGCTGACAGCTACTAATTTTCAAGATTTAAATGATTGCTTAAGTCACTTGCTATGGAATTACATATATGTGAGTGTGCTAAGTATTTGAGTATTCAATTATATCTAGTCAGTTGCGGAACCATAGCTTGGTAGCTGGAGTTATATCATGTCATATATGAAGACACAAGCAATATTTATCAAGTAGTAACAATACCAACTACTAATAAATACATCAAGGGCAATGCTGAATAAAATCATTGTCAACATTTATGGTTTAAAATATTCATAGATAAAAGACAACAGGGGCTTTTCTTTTGTCTGATTGTCTTGAAACTATTTTTTTCCTGCGGTTAAATATGCATATATAGACAAAGCAAGCGAAATCAATCATATGGGACCATTCACTCTTTCAAAAAGTGAGAAATTAAAAGGCCAAGCGAGTTATATAATTGGATATTCTGCTGCATATTCTGCCTATGCAATGAAACAAGGAAAGCTAATATTATTTGTTTTTCACAAAATAATTTTGAATTTGAATCATTAGAATCTCTCTTGAAAACAAACTTTTTATTGATTAAAGGTAAGATTGTATATTACTAAATATTTTTAGATCCCACGTTCTAGCAGGATTTTTAAAACCTCTGTATGCATAATATTATTACTTTCCCAATCTTTCATTTATCAGGAGATATTCTTTCACAAATAGATCAGCTTTCTTAATCACCACTTCCTAACATACACCTGGAATTGGTTTATAAATATCCCGGAAATTGGATTAAAAATACTATTAGAAATTGAGTGAATACAGTGTATGCATGCAAGCACGTACTTGTTACTGATTTTTCTATCAGAAAGTAATCGGTCAGTTGGCAATTTATAGCACGCACTTGTTACTGATTTTTCCTTTCACTCATAGAGATTTGAAATTAATCAAACTTAGGATAAGTAGTACATGCTAATGTGACATAGTTGGAATGGTTTACATACGATAGTTATAACTACCTTTTATTTCTTAAAAACGCAAAACATGCTCTTTTTGGTTTTCATTGTTACGAAATTGACTAGATAGCTGCGATAAGCAATTTCTTTTACAGAGACCTCTAAAATTTTATATCATGTATATTTTATACAGCCTAATAATTACGTATTATTGAATTTCTTTAAATTATGCTGCAAAATTTTTATTGAATTATTTTTGTTTTTATTATCAGTATTTCGTAAAACGGTATAATATCATCTCTCTTGACGTCTTAAACCATGTTTTAATCAATAGAAACCAACTGTACCACGTCCATTGCTGGCTGTATGACCGTATAAGCCCTCAAAATGTGTCAAATAATTAGAGTAGATCATGCTGCTTAATTTAAAATACCAAATTATTGCGGTTTATCCTCCTGAAGATTCCTTTTGCCAAAACAACGTGAACATCCAACTACACTCCTGAAAAAAGAAACACTACGCTTTGGATTACTCATCACCGCGTTGTCCTAATGTCTTCCTAAGGATAATGTTCAAATTGATAGACCCACACTCGTCTAGGATTAAGTGCTAGTTATCTGATTAGTTTAAACTTAAGTATATGATTAATTACCTATTAAAGCCGATGGATGTTTCGAGAGACCAAAAGAAAGTAGAAGACAAAGCCCACATCAGCCGCTTTGTCCCCACTGCTTCGCTGTAATCAACTGCGCCAATTGGTGGATAGAGATAGGACGGACGGGAAGCTCAAACCCAAAATTATTACATTTTATTTTTCAAAAAATGGATTAAACTACGAATTTCACTACCTCTCCGCCAATCATCTTCTCCATATTATTCATTTACTTATTTTTCATGCGTCATTTTTTAATTACAGTGACCAGAGCTATTGCAGGTTTTGGAGGACCACACTCCCTATATAAGTTTAGACGTGGAAACCGGTACATGTCACATAGAGAGCACTCTCTAATTAAGCTCCGCTAAGTGTAGTTGTATTTGCAGTAGCAGGGTACTTGAGAGATGCCGATCAGAAATATTGCCATCGGCCACCCACAAGAGGCCACTCACCCAGATGCCTTGAAGGCTGCCCTGGCAGAGTTCATCTCTACCCTTATCTTCGTATTCGCCGGAGAAGGCTCCGGCATGGCGTACAACAAGCTCACTGACAACGGCGCCTCTACACCTGCCGGCCTCATCTCCGCATCTATTGCACATGCCTTCGGTCTCTTCGTCGCTGTATCAGTCGGCGCGAACATCTCCGGAGGCCATGTCAACCCCGCTGTCACCTTTGGCGCTTTCGTTGGCGGTAACATCACTCTTCTCCGTGGCATCCTTTACTGGATTGCCCAGCTTCTCGGCTCCACCGTCGCTTGCTTGCTTCTGAAGTTTTCCACTGGTGGTTTGGTAAGACTCATACACGTTCACGTAACAATATTACAACAAAATCCCACTAAAGTTGCGTTATTTCGGTAATAGTCATAACTAAATTCCTGGTTCGAACATGTTTATGTATAGACAACCGCAGGCTTTTCTTTGTCAAGTGGTGTTGGAGTAGGGAACGCATTGGTGTTCGAGATCGTGATGACCTTCGGGTTGGTTTACACCGTGTACGCCACCGCTCTTGATCCAAAGAAGGGAAGTTTGGGGACTATTGCACCCATTGCTATTGGTTTCATAGTTGGTGCCAACATTTTGGCGGGAGGTGCCTTCGACGGAGCATCGATGAACCCTGCAGTGTCGTTTGGACCTGCTTTGGTGAGCTGGAGCTGGGACAACCACTGGGTCTACTGGGTCGGGCCTCTGATAGGAGGTGGAATCGCTGGTCTAGTCTACGAGTTCTTCTTCATTGGCCACAGCACCCACGAGCAGCTCCCAACCGCTGATTACTAAGGAAGTTGATGTAAATGGGTGGTTCTGTAATGCTCCGGCTTTTTTCACTCATCTTTTGTTCTTGTACCTATTCCGATTTGAGGGTTAACTATTTGTCCTCCTTTAGCAGCTTGTGATCTCTTCATCTTTGGAGGGTGTGATTTGTGTATTCTACTCTCGGTTGTAATGTTCGAATTCCAAATGTGTTCAGTTTTTCCCAAATTTTCAATTCTCATATTCAATAGTATATAATCCACCTTATCATCGTTGCTATAATTGGAAAGGCAGGCAAATTTAATATTTCCCTTAGAGACGAGTCTTCCCGACGTGGAGTTACATTCTGGTATTATCATCTAAAAGTATCTAAGCTTATGGCTATTGTTAAAGTGAGATATTTCTGAAAACACTCACGTGATGAACAATAATAATCACTTTCTCTGCGATACTTTGTACCTAATCAATCAGTAATTATGATGATATTCATCACTTTTAATTTGTGTATTATTTTTTTATTGTATGATTTAATAAATGAAATTTAACGAAACATGAAATAGAGAGCTTCATGTGATGATTTAATATATAACTATTTGGTCGAACATAAGCTTTACTGTACTTAATGCTGAGAACAAAGAAATGCTTCTGCTTGACTGATGGTGTACTGACATGACAGAGCAAGGGAGTAGCGATCAACTTTCAAAAGACTTTTTGCAGTTACAGTGGGCCAAAATTTGTGTCCCATCTGTTCCTTTTCTGTCGCCAATTTTCGGTAAGCTGTCCAAAAGCAAAGCTGAAAGGAGTAACATATACTCCACCTTGAAGTTCACAGTAATCATACTTTGACACGAGAAACTTGTCCAAAAGCACAAACGTCACAGTAATTGTTATCCTCCTTTATGTGAAGAGAGCTAGAGTGAAATAGTCAAAAAATAACACGATAATTCATAAATATGGGATCCAAGAGAAAAGTGTTAAATGAAAAGCTTGCCAAAGAAAAAAGCAGGAAATGGAATGATTAGATAAAACTAGAGCACATGTAAAACAAGGAAGCTTATTATTCCCTGGACCCCGCTTTATGAGGACCAATAGGAAAGTGCAATGTGGCATATGTACGTCCATACATTGGATTGTTAACATCAACGCGTATCTGGAAGTGGATTTTGGGA
This sequence comes from Erythroxylum flavicans, assembly GCA_027576715.1. Taxonomy (NCBI): domain Eukaryota; kingdom Viridiplantae; phylum Streptophyta; class Magnoliopsida; order Malpighiales; family Erythroxylaceae; genus Erythroxylum; species Erythroxylum flavicans. Next base: position 29,533,310 of record JANZXP010000004.1, on the reverse strand, counting down.
CCCACCATAATGGGTTGGCGGTTTCAAATAAATGTCTCTTATTACATAATGCCAATGAACCATTACATATTAATTAGTTCACCGAGGGCAGAAGGCGACAAGTCTTTTGCTAGGGTGAGTCCAAATTAACTAGACTTGAATTGCTCGTTCTTGCAGAACTGGGCGGATGCTTCCTGATCCTGAGTCCCGAGATTGCATCCGACACACGGTGGACTCAAGTCATCTTACCTGCTTCCCTGTGAACCGACGTGTCTCCATGTCACCTGTACTATTCCCCTCTTTGCTGTTTGCAGATATGCCTTCTAAACAACGTCTCCGTCTTCCCAATTCTCACTATTAATAAGAATGCTTGGATGTGACTCGCAAGATTATTCATAAACGATAAGAAGGGAATTATGTTTAACGAGAAATTGCACAATGTTTGGCCTAACCACATGCTCTAAGTGACAGTAAATTTAGGTTTCTTCCTAGTTTGTACCATTCAGTACTAGCTTGCAATTGCAATTTTATCCAGGACAAAGTATCCTGAACTCTTCATTATGGCCCGGCCTTGTGCAATGCCAAACAACATGAGTGAAAGCAGTTGGGCCTTCATTAACATGCCCAAGAGTATCTATTTTTTCTTGTCCAACCTTAATATGGACAATGGTCCAATCCATGTCCGGTTGGATTTAAGAACTATATTACCAACCAAAACCAAGTCCTACTCCACTATAGCTTTTAAGTAATTAATGGATACTTGTTTAGTCCATCGAGTTTTTACATTTATACATTTTGCCAACTGAATTAAGTTCCTTTGAATTTGAAAAGAGAAATAACAAGAATGATCATATATTTTTCCCGGGAAACAAAAATTAAGTTTAAAAAATATCAACTTTATTATTTTTCTTTTTTGGGTTTCAATAATTGCTTTTTTAATTTTGCAATATGAAACTCACCTTTTATTGAATTCCCTTTCATATTAATGATCTTCTAGTTCGAAACGTTTTATGACCATGGTCGCTTGATAAGAAATAATATACAATTATTCTACTTTTCTTACCAAATTCGTATACTTGTTTCTTATAATCTTTTGCTATCTTCTTTGCATGACTTTTTTCCTACTACCTACCGTCGCTCACTAACAACATCCGGAGTGAAAGAACGATGTCATGAAAATGTTAAAAAGGGTAGACATATGGGAGAGGCCATTTAGTCATTAGATTAGATTGGAAAATAGTTAGGGGGCATTAGATTATAAAGAACCTGAACCATCATATTACAACATGGGAAAGGTTCTGTCCACAAGATTTATCTCATTAGAAAAGAAAAAGAAAATTCCTAGACAAGAGAACGGCAACAAAAAGTGGTGCTCGTCCACAGATTCATGCTACTGCGTTTCGTTACATTTATTTTTCTTTAAATCTCTTTTGTACTTTTTTTGTGCAATTTTCCGGTTATTAACATATACAAGTTTTATGTTTGATCGCTAGGGAGGCTAAATGTTTATATCAACATAACTATATTAACCGTTTTACTTTTACATTCTTCAGATCTATTTCGGATTTTCTAAAAGAATTGTCATTTTCACTTTACAATTAGATGAAAGAAATAGTTAGGACAGCAAGCAACATCTAATTAGACCCAAAAATCAGAGTACACAAATGCTTTCTCTTCTTTTTAGGTCCTTCTCATCTCATCGTTTTTTTTTTTTTTTGAGAATTCTCATCTCATCTTCTTTACAAAACAATCCAGCACATGTTTTTTTGGTGACCGTTAGGAAAATGAGACTTTTCTTGCCCAATGACGTAAAAATTGGACTGGTCGATTCGAATAAGTTACCGCCCCGTTTTGATGTTAGCTTATCAGCTAAGAAAGTACTTGATTGAATCAATTTAATTGGTTAATCATATTTACCAGCTATTTTTAATTGCCTAATAAGCTGATTTTTAACAAGCTAAAGAGAGGTAACATTTTACCTCAACTGATTACTCAAGTGTCGAATATATCCTCCAATTTCAAATAGATCTACTTAAATAGGAACTCTTGTGCTTTTATTTTTGTTGCAGTGATGATATATTTTTAACAACTAACCAGATATTGTTTAGAAGGAGAGATTTATTTGGATTTATTACAATGATAATAATTATTATATTTTTAATTATTTATAAGCTTAATTTTTATAAAATTAAATATTTAAAATTTAAATTCTTATAAAAATATTTAAAAATATTAAAATATAATATTCATGTCATTATAATTTTTTAAAGTCATGTCCTTATATGTTATTTTACACATAAACAACTAATACTAAACAGTTAATTTTACCAAGCATCTCTAACAAACGGCAAATGCAATCTATTGTTCAAATCAGTTGATATAATCAACTATCAGTTATCAGTTAATGTACATATAGAACTGATTTTTAGTTCGATTTTTAATTTGAATTGTTGTTAGTAAAAACTGGCGGTTTACGCATACACACCAACGGTCCGTTGTTGGCGGAGACACAGGGAACTATGACCTTTATCTCTGGTTAACCTCTCACAAGGCTAACAGTCCTCTCAAACCACTACACTGGTTGACGGCATCGACTAACCAAAGTCGGATTGGAAGTGTGTTCACTACACAGGTGTTCCAGTT
>JANZXP010000004.1:29509576-29530588 GCA_027576715.1 Erythroxylum flavicans | reverse complement strand
CAATACATCTCAGCCCAATACATGGGGCCAGAATTCGACTTGAAAGTACGAAAGATACAAGAGATACAAAGGACAGTTAATCAAATGGAAGCAGACATGCGTGCTTCACAATCTCATCAGATATATGGCTCTTCATCTTCAGAGTTCTCTACTCTTCAGCCATCATATCCATCTCCTTCGTATCAACGGTATCCAGAAGAAGCTGACTATTCAAAGGTATTCAAATTTAATTATCCTTTGATTAGACAGTACATACATCCTCAGACAACTCAGGAAAAGCCTCGACGATCAAAGACCAAGACTTCAGATGATCGATCTCACAAGCCTCGAGTTTCTGAACATTATTCTTCAAAGGTTCCAGAAGCATCATCTTCTTATTCACCATTTGAGCCTCAAGAAGAACAGTGGAGAAAGCCTCTCAGGATTCGTACTCCTCCAGAGTCTCCACCACCAACACCAGTTCAACCTTCCAATTCTACACATGGGAAGGATAAAGCTAAGCAGACAGAGTATGTAGCTACTCTGACATCTCAGCTGAACCCTCAGCTCAGTTCTCTTGCAGAAGTTTCTTCCAGTTCTCAGTTTTAACCATTATTAGTGAAAACTGGTTAAATAATAAATCTGCCAGTTTTCTCTGAACGGTGAAAAAGCCGAAAATAAGGATTTCACTGCATGTTTCACTTGCTCCAATCGACTCGACAGTTCTTCTGATGTATGACAAACTGGTTGGTCCTTCGTTGGAAGAAAAATGCTTCTTCTGTGTTGAACAAAGAAAATACCCCAAACTCTGATACCCAACTTTCACGCTTTCCACCCAATAATATTCCTTATACTTCCAAGGGCAACTTCGGCCATGGCAGTGGAAGATTGAAAGAAAAACGAGAAGAAGATGAACAACATTCTGGAACATGTAGTTATAGAGAGAGAGAGAGAGAGTATAAAGAAGACGGAGATGAGAGAAGATGAGGGATCACAATGAGTTAAGGCCATTAATTGAAAATATTAATATATTAAATACAATACAGTGGTTTTGAATAAAAAGAATAAGCCATATTCTTTATAGCTTTCTTTTGGTCACTGTTTCTTTATAGCATTCACCAGCTTATCAGCTAAAAATTAGTTGATTGACCATATTTAGCTGATTGATCGTGTTAAATACTTGTTTATTGTATTTGATAATCAGATGATTGAGTTGCCTTATTAAAGCCAATCAGCTGATTTGAAGAAGCTCCTTTGGAGGAGCGTTTCACTTAAATCAACTGAAGGTTTTTATTTTAATATCGATCTTGCCCTCTTGCCCTCCGCAGATGCTCTTTCCTTGTCAAACCGTTAGTGTTGCTCTCCTCATCGGTTACATCGGCAGCTCACACCCATTTCATTCGTGATCAGCTATCTTTTACAAGCGTCCTTTTTTTTCCCCATAACCAACTCAGTGCTTTTTCCCTCATTTTCTCTCTGAATTTTCCCAGACTTTTGGTTGCGCAGTTAAACACCCTACATGCTTTGTTTTTCACTTTTATCTCTCGAAATCCTCACTGATTCGTATTGTCAAATGTGCGTTATCTGCACTGAGGATTGTGAAGTGAGAATCGATACGAGTATGGAGAAGGGAATTGTGGAGATGTACGGACACCGGGTCTGTTGATCCTCGTTATCATGGTCCTCTATTGATCATCTCGTTCTTAATGACTTTGAATGTGCAAGTATTCTTGATTCTTTTCCAATTTCCATATGAACTGGCTATATATTTATCTTTAGTATGTGTGCTTCTATATGTTTCTCGTTTGCTAGGAATGGTGTTAATGTGATTTTTCTGTCGATGAGTTTGACAAGCGATAGAATTGAACGAGAACAGAGAGCTTGTGTGGCATAGAACGGAGTTGTTAGTAGCTCCGTCGTGGAAGAAGGTAATTCCGTTACGAAGGTGAGAGAGAAATGGAGGGTTAGGGTGCGAGGACGTAGCGCTGCTATGAACACCACAAAACATCTGTGGGCTGGAGCTATCGCGCTGCCATGGTGTCAAGGTATTGGATTTTTCTGAAGATTTTAAAGTCACTTGCTTTTGATGATAGTAAGAGGGGTTTGGCGTCCATTGCTAAATGAGTTCCAAAGTTCTTGTAGTCAATAAATAGAACTTCTTGATTCTTTGATATATGCTGGTAGTGAAAGTTTTATGAGAACAATCATGTGTGGTAGGATCATGGACATGTTTTTGTGCTTGACTGAACAAATTTATTTGCTGCAGAACTTTTGTTGCTCCTCTTGATAGATTAAAGCTGGAATATATAGTTCGTGGAGAAAGATATCTGGTTGAATCTAAGACAATCTGTGGGAAAATGGGAAGTCAAGTCTCTTGGATGTGCAAAGTTTCCTCATTGGAAATAAAAAACATGTACTATGCATTCAGCTCACCTTGAAGACATTTAACCAATTTTTTAGCCTTTTAGGTATTGAGATCTTCTTTAGTGTATTTCTGAAAGGATAAAATATATTAACTTTATTTCAGATCAGAACAAAGATAGTGGCCTTTGGGGGGGGGGGAAGCTTTGGCCGGTGTTATTGGTGCTTTCCGTCATATGATTCCAATTGAAAGATTCTTTTCCCTTTACAAGGGGTTGGTACCTTCTCTTATTAGTATGGCACCTTCAGGAGCAGTTTTCTGTGGTGTATATGATATCCTAAAACCACATATCTACATTCACCCAAAGGCAAGAAAATAATTCAAAATATGAACCAATATGGGCATAAGTTGAATGCTTTCGACTAGCTAGAGCTGGGACCAGTTAGGACATTGCTAGCTAAAATGAGTGCATTTACTACCTTTATCAAGATTGTTGAGCAGGGTGGAATTCCAGCCCTTTATGCAGGACTAATTCCCAGCTTACTGCAGGTATGTAGATGAAAAGCATGTTTGTTGTGGAGTAACGTATGAAATCTGCTATGGAGCATGTCACTACATATTTGATCAGGATTATGATCATGATTTAGATGCTTTGATCGTATTCACCTGATCCATTATAGATCAGTGTCTTGTGCACCTGCTGAGACAAATATGCTTATTAATAGCTTGGTTTTAGTACTGCATTCTCAAATTACTGCTGTGCCAGATCACGTGGGGTATTATGTACTATGTGATTTCTAAGACTTTCTACTTCCGTTCCAGAATTGTAACGATGATCTATTTCTCTTCTCTGATATCACCTTTTGTATGTATTCAGGTACTTCCTTCGGCTTCAATAAGTTACTTTGTTTACGAATTTATGAAGATTGTTCTTAAAGTGGCATGAACAGAGACAACAAGTCTTCTGCAAAATTACAGTAGGAGTTTTGTACAGTGACTCAAATACCAGGGAGGATAGAAATCAGAATGGTAAAGGTAGTCATTTACACTTGATACCTGCACTTTTGCAGGGAGAAAAGGAAGAGTGAACTAAAAAAATCTCTATTTTCTTTGTGGTTGGTTGGTCCAATTCCATTTGACCTGTAGCTTAGTCCTTTACGAGGGTTCTCTTCATTGTCCAATCTTTCCTTCCATTCTACTGGTTATTACTGGCCAAAAAGAAAGGAAGAGTCGTGCAGAGGCTAACGTATGAAATCTGCTATAGAGCATCTCACTACATATTTGATCAGGTTTATGATCATGATTTACGTAATTTGAAAGTATTAATCATTGGAAAGACTCAATAGTTAAGGCATTGTAAAGTCTTATTCATATGTGTATAAGATTATGATATATCAAAATTTAGATTGCATTTATCTTGAATTTTTTAAACATTAAATCTCTTAAATTTGAACAAGTTATTTGCCTTTATATGTTTAATCTTGCATGATCAAAGTGCAATTTTATATGAGGTGATTGACAATCTTCGTTAACAAATCCATAAAAAGTAAGCAACCTTCAAAATAGAAATTAAATAATTTAAAAAATAAAATCAAGTGATTTTTGAATTGATAAAAAATATATATTAAAAAGTTTCAAATTAAGTAAATCATCCATCTAAATTAGAAAAAAAATAGGTAAATGGGAATTTAATAAATAAGGATAATTTATTTTAAAAATAAAATGATGCTTTAGGATCATTTTTAACATATAAATAAATACTATGATTGGTTCAAATATTTTAATAATTTTTTTTAAATTCTAAAATTGTAATAAATAATTGACTTATTTATAAAAAATCCAAGATGAATATAAATTACAATATATACCAATAGTTATTTTGTATATATCCAATCAATTAAAAGAGATATGTTATTCTTTTAAAAAGGAAGAACATAACATGCACTTAATTATGTATCTTCACAAAATATTGTAAATGTATTAGATATTAGAATTTAGATTACACTACATTGAAAGTAGAGTAATTATATTTTAAAATTAATATAGTCCTAATTTCACAAATTTTATTATAATATTCATATCCTTATGATTTTTTTAAAGTCATATTCTCATAAGTCATTTTACATATAAACAACTTATACTAAACAACTAAATGTACCAAACATATCTAATAAACAACTATTGCAATCCGCTGGTCAAATCAGCTATCAGCTAACAGCTAAATGCAATTAGCTGATTGCCAAACAGAGCCATAACTTCATTGTCATACAGAATCTATTATGTTTCACACAAGTGTTGCATTAGTAGGAAAGTTAATGAATAAAAAGAATTTTGTTTTATTTTAAGTTTTAACTTTTCAATTTTCATAAAAAGAAGAAAGATTAAATAAATAGTAAAATTTTAAAATTAGATGAATATGTAAATTTTAATTTTTATAATATTAAAAATATTAGTATTTATTGATCAAAATTCAAAACAAAATATTGGTGTATGTTTTTATTTCAATGAATTATTTTATTTTTACTTATTCTTATAATTTTTACTTCTTATTTATTACATGCCAGTTTTATATCGATTAAACCTTTAAACCTTTCCTTTGACCAGTTTGATATTTAATCCGATTTTTAAAACATTGCTTTATCCTTGTCAAGTTCCCGTTTTAACAAAGGAATCAAATAATTCTTTTCTATAATGGTCGGTACACTACTATATGAACTCCACTTTTCTTTTCTTCCCCTTCTAACGTCTTTGTTTAGTATTATTCTTAGTCCTACACCACTGTCTTAACTTTCTTATTCTACCTATCAGCTTCTCCTTTAGCTCTAGAACTAGAGATCCTCCAGTTTCTACTTCCAACTCTTGCTAGAAGAATGTGGAGCCAAGTAGTAAGAGATACCTCAAACACTACGAACCTTAAATATTTCCCACCTTCGGAGTTCTCGCCATCCTACTTTAGAGTAGTTTCTCCTTTATTGATATTTTGAAACAAGGAGGAAAAAATGATGCAATATTTTAGTCAGCTCCTTTCGGACAAGAGACTAACTTTCCATTGGTTCAAAGGTGGGCTCCTAGCAACTAGTCTAAGGTTGGATTAGAAGAGATGCTCATCAATGAAGTTGACCTCTTCCTTTTTAAAATTTCTTGTGGAAAAAACTTGCAAAAAATCATAAAAGCTGGGTCTTGGCATATTCAAGGAAAACCTTTGTTCCTAGTAAGGTAGAGAGCAACATTAGTTCTCAAAGTGATGAAGCTAAAGCATGTACTAATTTAGGTTAAGTTTCATAACCTGCAATTAGAGTATTGGTCCACTTTTGTAATTAATTATCTGTTAGGTTCCATCAGGAAGCCCTTATGCTTAGATGGATTTATTGTCAAGATGAAAATAGTAGGTTTTGTAAGAATTTACATTAAAGTTGACACTAAATATCCCTTAGAATAATAATGATGAGTTAGTTGAAGATCAAATCTTGATTACTTATAAATAGAAACTAAGCTCCTAAAATACAAAAAGTTAGCAGAGCCACGGAGAAACTTTACACAAAATAGTTTTAGCAGAAAAGCTCTTAAATTATAATCTTGAAGTTCAACCCGTTCCCATCTTAAACTAGTCTCTTCCTTAGTAGAAACTGGTCAAAATTGATACCAACAATCTAGGTCTCTTAATAAATATAGATAATGTCTTTTTAAAAAATCAACCTCAACTAACGATGGTGATTCTACAAATAACAAGCTCCATAATAGTATTCGGAACACTTTAAGCTTAAAGAGACCTCCCTCAAATGACATTAACAATCTCTTTAAGCCATCTTCTGGCAACTTAACCTTATTAGGTAGCTTCCATGAGTACAACACTAAAGTACCAAACAAGGAAATCTTAGCGAAGAAAAATGCTTCACAACTTACAGATGCTAGTGATACACCTATTGCTATCACCAAAAAGAAACTTGGGAGAAAAACAAAGAAAAAAGGGCCTTAAATCCCTTCCTCTTCCTCATGATCCTAACTTAGAATGTAAAGGGTATAAATTGCCCAAAAGAGCAAATAATACATGATTATTTGCACTAAAAAAGGTTTTGTATAATAGGTCACTTAGAGATAAAAATTAAAGAGAATAATATTCCAAACAATAAATGGTTGTTTGAAAATAATTAGAATGTGATCACTAATCACTAAACATACCACTACAGAATAATCATAATGACTTTTGATCATAGAAATGTTTTTATAAATCAGTTTATTACTTTTGAACATTTCATTCATTTAGTGATCAATATAGACCAAGACTGTAATACTTTAGAGATTACTTTTATTTATGCTTACAACCTAGAATTCCAAAGGAATATGCTTGGGAGGAATATATCCTCTTTAACCTCAACTATTAGCAATCCTTGGTGTTAAGAGAGTTCAACATGACCTTTTTTTCCCAAAAAACTGAAGGTGATAGGTTAAGCAATAAAAATAAGGTTGATAACTTTAGAGATTGTCTACATATGTTAGGGCTCACGAACTTAAGATTTGATGGCCCTGTCTTCATCTAGAATAATAATCAAGAAGTAAGCTGCTAGATTAAAAAAAACTTGATCAAACACTGGTTAATTCACATTGACTCTCAAAATTTACTATAAGTATGACCTATTTCCACTCCCCTTTATGATCTAACCATTTTCCTATTGAGGTTACGTTGGGAAGCAAGCTTTATCAAATACCCCTTTAGATTAAGAATTTTATTACTAAGGTGGAAGGCTTTGAGGAGGCTATCAAGTGTAACTTAGAGCATGATATAGTAGGCTATGGATCTTTCAAATGTGTAAGGAAGCTAAAAGAAATCAATAATGAATTAAAAAAATAATAATTTAGCCATTACCAAAGCTAGAGAAGAGTTGTCCAATGTACAAAATAGTATGGAGTTCCTTTTTAAAGATACTGAATTGAGAAACAAGAAAAAATGCTTTTAAAGTCTACATTCAAGCATTTGAGGACCACCACTCTTTTCAAAGACAAAGAGCTAAAGTCAACTAGTTAAGGGAAGGAGATAGGAATACCAAAATATTTTCCATAATACAATTTTTAATATGAAGAATACAAATAAGTTATGCTATCTAAATAAAAATAATAATGAACTAGCCTGTAAATAAGAGGAGATTAAAAATTTGGTATATAATCACTTCAAAAATCCCTTATAACCTTTAAGACAAATATGATAAAGCCTTTCACCTTAATGGAGATCAAATAAGCCTTGTTTAGAATGAATCATTATAAGGCTCCTAGGTTGGATGGTTTTAATGCGTATTTTAAAAAAATCTTTGCACCTAACAGGAGATATGGTGACTAGTGTAGTTCTATAATTCTTCATTAAAAGAAAAATGCTTAGTGAATTGAAAAATACTTTTATTTGCTTATTTCCAAAACTCCTAAATCGAGTTCCTTAAATAAATTTAGACTAATATTTTACTACAATGTGATTTATAATATCATCTATAAATTACCTACAGTAAACTTGAAAGTGGTGTTAGATAACTTAATTAGTGCTAGTCAGGAATCTTTCTAGAAAGGAAGAAGTATTAAAGATAATCTCCTCCTAACACAAGACTTGTTTAAAGGCTATAAAAGCAAAGTTACACTAAAGAATTGTTCGCTAAAAATTGCTTTCACCAAGGCTTTTAACTTTATTAAAGTTTTTAAAGGGCCTAAGGGATTGAGGCAAGGGGACCTCTTATCTTCCTATTTGTTCACTTTATGTATTGAGTTCGTTACTCATCTTATTCCTCACAAGATTGTGTAAGGAATGCTTTTAAATTTCATTACAAGTGCAAAAGGTTAGTGATATTTAATATCTCCTTTGCTGATGGCCTCTTACTCCTTAGTCAGGCAGATTAGGAATCTATAATTATTTTGATGAACTCCTTTATCTTTTTCTGAAAGCTCTTTAGTCTTTCAATCAACAAAACTAAGAGTTATTTCTACATTTCATTTGATTTCTTGAACCTTATCAATCTACTAACTTCAATCTCAGGTCTAAAATACCAGGATTTGTTAAAAATGCCTTAGAATTCCTATGTAAGATAAAAGGCTGACTTACATAGACTACCTACCACTTTTTTGACTCCATTAATAGAAGAATCAATCATTGCAACAATATGTTTCTTCCCTATATAGGTATATTACAACTCATATCAAAAATCCTAAATAGCCTGTATATATATTAGTGTTCTCACATTTTCCTACCTAAAAACTAATCAAAGATATTGAAAGAAATATAAAGAACTTTCTTTGAATTAGTTAAGTAAATAATCAACATGGATTCAAAGTGAAATAGCCTATGATCTACTCCCCTATAGGGAAAGATGGTTTAGGCTTTAAGTTAACCAAAATAATAGAAAAGGTTATTAACCAATAGGAGATGGAACTTTTCACAGACTCAAAATCTATATGGGTTAAATGGATGCATACTTACATTATAAATGATCAAAGCTTATGGATTATTAAATATAAGCAATCTAACTCTTAAACCCTCAATCAAATGCTAAAAATAAGGAGCATCATGGCTTAAGGAATTAAAATCATTATAAGGAATAGAGAAAACATTTGGTTTTGATTTTATAATTGGAATGACCTTGGAGCTTTACACATCTTTCTATATTGGGAAAGTTTAAAACTTCTGATACCCCTAAATGCAAGGGTAAAAATTACAAGACTTCTGGTCTATCAAAATAACGCTACTATACTATAATGCTCTTACAAAATGCTCTTCAAAGTGGTTAGAAAACAAAAACCAAATAAGAAGAAACAAAAGATAAAGGCAATAACCAAAAAATAAGGAATAAAAAGAGAAAATTTACCTAAAGTTGAATAATAGTTTATGCGTTAACACTGCATCCATATTACTCCAAATAAGATCTCCAAAATTCAGGTTATATAGAAATGATAGGAATTCCCAGACTAAATTAAAGATCAATTTTACGGTGAATAACGCCAAATCAAATAGAAAACTAGAATTGGTTTATAGATATTTTATTGCAGTCTTTCTTCTTTTCTCTCTCCCTATTCTATCAACTCTCACTTGCTCAACGCTAGTCCAAATTTTAGACATTAAAAGAGAAATTCAAAACACCATAATTAGTTCCTAAAAATAATGGGTTAAAGACAAAAATTTAGAAATTTATACACATAAGAGGGAAAAGTTCCTAAAAATTCTTCCCCTTCCAATTATATGGAGGAGAATATCATCTTAACAATCAAGCAATATACATCAATCTTTCCTCTTGAAAAAAACGTGGTCATCATATTAGAGCCATTATTATTCATATGGATCTTTTATAGCTTAAGCAATATAGAATTCAAAATATCTCAAATCTATGGTATCTGATATCAATATATTTCATTTTACCATGGAATGTGGAATTCTTAGTAAGTTGAACTCACTTTGATTATCATAATGTAGCATATGTCTCCTTATACAAAGTCAAGCTCCCGCATAAATCTCTTCATTTAGACCATTTCTTTTCAAACTGTAATGATAGAAATAAGATTTGTTTTTACAATTAGCAAAGTAATGAATTTCTACAACTTAGATTATGAAGATACAACTCGTCTTACATAGATAATCGAATAGGTTAAAGTAGTCTTTTTTGTATCAACATCTCCTTCCATGTATGAATCTGTATATATATAAATAATAGGTTTTGCTAGTCCAAAAAATTTAGTCCAGTGCATTTCTAATGATCCCTTTTTAAATTAGAAAAAAAATGACTAACCACACTAACAAAGTGAGCAATATTAGGTCTTATACAAATTATTAGATCAAACTACTATAAGATGGAGTATAAGGAACTCCTTTAATATCTTCCTTCTCTTTCTCGCTATAGTGATATTGAGTGTTGCTCAATTTAAAGTACTTAGAAAGAGGTATACCACCTTAACTTTGTTTATATTAAACCTTTGAAGCACTTAGTCGATGTACTTTTACTGTGATAGTCACAAGTTCTTAGCCTTTTTATCATGGATGATTTTCATATCAAGAATCTATTTTGCCAGCTCCAAGTCTTTCATAACAAAGGACTTATTCAAATCTTGTTTTAAATTTTTTAGAAATATTTTGACCAAGAATAAACATATCATTAACATAAAGTAACAAAATAATAATCATAATTAGATATTTTTCACAAAAATACAATGGTTAGATGAAGTCTTCTTAAAGCCTTCATCTATCCTCAATCTACAGATATAATCCTCTTTTCCGTTGACTTTAAAGCATTTAGATGTTCCACATATGTCTCTGTATCTAAATTACCATGGAGAAAAGCAATCTTAACATATATCTACTCAAAATCTAAGTCAAGGCATACTTCTAAAATCAAGATAACTTAAATGGATGACATCTTCACAATTAGAGAAAAATATTTTATTAAAATTAACTCCCTTCTTCTAGCTATAGCCTTTAACAACCTATCTAGCTTTGTACCATATCACTATGAAAACCCACTTATTGTTTAAACCTCTTCGATCTTTAGGTAGCTCAATCAAATAAAAAGTGTGAATATCATGTAAGGATTTCATCTCATCCTTTATGACTGTAAACCATTTCTTTTGCTATTCATTATCTATGACTTATTTAAAGCTTTCAGTTTCTTTCCTATTAGTGATAAATACATACTCATTAAAGGATAATGTAATAATAAGATTCTCTCTCTAATAGATCTCTTAATAAAGGTTTTATAGTGTCTTTATAGTTATTGCCTCTCTATTTATTGATTGCTGACCAACCAGAAAATCATGTCCTAAAGTCCTTAAATGTCTATACCTATTGAACATTCTGCACTTGATCACCAATTTTATTATCATATTGGATCTCAACATCTCGAAGACTATATTCAACTGCATTTGGTGCATTGTTTAAAGAAACTAGCTTAACATTGACCAAACTCTTATTGCTTTAGTAATCATTCCTCTTTGCCTTCTCAATATTCTCAATAATCTGGTCTTCAAAGAACACCACATCTTAACTTACAATAAGTTTCTTCTCTACTAGATTATATAAATAGTAGCTAAAATTATCTTAACTATAACGAATGAAGATACACTTTTTAAACTTAGCATCCAACTTCAAATTCTCTTTTTTAAGAATTTGCACAAATGCTTTACTTTCAAAGACTTAAAAGTGAATATAGGAAACATCCTTACCAAACCAAACTCTATCAGAGATATCACCATTAAAAGGAACAATATAAGCAAATTGATAACATATGCATCTATACAAAGTGCTTATGCCTAAAATAAATTTGATAGCTTTTTTTTTACAAGTAAGCGTCCAACTCTCTTCATCAAAGTTCTATCCATCCTCTTCATAAATCATTTAACTAGGGAATCTTGGGAGGAGTTTCTAATGTCTAACACTCTACTCTCTGTAATAGTTATTAAAAGGTCTATAATATTCACCACTGCTGTTATTGCAAATGTATTTCAACTTTTTGCTTGTTTATCTTTTAATTAAGGCTTGAATGTAGTTACACTTCTTAAGAACATGATCTTTAGTCTTCAAAGCATAAACCTAAAATTTTGTAAAATGATCATAAATATAGGTGGCAAAATAAAGTACATGTGATCTCACCCTTAATAAGGCCACAAGCATCAGAATGTATAAGCTCCAATAAATCTAACTTCTAAAAAGGAGTACGACTTTGAAAGGAGCTCTTCTGTGTGTCTTAACCAATCAATGAATACACTTCTCTAACCTAACTTCCTTAATCTAAGAAAGTAATTTTTTTGCCAAAAAAAAATCCCTTCATGCTCATATGACTTGGTCTTCTACGCGATATTTATCGAGTTGTCAAAAATAGAACTTTACATCATATACAGTAATCATATATCTAGTTAGTTTCCAATGTCCATCATTGAAGATATTGTAATAATAATCATCATTAAACTTTCTTACATAGATCAAATTTAAGTGGATGTCAAATGCATGCTTTACATGCTTAAGAACTAACTTTGAACCATTGTTAATCTCCAAGAAAATTGTTCCCATGTCAATTACCCTGATATTGCCACCATTAACCATCTTCAATACTCTAGAATCATGAGGAGTATAAGAAATAAAGAACTCCTTCCTTGGCATGACATGATGGGAAGTATCAATATCTATAGTTCCAACTAGTCTCATGGCATAATAAATTTATGGTATTTTTATCACTTGCAACAAAAAGATCACCATCAATAGTAGTAGAAATATAGTTCTCATTGTTATTCTTATTTTTTATCTCATCTCATTTTTTAGCTTAAAATAGTACTTTTTAATATGCTCTGCTTTATTGGTATGATATCTTGTTATTGCATACTTCTAAAACATAAAGTTTCTTATACTTATCCCATAAAATTTTAATACATATCTCATAAACAATGTCATTAAGAATATTGTCTTCTACTCATTTGCTTAATATAGTGACATATTAATATTTAAATTCCTAATCCTTAGGTTTCTGAGTGGCAAACAAATGCATCTTTTTCATAAGTAAAAGATCTTTTCTGTTGTTTTCCATTTATGGTAATTAATACCATTAAACACATCATTTAGCTAATCCTCTATTATTCAAACATAGTTATCATAAATACTCAGCCACAAGTTTAGAAACTTCAATATTGGTAAGAAAGTAATAATATATACAAGACTAAACATAAATTAGAATGAAATTCTCACTTAAAACTTTCCTTCTTACTTGAACCTACAAGGAGCAAGGAAACAATTTAGTATATAATGATGTTATAACAAGTATAATATGCTAAATAAATGGATAAAATATATCATAAACTCAACATACTCCAAGATTTTTATGTGAAAAATCTACTTAAGTTAAGGATAGAAACTACGATACCTTTAGTCCACCAAAAAAGTCCACTATACTAAAAGTTTCTTAAAAAATTATCTTTAAAGTGACTATAGAATAAGTGTCAAACAAGGAGAAATGAAAGATAAATTCAACAATAACAAACAAAGAAGAAAATGAGTGAAATCACTCAAAGTTGAATATTTGAACTTGATTCAATAATGAATCACTTCATATCAGATGAAAATCAAAATTAGTTAAAACAATTCTACTTTTGTCTTAGCCTTCTCTATTTCTTAGCCAATCAATGAATACACTTGTCTAACCTATTCCTTAATCCAAGAAAGCAAAGTTTTCTTCGCTAAACAATTGATTTCCTTCACACATATATGACTCAGTCTTTTATATTAAAATTCAGATGAGTATCATCTTTACATTGTTCACTAAGTTGTCAGAAATAAAATCTTACATCATATATAAGTTAAACGACTTGTCAACTCAAATCACAATTAATGAACATCTAGTAAATTTCTAGTGTCCATCATTGAAGATATTGTAATAATAATTATCAAGCTTTTTTATAGAGATCAAATTTAAGTGGATGTCAAATGCATGCTTAACATAATTAAAAACTAACTTGGAATCATTGTTAACCTTCAAGTAAAATTTTCTATACTAATCATGCTAATCTTGCCATCATTACCCATCTTCAATACTCTAAAATCACAAAGAGTATAAGAGATGAAGAACTCCTACCTTGGCATGATATGATAGGAAGTATCGGTATCTTTAACCTAACTAGTCTCATGACATATTAGATTTATGACATTTTTATCACAAACAACCAAAAGATCACCATCAACATTAATAGTAACTTAATTCTCATTGTTACTATTATTCTTTTCCTGTCCCATCTCCTTTTCAACTTTAAATAGTACTTTTAATATGCCCTTCTTCGTCATATTAATTATAAACAAAGTTCTTATACCTGGACCTTGACGTGTTTATACTTTTCTCTTTACCTTTCTGACCTTTGAAATAATAATTATCCCTTTTCTTCAGTAATAAAACATTCAACTATGACGAGGATGAAAGTGGATTCTAAATTTTTTCTTCTCACTTATTCATTTAAAACACCACTGTTAATATATTTGATAGTACCTAAACACTATCAGCAAAATAGATCAAAGAAACACGAAAAATTCCCAAGAATCTACTAGAGTATTAAGCAACCAAAGTTTATATATCTCATTATCAAACTTTATACCCATTATAGACAACTGATCAAAGATAACCTAAAATAATTTAAATGAATGAAAGTAGGATTGCCTCTTTATATTTCAAATTGAAAAATTGTTTAAGTAAGAACATCTTATTATTGCCTCTTTCTGAAGTAAAATGTATTCCAAACTTTTCCTAGAAAGTTTTAACATATGTCTCATAATCAACATAATTAAGAATATTGTCTTATACTCATTACCTAACATAGCCACATGTTAATATTCACTCTTATTCGACATATACTAGGGTTTATAATTAACAAACACGGATAAATGCATTTTTTCACAAATTAAAAATCTTTTATATTGTCTTTCATTTATAGTAATTAATAACACTAAACACATAATTTAGCTAATATTTCCCTCCATCATTCAAGTAGAGTTATCATAAATATTTAACCGCAAGCTTAGATGCCATAATGTCGGGAAGAAAGTATTAATATATACAAATGGAACATACATTAGAATGAAATGCCCACTCAAAATTTTTCTTCTTACTTAAATTTATAAGAAGCAAACATAAACTCTAGCACAATAATGATGTTGCAACAAGTATAATATACTAAAAATAAATACGGTTAAGGTAAATGATCGAGTTGTTGAAGCCCTCAAAATTAATTCTAATTCTCTAAGCTCTTGTAGTAGTCATAGAACTAGGTCTGATTTAAGGGAAATATTTTATCTAATCGTAATATTGATCATTAGTTTTAAAAGAATAATTTTCACAATTCAAACAATTAATCTAAAACATATTAGGATAGCTATAATAAGTCCCAAAATTTCCTAAATTGATTAGTTCAAACCTAGCATTCAAACCAAAACTTACCGTCAATTGGTTGAGTATGATATAAATAAGTTTCATGAAAAGACTAAACCTTAAATTAAGTAATTGAGATAGCTACATCTATTGAACTTAGTTTTCTTGTTTTTTATAATTTATATGCAAATTCATAAATAACCTATTTGCTACTTGTACGAATCATCCATGAAAATTATAGATCATTGAATTCATGGATAGCTATAAAATAATTAATATTAAATTAATTTATCATATCGATTAATATTAATTATTTATGAACTAAAAGATCATAAGATAAAAATACTTGAATTAAACCGTGAATTTAAGTTTAGAAAAAAACCTCATAATGTTATAACTAGAGTTTTAAGTCTCCTTAACTCAGAATATTTGAAATTTGCCACACAACTTTAGTTCCAGTGTGAAAAATAGAAGAAAAGATGAAAGATTGAAAGAAAACTACAAAGAAATGAAAGAGAATAATGTGTAGAAGTTGTTGGACATGTTTTTTCCCCTTCTTTTCCTACTCAAAACCTCCCCTTTCTATTTTGCAAAGATTCTTATCTAAAACAAGTAAATCCCTTCATAATAGAGATGGAAATAAGCTTCTTAATTGAATTCAAATTTTAGGAATGAATTTGACATTATGCATGCTCTTGCCTTGTTCACAACAATTAATAATTTGTCCGGTTTTTCCAAAATTTGTGATTTTGACCAATAGTGCTCCAATTTGATGCAATCTCTACTTGTCACTACTAAAATAAAGCAAATATTAATTTTCCTATTTAAACACCAAAATATAGTAAAAATGAAAGAGATAATTCTAATTAACATAATTAAATAATGTCTCATGAATAAATCACAAGGTCAAGAAACATCAAGATTTACACGTGAAATTTCCTTTCAAATTAATGTTAAAAAGTACAATACCTTTGATTCATTAAACGAAATAAACTATATTAAAAGAGTCTAAAAGGTTCTCTCCAAAGTGAGTATAAAATAACTGTTAAATAAGGAGAAACAAAGGATAAATGCAATAATAACAAAAAAGAAAAAAAAGAGAGACATCACCAAAAGTTGAATTACTATTCACAAGTTAAAATATGCAGGAAAGTCCTCTAACTAATGTCTTTATAGTTCATATTATAGCAATGTCTTAGAATTTCTAAGCTAAATTTGAACTTGATTTAATAACGAACGAATTTAAATCAAATAAAAAATCAAAATTGATTTTTAAAAATTTTGCTTTCATAATTTTTCTTTTCTCTCTCCCTTTCTTACAGACTTTTACCTGATCACCACTAACCAAAATTTAAATATTAAAAAGATGAGTTAAAAGATCACAAGCCCCAAACATAATACGATTTGCAATCTAAGAATGCTATTATTTATTATCTTCTAGTCTATCGTCTTGCACACAAGGAAAGATATTTATAATGAGAAAAAGGAAAGAAAATATCTAAAGGCCATAGTGGATTATGTTTGAGAAACTTGGATAAACATGAAATGTAAGCTGTCACATACGGTATGAACTCAAGGATGTAATTAACAATCTTGAGGAATTGTTGTATTTGTTTCACAGTGAGATTTTCATCAATAAAGTGTAACAACTCTTATGCAATATGTGGATCAGATTGGTATAATCTATCTTTGAAATGCATGCCCAGAAATTCAATTTCCTTTGTACCAATGATGTTTTAGAGGCTGAAAGCATGATACTATACTGTTTAGTAAGATCCAAGAATTGCTGAAATAAGGCCTGATGTTCCTTATGAGTCTTTGAGAACAGGAGAATATCATCAATATAGATGATTTCATTATTGAGGATAGGCTCATAGATCCTAGTCATGGTTCTTTGAAACAATGATGGGGCAATTTTAAGCCCACATGGCATAATAATCCATTGGTATTGTATATTGGGAATGCAGAATGCAGTTTTGTACCGCTCAGTTGGGTGAACACCCAATTGCCAAAATCTTGCTTTAAGATCACACTTGGAAAAGATAACAGTTTCTTTTAAAAATAGTACCTGAGTATTGATCTTAGGGAGAGGAAACTTGTCATCTTGCAGGAATGCATTCAGAGGCTTGTAATCAATTACCAATCTCTTTTTATCGTGCTTGAACATTTGTTCACATAGAAAGCCTTGTAAGCCCAATCTGACTTTGTAGGTTCAATGATTCCTTGCTTTAGAAGGATAGTACACTCATCTTATGTGAGTTTGAGGTCATTAAGGTTCATCCCTGGATGTGTGACTTTCGTAGGATTGATATCCTCATTCTTTTTAAAAGGTAGACTTATGAAAATTCAACATTTTTTCAAAGAGGATATGGATGAGAAAACTATGCATGTGATTCAGGACAGTAGTCTAATAATTTATTTTACAATGAGATATATGGTATAGGAACTTGAGAAAGTTCAATCACATTTTCACTTCAATGCAAGGACTGTAAAATGATCAATACCTGAGGCCTGTGGGTAGGATTTGTAAAGGTGAGGCTTTGCTGTATACATCCATACCAATGAGAATATCTGGGCCAGGTAGATTGCTGCCAAGCACTTTAGTCCAAACTGTACACTGTGGAAAGATTTGTATCCTGATCTTTCTCTTTGTAATCAGCCCGATCTTGAATGAATTGCCATCTACAATAGTAAAGTACTCATCATGTGAGGTCCATGCCTCAGAAGGTAAATTGTTAGGCTTTATAATTGTACGACTGGATCTAGTATTCATAAATCCGATGGCTTTGATGGGTTGATCATATTTTTCTTATTTGAAGAGTTGGATCTGGATATATGGTTGTTGGACTAGAGTACAATCTAATTTTATACAGGTCTGCTGTAGCATGTATAGAGAATCATCCCCAAGAGAGATAGAGGAATTAGAGAATTAATCTTCAAAGGTCATAACAAAAACAACAAATTTAGTGTCTTCATCTTCAGTAGATTGTTCCTCAATAAGATCTTCAAAGTTATTAGAAGAATGAATTGGCAAGATTGATTGCATCTGTTTTAATAACTTGACATCTTTTTTGCTTTTGTGAGGTAAGTTCATGCAAAGTGTCCTGATTGTCCATAGAGAAAACATCGATCAGCTTTCTAAGAATGATGGGATTTCTTCTAGAAGAATCAAACAAACTTTCGTTTTGTTCCATCTTTTCTCACATAAGTTTTCCTGAAGGGCTTGTGACCTTCCATTTTTCTGCTGAAGTTTCATTGATGATAGACATGATTGTGATGAGTTTTCTTCTTGTTGCTACAATCACAGGTCTTTTTGTCTTTGCACTTAATTTGAAGATAAGGCTTCTTACAAGCTTGTTTAAGAATTAGACCACCTTTAACGATGTTCTTGAATAAGGCATGTTGATCACAAAGCTTATCAAGAGAAACTAAACCAAGCTGGTAGATTTCTCCAAGAGATATATTAGCAATATCCCTTTGTAAAGAAACAATGGTCTGTTGTAGCTCTGTGTATAGTTGATCTGGAAGGAATGAGATAAAAGTATATCGAAGATTAACATCATTCCATCCATTTAAAAGATAATATCTTTCTGTCATACGTTGAAAATGCTTTTGTAGATCATGCTTGTCAAGGGAACAACATTTCATTGCAAAATACTCCTAACGGATCTGCATATCTATGAGCTAAAAGTCACCAACGAATTCCTTATGGATTATCCCAAGAAGAGCTCTAGTTGTAGTGACTTAGATAAACTGAAGTCTTAGATAGTCGTTAATAATTTGCCACCATTCTCGCAAAGTACTAGTGAAATGAGAAGTAAGCTCAGACAAAATATCTTGTAAATGATTGTTTGGTCGAGTCATTTAAAGATCTATCCATGCATTGAATTCATGCAAGCGATCTCTTCATTTCTTAAGGGAAAGATCGTCAAAAGTAAACCAAGGTCCTGAAGTAGGCTTGATCTGTGCAGTTGGTTGAGCTGGCATTGCCTGTGGTGCTGGTGTAGGTCTGAAAGGTTTAGTATGTGAGGATTCTGCTTCACTTATTTTTGGTTCAGCTTCAGTAGGTTCAGGCATAGTCATCAGAACTTATGCTAAGTCTAATAGATTAACTAACTGGGCTGAGGAATCAGAAGATGGTTTAGAGATCTGTTCAGATGATGAATCAGAAATTGTTGCAGAGACTTTAGATGTTGGTACAAAGGCTTGTTCTGAATTATCTGATTGGGCAGAGGAATCTTCTGCATTAGGTGTAGGTGCAAGAGTTGCTATGGACTCTGTCGGAGGCACTTTATCCTTTCCAGTAGAGGTGGAAGGTTGAGACTGTAGTGGAGAAGTGGGAGGTGTATGAATATGTAATGGTTTACTCCATCAGTTAACTGGTTCAAGTTTAGTATATGAAGGTCATGACTCAGGAAATTGTGGCTTAGGAACTTGTTCATGCTTTGGGTTGGGCTTTGATTTTTAGGTTTTGCTTGAGCTACCTGAGGATGGATATGCTGTCTAATCAAAGGGTAGTTGAACTTGAAGACCTTTGAATAGTCAGTTACTTCTGGGTACATCTGATATAGAGAAGGTGTGTATAATGGTTGTATATTTGGATATACTGAAGAGGATGAGTGTAACATCCCGTTCCCACATAACGGGTCAGATCAGGGAAACGGGTCTACGAGAAGACCAATTGGAGAAGTTAGGACAAACATATCTCATGCTCATGTATTTGTGAAAATGTAATTTTTGCACATGAAAATATTGGTACATGCATTCATGACATATTCCCGGTATTAGTGTAAATAAACAGTGAGTTTCAAAAATAGACTTTGCTTGTGTAAAATTGAATTGGAGAGGGTTCTAGTGGTTTTCCTAATTTTTGAGAATTATAGGAATTTTTCGGGGTTTTTCTGGAATTGTTTCCGGACCCGGAAAATTACTAAGCGACTGATAGGAGTCTTTCAGTAGAAAATTTGTGGTCCAATGGCAATGGAAATTTAGACATAAGCGTTTTGGAATATTTGGAGTGAGCCATTGGAAGTTGGAGTGAAATTGAAGTGAATTGTGAAAAATTTTCTAAACCTATAGGAATGTGACACTTGTCACATTCCTAAGTAATGAAAACCTAATTTTTTGATTAGTCACCCACGACACACCCTTCTTCTTGCTTCTTATATTGTCTTTCTTAGTTTAAGAGAGAGTTTTGGCTTGAAAGAAAGAATCCTCCACCGAAAGTACTTCTCTTCATTCTTCTTTGTGAAAATTTTGTCATCTTTCTTCACTTCTTTCACTCTTCCACATCCTATCACCTCTTCTTTGATTCTTTAAATACTATCTACTCTCATCTTCTCCTCATGATGTTGCTGCCGTGTGTGTGATTGAGTGAGAGGATTGTGAGAAAATTGGAAAGATAGCTATCTTGGAGGATTAAGAGTGTTTAAGGTAAGATTGTTGTTTTAATGCTTCTTTCTTCATTCATATGGCATTCTCATGCATGAAACATGACATAACATGCATGAATGATGTGAATTAGTCTTGTTCATGAATTGAGTGTGTTAGGTTGATGATGAATGAGGAATGATTAGTATGTTATAAGTGAAAGAATTGTTTTGTTATATAAATGATTTAGGATGTATTTATTGGATTAGAATTCATGTAAAATGAATATAGTGATTGCTGCCATTTTAGGTTTAAATGGTGAGAGATATGTTGAGGTTGAGTTAGGGTGCAATTTGAAGTGAGTTAGGTGTTAAATGAGTGTTAGAAAGTGTAAAATTGGAAGAGAAGAAGAGGAAGTTAAGTTATGTGCAAATCTGGAAAATT
>JANZXP010000004.1:29474744-29500955 GCA_027576715.1 Erythroxylum flavicans | reverse complement strand
ATTGCTTTGATGTGGAAAATGCATTATAATGTGTTCTATGTTATGCATTAAAAGATGTATGACATTTTGATATGATTAAATTGTGAGTATGATCATGCTATGCCTTGGATTTGTATCATGGCATTTTGATTTCAAAGGAAAGAAGAGAAGCATGAGAATATGAATTTGTGATTGACTGAATTGAGCATGAAAATTGATTGTGTTTGGGCGAGAGTGGAACCGTTTTGTAGTCACGTGCACGTCTACATAAAGCCTTCTCCCGGCTGCTCGCTTGTGGCACACGAGATCTGAAAAGTGGACTCATTTTGTTTACGGAGTAAACTTCGGTTTCTCTGTTTTTTTCCACGGAACCCTCGAGCCATTTGTTGTGCATTTGCATTTGGATATGTTAAGTTATGATGCAATTTGAGTGTTATGCTTTGATGTTAAATTACATCCAATATGTCCTATGGGATGATGAATTGAATTATGAAATGTGAATTGGAATTGTAGATGCCGAACTATCATTTCTAGATTAAGATAAGAAGTGTATGACTATATGAATGTTCATATATATAATGTTTGATTGTGTGGCTCGTTGCCAATGACTATAAATATATTAGCCACTGAGTTGTGTAGTTCAACCCATAATTTTCCCTCCTCAGGTGTAGAACGAGAAGATTAGCGATCCTTGTAGGGCATTCGAAACTCCAAGATAGCTAGAAATCTTTTGTACTAAGCTAGTGACATTTTTTTGGATAGTTACATAAGCATATCAATATTGAGCATCCTTTTGTATTTTGTATTAAGTTGATGTGTATGTTGGTATGTAAATAAATTTTGTTCAAACTCTTTGAATTATTTATGAAATGAAGAAGTTTCTTTGTATATGTTTAGAATTATCCTTTTGGTTGAGTTGTTAGTATTGACATGAGTTGTAAATGTGAGTGCAGAATTTTGAGTTTGGTTCGGAATTGAAAGTTTCGCCGTGACGAAGTCAGAAGCTCGCTGAGGCGTATTTGTCTCGAGAGTGCTTGATTTAAATCCGGGAGCTTCGCCGCAATGAAGCCAGGAGTTAACGGCGGCGAACTTCTCCCAAAGGGTCCCTGGAGATATCTCCATGGTTTTGCCGCGGCGAAACATATTCGTCACCACGGTGAACCCTCCATAGCTATCACTCTAAAATCTCTTTTAAATCCAATGCTATCCACTTGTCTTTCACACCACCCTCATGGGATCGTCATGGATCGAACCACAGGATTAGTTTTAGGATCGAGTCCCGGGCCCAACACTATAGATAGCTTTTTGAGAAAGCAGCAGAAGAAGACTCATTCATGAACTAAACGATTCATCTAAATTGTCACATAGAGAGGAAGAGCATTTGGAGGATAGTGAAGAGCAATGCCAATTCATTAAAGAAAAGGTACATATTTTTACATTTTCTTTAGTAATATATATGTGATTATTATACTGTTAAATTTGGTTTCAATATAGTTGCTATAATAATAGTTATTTTGACCATCTTTGCAATGTGAATGAACATTTTTTAATATTTATATAAATTAAAAAACCTTTAATTTATCTTTTTCTTTTCATTAGTTTTAACTGTCACAGATTTTAATAGAAAGGGAAAGATTGATCCTTTAAAAAGAGTGACAGACCACAACCGTTATGTCCTTCAGGTAGTGTTATTGACCTTTTAAGATGAAAAAAACAAAAGAAACTTGTTGAGGAACAACCATAAATGGAGGGGATGAAATACTTGAAAATGTAATAGAAACCGAATTAGGAGAAGTGATTGTTTAAAAAGAGTATGCTTTTCTAAGGTGACAATAACTAAAAACTAAATTATGGAACAACAATTTGAACCATTTGAAGATCTAGTAGAAGAAAATGGACATGATATAAGCATGTATATGGCAGAAATTGCCACTACTCAATGCAAAGATAATCATATATTATACTAATATTTAAATAATTTATCTTCTGTATACTAACATTAATAATTATTTTCAATATAGAATTTGTGAAGAAGGAGGGGAGAGGTTTAACTTTGCTTCATACAAAATCCATGGAATAATGTAAAACAATTTTTTTCAATGCTCTTAATCAGGCAGTTGATCCTGATGAGAAGGCGCTCACTAAATTCACATTTTTCTTGGATACTGTGGCTCGTAAACAAAATCTCGCACCTCTAAGCCATGTTAATTGGCGTAAGATTCCCAAACAACCTGTTTAGGAATATGTTTATGTAAAAAATTCAATATCTTAATGCTCTTTTTAGTTTTGATTTATGAAATTAAATGAAAATTTATTACATTGCAGAAGAGATATTGTTGGATATGCATGGAGAAGTTATAAGTCTATAGTGAAGTGAAAGCATTTCAAATAAAATATGACAGATGCAGAAATAATGGCTAATCATCCCAGCTATATAAGCAAAAAAGTCTTTGAGGAGCTTATTTTTTATTGGAACAACCCAGATGTGAAGATATGATAATTATTAGTACTTTTTAAAAATTATTTACATTATATATATTCAATATAATGCTTTAATGTGTAGCAAATTACTAAAACAAATATTCAAAATAGAAAATAACAAATTGAAATGCACACAATTGTTCGTAAGAGCTTTGTAAGTGTTTATGCTAAGTTGATAAGTTCTTCAATGAGTTATAATCTATTAAGAAACTGTTTAAATTTCCTAAATTATAATTAACAATTGTTTCAACAAATAGCAAAATGAAAGAGAGGATAAAATTTCACTCTCTAATGTTGAAAAGTATCTTGCAACTTATAAAAGAAAGCCTGGAAAAGTGTACAAGTAATCTACTGAAGCTATAAAGGAGAAAATTGTGAGTAATGTTTGTCTTGTAATAATTTTCTTTATTGTTGCTACTTTTGTTGAGATGACCAAATTTATTGCTTATTACATGTGTTTCTGATTTCATTTTATTTGTTTTTTATATTGTTGATTTGCTCTTCTTGTCAAAATTAGTTATTTATAGAATAACTAAAATTATAGTAGGTTTTTTGTAATCATAAATGATGCTTGCATACATTAGTGTGACTGCAAATTTTCTTTTGTAGGTTCATATTAAACAAGTGCAAAAGGGAAATGATAGTCAAAAGCTTGATGAAGTTATGGTTGATATGGGAGTGATAAGGCTTGGGCGTAATAAAATTTTTGGAAGGGGTGTGTGAAAGCATCTAGCATGAAAAGAAATAACACAGTAAGTGAAGCCTTGTATAAATTTCTTAATAAGTATTTGCAATCCATCAAGAATGGATTGGAAGAAGAGACGAACCAAAAAGTAGAAATTGAAAAGTAAAGAATGAGAAAGGAATTATAATAAGAGAAAGTAAATGAAAAGGCAATTAGAACAAGAAAATGCTGATAGAGAAGAAATGATGAAACAAATGTCCTCCCTTATTCAATCTTAGTTTGGGCAAGCTAACACCAGAAACATAGACATGCTTTGTAAATTGATTGCATCTAGTCAATCAAGGAAGAAATCTTCTATTTCTCTAAACCATACAATCAATATGACGAATATCACGTGGCAAATTTCCTTAACATCAACTTGTTATCTTTTTTGTTGAGAGTAATTACCTATGTTCATGCTTTTTGAATTTGTTCACAAAAAGAATTGAATCATTATATTGTTAGTTTTTTAAGCATATTATTTGTCTTGATTAAATTGAAGTTTCAATAAAGTAGTTATTATTTCATTCTTTAGATATATCAACATGTTTACGACCATAGTAGTTTTGCAATTCTAAGCTACCCTTTGTTTCTTTTTTTCCTTATTTTTGGTAGGAAGGTGATGATCAGGAGTAGATAAGGAGACACTTGGTGAAGAATTTTGGAGTGTCTATGCATATTGGTTTTGTTTAGTATTTAAATTAATTCACTTATATTCTATATAAAATGAAGATAATATATGTGAATATTTTAGTTTGTGATTTTTTGCTTCTGTATTTTGAATATATTAAAGGTTGAATTTTACAAGTCTTGATGGATTATATAACATATATAAATATAGGTTTCTTTTATAGTTTACATTTAACAGTACGTACATAATGAAGACATACGTTATTGTATGTATATTACTTTTAATGTATATATGGATTGTTGTCTACTTAACAACAAGAGTTTGTTTTTGCATTAACATATTATTGATAATGAAAGAATAAATTATTACTTTTGTTGTTACAAATTGTTGTCCAAAAAACTCACTTTTTTGCCTTATAAAGAGTTAAATTATTGTAACATCTATTCAATATTATTGTTATAATTTGATACTATTATCTTGTCTTAGTCAAAACTTGAAGTAATATTATTTATTTTGTTGCCTAATCAAGAAATTTTGTTTACTTATATTTATAACAGTGCTATTTTATTTAACAGTATGAATTATATTGCCTTAATAAAAAGACAATAATAATTATATTTATAATTAGGCTTTTGTATGTTGCTAAAAGCTCTTTTGCTGTAGTGACACGAGAGATACCACCAAAAGTTGAATTGCTATTCACAGGTTAAAAAATGCAGCTAAAGTCCTCTAACAAGTGTCTATATCATTCAAATTATAGAGCAATGTCTTAAAAACTTCAAAACTAAATTAGGACTAGATTTAATAACAAAGAATTTAAATCAAATAAAAAATTAAAATTGATTTTTAAAAATTTTGCTTTCCTATTTTTTCTGTTCTCTCTCCCTTTCTTACGGACTTTTACCAAAATTTAAATATTAAAAAGATGAGTTAAAAGATCATTTGTTTCCAAAATGATGAACCAAGTTCAATAAATTTGAACTTTTTTTACATATAAAAGGTCCAAACCTAATACGACTTGCAATCTAAGAAGGCTGTTATTTATTATCTTCCAGTCTATCGTCTTTAATCTACTGTGCAGTTTGAAGAAATATGATCTCTCAATGAAAAAAGGTAAATGAGATTGGCCATAACGAGAATTAGCTTACAATTTCGGGTTCTTAATAAGTTACTTACCGTTCCAGTAGCTGTCAGGAGGCGTCACGTTAGTCCCGGATCTTATAGATGAAAGCAGATTCTAACCGTGTATTCATCATTCATGGAAACCAGGAATATCCAATTGCAACTTTGTGTCCAAATTCCTTGCGATATGGAAAAAGGGTTTGTTAGCAACGATCCAGCCACTGACAATGGCTTCCTTTCAGTTCCAGTTACCTCTTCTTCAAGTTATCATTTGTTTTACGCTTACCCAACAATCCCATGTTCGCTTGTGAAAAGAACGATCAGGATTCCGAAATCAGTCTGTGAACATTTTTTTGCTATCTTTACCAGTCGAAAGTGATTCTTTTCCTTACTGGCACTAGCTGCACATGTAATTTTCTTTCCTTTTTTGCGTCAAGATTCGTTATTACCAAAGTGAACTTTATTTCTGTCATCCAAAACCAAATCCTGTTGATCTTTTTCGAACCACTTTTAATCTGATAGTCCAATCCAATGCCTGAAAACAGAGAACAATGTGTGGATAGAGTGGAGGTTACCCTTATCGAGAAGTTTCCAGGAACATAATGATGCTTGCGCTGTAACTTCCAAAAGGAGAGCAGCTAAGGAAAAAGGTCGGGAATAGGACATGTATGCATACAACAAGTGACAAAAATAGAGAAAGTCCAATGTCTTAGTTGTCAACTTTGTGGTCGGATTACACGCTACTGACTCAGTTTGGGACCGGTTCCTCGTCAGCGAATCCTACAAGCCTATCTAGTCCCCATGTAATACCATCTTATGTAGCCTCGACTCAAGCTCTGAAACGAGGGTTAATTTGTAATTCCAAGCTGCTGGCAGACCTTGTCTTGGCTTTTGCTGGCCTTAAATCGGACAAGTATAAATACCCATTAACATATCCACTGTTCAATCAAATCATTGAGTGGGAGCAACCCAGCCTACAGAAGCCACTTCGAAAATGCTGGTATGTGTTATATGGCGTCGTTTCTTGCACATTATATTTTGTAGAAAAATTTTCCTTTTTTTTAATTTCCACACCTCTTCTTTTTTGGAAACTACAGACGAGGAGAAAAATATCTTCTTAGTTGCGTCATGTAATAATTATGGTCGGTTGTCAAACCATATCGTGTCTCCTCGTCATCGCTCTATTATTTGAAAATGGGGGAGTTAATTCTGACTTGCGAGACAAACCCAAAAGCTTACGAGGGACGCGCAATTGTATATAAATTCAAGGCTTCTTGTGTGCGAGCAATTGTATATAAATTCAAGGCTTCTTGTGTGTATGGTTTTTCTCTTCATGCTCCTCCCCCTTGCCCTAATGTGCAAGGTTCCTTTGATTGCTTGAGTGGTTCAAGCCTCCTGGCTCTTGATCACCACTCTGTAATTCCCTGGAAAAGAAAGGAAAATTTCCTCCCTTTTGTCTGTTAATTGGGGGTCAGTTATTCAAAAATTTTTCTTTTTCTTGTTTTCGTTTCTTCAATCTATTTCAGCTTATTTGTGTACTTAGTACCAGGAATAGGAATAAATGTTGAGGTGAGTTTGGTTTTCCTGTGTTTTTCAGGTAAAGGAAGAGATGGAGAGAGGGTTGGAGCCTGGGATGACATATTTGGCTATTGGGGGCATTTCATCAAAGGATCTGGGATTTGGGCATTACGGGTATGCTTCAATTTTTTCATTTTGCTCCGGACTAAGTGTTTATACTTCGTAGATCCGTGTTTCTCTCTAAAGATGCGTCGTTTCTCTATGTTTCAATTATTGAGTTAAAATTTTTATTTCGATTCTTGAGATTTCTTTTTTTTTTTGAAGGTGCTCACACTACAGAAGGAGATGCAAGATCAGAGCGCCCTGTTGTGGTGAGATATTCGATTGCAGGCATTGTCATAACGAATCCAAGGTTCTGTTTTTGTTCTATCTTTGTTAATTCCTTCCTTATGGTTTTTCATAGTTTCTCCAACTTCGGCTAACTGTGCCTGAACATGAAATTTGACTTGAATTTGTTTTTCCCTTTTGCAGAATGGGATGGAAGTTGATCCTCGAGATCGTCATGACATTCCTCGCCTGGAATTGAAAAGGGTTAGTTGCTAGTAATTTATCCCTGATGTTCTATTTTATAACTTGTCAAAAATAAACCAATTGAGCTTTTACTTAGCTCACAAAAGATTTTTAGCTTTTTGCGTTCCTGTCATTCTCTGTATACCGTGTTTCTGACGGGGGACTATCTGTTTTTGCGTGGGGGTCATCTCATTGTTTGTTTTTGCTTTGGGAAGATCTTGTTTGTTTGGCTATTTGGCGTCAGAAATAAGTTGAAGTTGATTGAATGATTCATACATCTGGCTCAACGTCTTATCTCTTTCACTTTCTCGGAGTCCTAAAACTATCAGTTTTTCCTGAGTTTCCACTGTCTTTCCTTATCATCGTCTATCCCAAAATCGTTTTCCTCCTTACATAATTGGTTCAGCATAACATTCAGAAAATGAAAAGGAGACTAATACGGTTGCTTTTGCTACTAATGTCTTTCAGGTCATCTGTTCCTTGTGTCACACAGAACAAGATGTAAGTATCCACAAGCGCAAAATAATCTTTGGAAGTCTTTTGAATGGTTTTAATAACTTTTTGTTGTCTCACCAGGTTCAACAGTTCTGCGTCCAGTGTGGGGTTTGCATGGGGAAATACTTTTGCTCCAAATGCAAGTTTTTCGATGATGATGTGAGCTCCTTTGCTTGAAATCTTTCCGATTGCTTATTCTGCTATTTTCTTAACTTAATTAATGGGTCAAAATGTTCTTTAGGTTTCAAAGCGGCAATATCATTGCAATGAATGTGGTATCTGCAGGTCAGCATTTGAACTAGCCTTTTTCCTTTGACAATTTTTGCTTTCGTCTCCTATCATTTTATACACTGCCCTGGAACTTATGTTTATATTTGGTATTGCAGAACTGGAGGAGAGGAAAATTTCTTCCACTGTAATAGATGTGGTAAGATTCTTAGCACACCTAATACTTGAGAAATTTCTTTTTTGGTCTTTACATCGTTGTCATGATTTTTTTTTAATTTTTTGGTTATATTGTCTTCTAGCTTGATACTGAATCATAGTTAGCTGAGATAAATATTTCTAATTGTAGGATGCTGCTATTCAACTGTGATGAAGGATTCACACAATTGTGTTGAAAAAGCCATGCATCATAATTGCCCCGTCTGCTTTGAGGTAAATTTCAGGTTGAAACAACAAATATGAATGCTGATTTTGTTTTCTGAAATGCTTCAGTGACTTAAACTTGTCATGTTGGTACAGTTTTTATTTGATACAACAAAAGATATTACTGTGTTGCGGTGTGGACATACCATTCATTTGGAATGTCTTAAAGAGATGGAGCAGCATTCCCAGTAAGTCTAGTAATGGTTGTCATTTTGAAACCTCAATAATCAACTTTGACACCTTTTAGTTAACCCAAGTATTCTCCTGCAGGTATGCATGCCCTGTTTGCTCAAAATCATATCGCGATATGTCTCATGTGTGGAAAAAACTTGATCAGGAGGTAAGTTTATATAGTAGTGTGATGGATATTTCCATCTAATGTTCATTCTGACTTTCTTGACTGAATATGCTTGATTAACAGGTTGCTTCAACACCCATGCCTGATATTTATCAGAATAAGATGGTAAGTAATAGATAATTGAGATTTTCAAATGTCGGTTCTTTCCTATGGGTCAAAATAAGATGGTAACCGACCAATAATTTGGCTTATTGTAGGTTTGGATCCTGTGTAATGACTGTGGGGAGACTTCTGAAGTGAATTTCCATATTTTAGCACACAAGTGTTTGAAATGCAAATCTTACAATACAAAGCAGACAAGAGGAGGGCCAACATCATGCTCATCAAGGATGGAAGAGATTATGAGCTGAATAGCTTCTGGTTAACACTTACTACTTGGAGTTGCCTTCAACAATTGGTTCTTGTAACAAGTATGATTTATAACCTGTGATCACGATGGAGCACTTCGTTGTTTCTTGGTGTTGTGCTTCTTCTGAATCCATAGCCATTCTTGTACTATTTAATGGGTAGAAGTATCATATTCACGAGGATGAATAACCATTGTACACAATTCAATGTTTCCTCTACCCTAACTTCATGTTCCTTTCCTGTTAATACGTACAATTATCATCTAGTTAGTTGATGGGAAAAGAGAAGGTAAACTGAGGCAGACAATTGGGAGGACTGGTCTTGATCTTCATCTCAATCTGTGCATCCCAATTTGCCATTTGAGGTACCTGGATTTTTCAACTTCAGGCAATTTGCAGTAGTGGCTTGGATCTGGGGCATTACTCAGCTAGTGTTGTAAGATAATGGATTCATCCTCAAATGTTTCGAGCAAAAATCTGATCATGACTTCTTGAGATGCCTTATCCTAGCAAGAATCTTGCTCAGTCGAGTGGAATAATGTCTACATGTTTCTCAAGTCTTCTTGTTAAAGAGGGTCTTGTTATCAACCGACTGCTGTTTTTCGGGACAGTGTGGTATCGGTGGTAGTGGTAGCCCTGCCATTAGTAGCCAACGCAATCGCTGTATTGATGGGTTACTTGATCTTTACTATTCTAACGCTCAAGGAGCCATATGCACTATTTTGTTGGCAACTAGATCTTTGCTATTTTAAGGCACTTCATGGGTTTTTGCCCTCTAAATCACACAAACTAGGGCTTCAAAGTTGTTCTCAGAGGTAATTTGAGGTGATAATGTAGAGGTAGATTAATATTTCTATTTCATAAAGAGCTTTTGTTCCAAATCCAATGCAATAAGGTTCAAATGCAATAGATAAGGTTATAATTTTTCGGATATCTTACTCTCATAAGTAGTACTTTCTTAAATTAGTTGGTCTTTTTATGGATGCCTGAATTATTGGAGACGGTAAAGTTTTCGTGTGAAGTGGTACTTTAAGAAACTCTTCATGTTCTAATATTAATAGTTCTTTTGATATATTTGAGAACACGTTTTACTACTTTGAAATGCTAGAAAAGTTTTTATAGACATTTTCTTTACAAATTTCCTCTTTCATTTATTGGAATACTAGTTTACTTGTGTTATTTTATCTGAAAATTTTTTAACGTACTTTTTCTTTACACCTTGTTGATTTTATCTAATCTTCATTCGAGACAAGTGTGCCATTGTTCCTAAATCAGACATTTCAGAAACATGCATCATCTCCAATTTGATTTGCTTAATAAAAATGGCATTGCTTTTTTGTTACCAAGAGATCATTCATATATAAAAATAAAAATAATAAAATATCATAATGTCTAACATATAGAGTTGAATACTTTAATTTTTTTGTAATACGAAAACTTAGTAAATGCTTATCAGTTTTGTTATATCAAGTCCTCGGAACTTGGTTACTATACAAAGTCACCTTTTAGTCATATATTTTTACTACAAATCTCTTAATCTACTCGATCTATATTTCCTCCTGCAAGTTGAATGTTTCCCTTTATGGCCTTTATAGGGAGCCAATTCAATGGAAAAACAACTTTGTTGGCTCCTTATGGCCATAATTTCTTAGGGAGTTTGTTGTTCCTCTCACTGACCATATTTTGCTATAGAGTACGAGGCGCAATATGTTAGTATCAATTCCAGTTTCTTCATAAAACATACTAAAATGTTCATATTTGTATGATCAAAGTTTACTCTCTTACCAAAGCTCAATTGTATTATTTGAGTTAGAAAATGAAACCTACGCATGTATTCTAAATATACATTACTTTTAATATGATTTTCATATCATTACACTTGTGTTTTAGATACTTAAAATGAAAAATATTTTTTTCTAAGTTTTAATTATGCGTCTTCAAGAAAAAAGAGTGAAT
Source organism: Erythroxylum flavicans (assembly GCA_027576715.1). NCBI lineage: Eukaryota > Viridiplantae > Streptophyta > Magnoliopsida > Malpighiales > Erythroxylaceae > Erythroxylum > Erythroxylum flavicans. The sequence continues at coordinate 29,490,126 of JANZXP010000004.1, read as the reverse complement.
TTAAAGAAAAATCAGATCAATTTGTAGTAATTTTAAAAGAAGGGAAGAATGACTCATAGAGCATAACACCTATAAGCAGGGGCGGAGCCAATATAGGGACAAGCCCCCGCGCCCGCGAGGGCTTGTCCCTGCCAAACCCCTGCAAGTAGACTCTGACGGTCTCAACACACAACTTAAAGTGCCTCCTCCTATATATATATAATGTACTGATGCCGCACTTTTGTGTTCCTCCATACTCGCACACACATCATCAAAAGCAAGTACTCATCATCAAAAGCTAGACAAAGCAGAGCCTAGAAGTTGGATATACACTTAATTTGACCGTATGTGAAGAGAAGAAAGATAAAGATTAAAGGCAACATGATGAGTTGAATGAAACGCACAGCAGTATATGAGAGCATTAGTCAAGTACGTGAAGGGCACATGGAAGACACACATAATAAGAACAAAAAACGCAGCACTTTAATAAACAATGATGGTTTGATGTTGCATGCGTAAATAAGAAGGGCAGAAGGCGTAAAACATAAGGAACAAAGCTAAGACTTCAAGAACACGTGAATGACACATGCATTATTAATTGACTCAGTCAACAGCAGATATTCTCAACTCCTATAAATGGGATAGATTTAATATTTTATTAAAAATAAATCTTGCATTCAATGAAATTGTTATTAAAACATTGCTATTGTTATTGTTATTTAAAAAACTCATGAGACTATTTTACAGCGGTTTCAAGCCATAGCAACTCGCCGAAAATAATTATCATCCATTAGCTCTAATGTCTCTAAATATGTATAAAGACATTGTAATTTGACTATTTTAGTTAACTTAATTTATGAATGTGCTTTGTGAAATTATTTTTTGAATTAATGTTGAATTTACCGGAAGTCTTCACTGCTAGTTCATCGCTGTCCAATCAGCCCCGGCTCTAGGACATTCCTGACTCTGCCACTGCCTATAAGCCATTATGCTAGGGTCGTGTTCAAAGATGGATAATTTTATTTCTTTTTTGCCATCCTACACACCTTCATGTTCCACCTTTGATCAAGCAACATAAACCATATATGTCCTTATGTTGGTCCTATATTGACAATAATGTTTTACAAGAAAAATTACAAAATGTGAAAAAAATAATACGAAAAATACATGGACCCGTATTAGGAATGTGCTACTTATTAAAAATTAAGATTTTAAATTAATAAAAGATGAGGTAGCAAAAGGAGGGATATTTTTGGTCAGAAGAGAGCTTAAAAGCAGAAAAGTGTAACTTATAAGCTATTTTTTTCACAATTATTAATCTAAGAAAAAGTCAATCTTAGAAGAGGGCCAACCTAAAAATTCAAGATTCAAGATTCATGGCAATGATTTCTGATTTTTATTTTCTTTCTTATTTTATGTGGTTATTTGTTATGTAGTTATGAACTAATTGAGATATAGATTTAGGTAGACAGACCATAGGATTTGATATGTTGAATTGATGAATCATTTGATTTAATAAATTTCTACTTTTCTCTAGATTTATCCTTGTTTTTATAATTAATTGAATTAAAGTAAAGAGAGTTGAAGATTCAATTATTTAATTTGTGCATTGAAATTGAGAGATAAAATATATGATTAGCTCACAACGTAGATAAAGAGAGTTAGTTGTGAATTACTTGAGAGTTAACTGCAAGATCTTCCTAAGTTAGGGTAAAACGTATAATGAGAATTCATAAAACAAATTAATGTATTCTTAAGTTGTCTTGATTATAAAGAGATTTCAATTGATTAAATCTAAAGGTAGGAGTTATATATCTGAAGATAGAATATAATTATAACTTAAGAATTGTTACTAGTCCAAGAAACTAAAATTGTTCATTAAATCATGCTGAATTCGAACATAGTAAAGTCCTAGGGGATATCTTGTCTAAATATAGTTTATTCATAGATTATTTTATTCTTGATTATTGCTTTGCTTTAGTATTTTGATTTTTTTCATTTATTTTTCTTTTCATCCAATCATAAGTTGTAGTCTAGATAATTAAGTTTATGAATAATTGGTAGTTAACTCTGATCCTTGTCGGATCGACCTATACTTGCTAGTAATAGCTATAATTACATCATACACTTGTGGTAAAACACACAACACCTACTCATCCTCCATTATGTCCAACAAGAAAGTTTTGCCTTTTATTTTACCTTAGATGATTTTTATCCTTTTGCATCTTTGATAAGGTATATTTTATCCTCAAGCAAAATTTTGAATCCCTTTCAAGAACCTGACCAACACTTAAAAATTTTTGATTATTTTCAAGTTCCTAAAAAATACCAATGATTATTTTAGCACCTGAACGACTTTTAATTATCAATGTTCCCTTTTCTTTGACAACTATGCATCCCTTATTACTAATTCTAGCTTTAAAGATATATACATGTTAAGGTCTTTGAAAAGCTCCTAGCTATATGTCATATAATTGGTCAACAACTTCTAATTTGTCAACTTTTATTTGAGTTATTGGTGGCAAAGTAGGTTTCTACAAATAATTTTCTTCTTCTTGTTGATTTAAAATTTGCGCTTTTAATTGTTATAGATGATTTTTGTTCTTTTATATCTTTAAAATGTGTCCTATCTATTTGCATTTGTTGCACCTAAAATTATGTTTTTTTCAACATTTAAAATATAGATGACTCTCTTTTCATAATGTTAGCGTGGAGAATAACTAGGTTTGTTACTTTCTTCATTAGTGATATTATTATTTACAGTGTCTTGCTCAATATTGCTCTTCCTCCATTTCTTTCTTTACTTTTCCACCTTCGTTGATTTCTAATTTAGCTTGTTTAGCACAGTCAAGTGAGCCTTATTGCCTCACGGGCCTTCTTTGTTCCTGAGCTTGTAAAGCATTAAAAATCCTTCAGAAATCTCTAAAAATGGAAGTATTATCTAACCTTCTAAAATGGAAAAAAGAAAATTTGAACAAATTTAAAATAAAAAATTACCTCTAATAAATCTTACCTAATTGGCAATGTTAAGAAGTCTGTTAAAATATTGTTCACAATTTGAAATTCCTTCATCTTTTGCATTTTAAACTCCTTGATCAGATTCAATGCTTGTATCATTTTAACTCTCTCAATTCCTTTATAATCTTGCTTGAGAAAGTCTTAAGTGTCTTTAACTGATTTCATGATCTTAATTTTCATAAAGATTTCTAGTAAAATAGCTGCAAAAATGAAACATTTACCTTTAATTTATGTTACCTTCTTCCTTTGTGATTCTTGATTTAAGAAAGAGTTAGAGTTGTTTGATAAAGGAGGAATTTTATGATCCTCCTTCATAGCTTCCCAAATATCACATGTATCAAGACAAATTGCCATTTTGACTATCCATACTTAACAATTTTTACCTGCAAACATTGGAGTAGCAACAACTATGAAATGTGTTTAAGAATCTATAATGGATTGAAGAGTATTTTTAAAAACATGCTTAGATTGATTTTAAGTGTGATGTGCCTTCAAGCTTTTATAGCCCTAAAAAGAATAGCTGTAATACTAAATTTTTAAATTAAGGGCCTCAAGTAAGGATAAAAATAACAAGATAAGAATACATAAGGATCAAAATTTTCTCACACTTTATTCTTAGTAATTGATAGCAAGTGCTATGTTTGTGCAAAGATTACTGTAAAGTGTGTTATTAAAAAAAATCTTGTCAAATTTTTTTATCCACAAGATCTGTGTTGGTTGAATTTTATTTGGTTTTGTTTCGGTCAATTAGTTTATATTTAGATTTAAAATTTTATTTTAATAGAGAAATCTTTGTGATTCTTGAAGATACCTTGAGAATTATTTTCTGTTATTAGTTGTATTGTAATTCATCTGTAAAAGTTAGTCATTGATAGATTGAAATAAAATTGAATCTATATTAAAAAATGAAAAAACTCTAATGTTTGCTGTTTTCTAACCTAAAAATTAGTGTTAGAGCCCTTTTTCTTAAAGGAGATGTGAGAGTGAACCAGTGAGGAACCATTTTACCTAAACACTAACATAATTACTCTTCTAGGATAAGAAGGAATTTCTTGTCTACTCGTTCAGTTTTCTCAGGAGAGAATGATCATGCTTAGGATGTGGACATAGAGTCTTATTTTCAAGCAAATGGATTATGGGAATTAGTGGAAATTGATGAAAATCTACCACTTCCTAAGGATCCAATAATTTCTCACATGAGAGAATGTATGGAGAATAGGAAGAAGATGCATGAGTCCAATACCTATATTCACTCTACAGTATCAAATGACATATTCATAACATGTCTTATGAAAATCAAAAACAGGCTTGGGATATTTTCAAACGAGAATTCGAGGGAAATGTCAAGATAAAGTGAATGTAATTTTAAACTTGAAAAGGAAATTTGAGATTCAAAAGATGATGGAAACAGAGTCATTGAAGGACTACATATATAGATTATTGAAGGTAGTTAATAAGATCAAATTATTAAGGGACCTTAATTATTGAAAAATATTGTTTACCTTACTGGAGAGACTTGAATCCATAATCTCTTCTTTTAAGGAATCTGGAGATTTTTCAGTAATATCTCTGGCAAAACTTATTCATATGTTTTTAAGCCCAAATGAAAAGGAGGGTATACATAAATGAAATAGTTATTGAGGGAGAATTTAAGGTAAATGAGAAGGTTCAAGATCAACATAAAGGCAAAGGTAAGAAATGGCGGTGGAAAAAAAAAGAATGAGAAGGAAGGTCGAAGCAGTGGAAATTTTCCTTAATATTAACACTCTAAGAGAACTTCATATTTAGAACAATATTTGTTAGTTTAGGCCTAATGTTAAATACAGGTCTTGCAGTCAAATGGGTCATGTGGAAAAGGCGAGCCAAAAACCAAAAAAAATCCAGAATGCTCAAGCAGTTGATCAGCAATTAGAGGAGGAGCAAATTTTTGTAGCAACTTACTTTATAATTAGCAATTTAACTAGTACATGGTATGCATTAACTATATGACCTTTAATGAGTTACTTTTCAAAGAACTAGACAAATTGGTGACATAAGGAGTTAGAATTAGCAATGAATAATTTATTAAAGTTAAAGGTAAATGGATTGTTTTAGTTGAAGGCCCAACAGCTATAAAATTAATATCTGATGAGTTGTTTGTTCTTGAGATTAATTAAAAGTTGTTGAGTGTAGGACAACTACTTAAGAAAGGTTGTTCTGTTACATTTAAGGATAACTTATGTGTCATTACTGAGCCACTTGGTGATGATTTATTTTATGTAAAAATGAAAGTTAAGAGTTCTTGTCTTGATTGGAATGAGCCAAAGTTTAATGCATATTTATGTGTTGTGAACCAAATTGAATTACAACATAAAAGACTAGGGCATTTCCATTATTCCACCTTAGATTATATACAAAAAAAGGAGATTATTCACGGAATGTCATTTAAAGGAGTAGTTGTAGTTGTATGTAAGATATATTAGTTAGGAAAGTAAACTAGAATGCCATTTCTTACAAGAAAAGCATGGAGAGGAACTAAGAAGCTTTAAATTATCTGTATTGATGTTTTTGGAGGCACAGGGATTGCTTCTTTAAATGGTAGCAAGTATTTTATACTCTTTATTAATGATTTTAGTCAATGAGTTGGTGGATTTTCTTAAACAAAAGAATGAGGTTGCTGATTATCGTGACCCCAACCTTGGATCGTGATTGATATTGAGCAAGTTTTACCTAATATAAAACTCTCAATATTTGCAAGTATACAGATCGTAAACTTGTAGTAATTGAGGTATCGATCCCAAGAGAAATTAGCTAAAAGCAAATAAACTTAACTTTGTCTAAGATTGTGAAATATGATTTGAGAGAAAATAAAACTCAGAAATTAAAACAACCAATTGAAATTGAGCACTAAACCACTTAACAATTGAGCTGTAACAATAAAACAAGGATGATCAAGTATGAAAGTGTAAGATTTTGTCTATCGTCATTTTGCTCCCCTAACCATTTTTTATTCAATTTGGTGTTGATCCCAGATTTTTGAAAGGTTTGATTATTCTCTCTCAAGGTCGAATCAATTAGACCCAATTAATTATCCCTAATTGATTATGAAATTCTAGATTTGCAATCCCTCGATTCACAAAAACAACCTAACATTTTCAACTAGTTCTTAAGTAATCTATCACATAATCGAGTTCTCGTATAACATCTATCTTCAAATGATTATCAATTTGATATTTGCATGACTTATTAGGTCATTAACTCTCATTACCCAGCCTAATCAAATAATTATCAACTCACTCTCTTGATTTGTTGTTGAAGTATAAGCAAATACAAATATCACAACACCCAAAACATTGTATTGAAATAAAAAATGGTCAAGTCATAAAATGAGCCCAGAAAAAAATCCTAAGATGAAATTAAAACATCATCAACATGTATAACATGAAGGAAAGAAAGAAAAACTTGATTTGGAGTTGAATATGCAAATCTGGAAAATGTTGGACAACTGATGCTCCTTTTGATCTTCGTTAAATTGATCGCAATTTAATAAGATGGAGACCTTGCATTTTAGCCCAAGCATGTTCTAGCTTCCTTCAATCTTCAATTATCTAATTTTCAATACTCACAAACACTTCAAACACCTCAAGAAACGTAAAATTAAAATTCAAATCATGCTCTAAACTATACAAACACTTAGAATATAAACAAACATTAACAATAACATAATTCTAAGCCTATAAACATGATAATTATCTAATAAATAGTTAAAAACACGCTTAAACATCTATGAAAACATACGATAATTTAAACTTAACAATATTCCAACACTTAAACCTTTGCTTGTCCTCAAGCAAAACTAAACACATAAACATATAAAAACACATTCATGCAACATTATAATAATGGTACAATGACATTAAATCTTATGGAATTAAATTAACCTTAAAAACAGTTCATGCAAAATGTGTCAACACACAAACTTATTCCTTTCTTGTTTAAGTACTTAGAATTGAATATACATATCAATCAAAACATTAACACCCTATTCCAACACCTATGGCACTTGTAAGCATGCACTTATTATTATTAATCAATTAAAAAGGCAAACTATCACTAAGTAACCTTTCATGATAATTCTTGCTATTTTTAAAAGAACAGTAGGTTTATTTATTGTAATATTTTTTTCTTAAACGATAACCTAATCTTTTGACGCGAAGGCAAACACCTTGTCATGAATGCCCTTCGGTTATTCAACTAGGTCACATTTTTTTTATTTAGCTTCGTTGGAATGTCATTCTAACCTTTTGATGTGAAGACAAACATTTTGTCATGAATGCCTCTATTTATGCAGCTATATCATAGCTCACAACTGGCTACCAGCTCTATGTTTAACCTAATATTTGTTTTAAAAGGGCCAACAAAATAGTTATTTATTTAACACACACTTTTTTTAATATATATAACTTTAACCTACCTCATTTCTTCTTAGTCAATCATTCTCATGAAAGTGTACTAATAATGCTAACTAGTTCAATTTACTATAATTGTAAATGTATACATGAAAAATAGATTTCATATCCTAATTAACAAATATATTCATTTTAAAGATACTTAAAACACAAAATTCATAAGTTACTATGTCTTTACAAATTAAATGCCCATATTCAGAGCTAAATTAATTCCATTCCATTCTTGCCATTGATACATTGGTATAATTCACACATATGCAACAAAATGTTTACATTATGTCAACCTAGTAGAAAGTAAGATAATATGATATGCAAAAGCCACACACATGAAATGTCAATGTACAATCCTCCTTATACTTGGATAATACATTGTCTTCAATATGAGAAAAAACACACAGCACATAAAGGAAACAAAAAATGACAAGAACAATAGAAACAAAAAGAAAAAGGTTAGGGAATGAAACCCGTTAAAGTGATTGAGGTGGTGATGGTGTTGTTATCGAAGACCAAAGTGAAGACCTTCCCTTGGCTTTCCTTTTTGTCATCTTTTAGTTAACTCCTAAGCCTACTTCTCTAACTTATGTTCACTTCAAAAAACAAGAAAATTAGCAATCCAAACCATTATAAGAGCGTGAAAATTAAAACCTAATTACTAGACTTCAAAAAAAACCTAAATACATAATAATTACAATTTAATAACTGAACATGCTAAGTTATGGTCATTAGCTTGACCTTGCATTCTTTAAAACTTAGCTGGGATTAATTATAAGTGTCTTGCTTTCACTCATTTTAGTCAATATCAATTTAGTAGCTTGTATATAAGGTGCATGTTGTGAGATAATCAAAAAGACATAATTAATCAAATTAAGAACACCAAGTAAGTTCGATAATGCCCTTTTAAGTAACAAACTATCAATAAAATAGGAAATAATAAAACTCTCTGAATCATCTATTAAATTTAACAGTTTGACTAGTAAGAAGGTGAACTGTTCTTTTTCTTCCTCAATCACCTTTATCTCCTCTTCTTCTTCGACTTTATGAACAGAGACGTCTGTATCTTCTTAACCTCTATCTTCGTTATCATCTGCTCATCATTCTCTTCTTCATCAGTATTTTGAATAGAGACTTCCTTATATTCTTCGAACCTAATCTTCGTTGTCATTAGTTCTTTTTCTCTCGCTCCTTTAAAGATTCGACTTCATCAATTCTCAAGAACGAGCTACCCTCCTTCAGATTCTTTAATACCTTATCCATATTGAATTTCACTTGTTCATCTCCAATCTGAAGGATGAGGTTGTCTTCATGGACATCTACCAAATCTTTTCTGGTGTTAAAAAAATAGTATATCAAGAACTATTAGACAATTTTAATCCTTTTTAAATTCTAACACGTTGAAATCTATAGGAATTATAAACTTATCCACTTTTATAGGCACATCCTCTATTAAGTCTAATGGTTTCTTTATGGATTGGTCCGCCAAATGAATACCCATAGATGTTGGCTTCACATCTTTTATCCCTTGTTTCCTAAAAATTGACAAGGCCATAAGGTTTATGCTTACGCCTAAGTTGTATAAACATTTCAAAATCTCTAAATTACCAATTACACAGGGTATCGTAAAGCTTCTTGGATCTAATCGAATCGCCCTTCCATCCTCTTCTGGACCTCTTCCATGTTCATGAGTTTATACATGATCTTGTCCAATTTAAAATACTATGAACTAGACTCATCTTGATTAAATCCTAGTAGGTCCTGATTTCTCATTTGAGTCCTTGCATTGTTAGACCAAAGAAATCTGAGTAGTCTGCCACCCCAGATTGTACATGGTCAAATAAGGATGATTACTTCTTGGACCAAATTGTGCTTTATTAAAGTTTAGTTGCTCCACATTGTTATTTTCCATTAGGAAGCAATCAATTGTGATATGACTCTCTTGTCCACATAGTTTGCATCCTTGCTAAATTGCTTTAAATGGATAGAATGATGCAATTGTTAGGTTGTTCAATTCTTTGGTGAGGTTGTCAATTTTAACCTGCAATGTTGTCACTGAATCTACCATAATCATTCCTTCTAGATCTAAGAAGGTTTATTGCTATCTACTTCATTCCGATGTACAAAGACAACTATTGTTTGTCATCTCTTCAAACAAATTATGTGTCGCTTGCACTGGTGGTCATGAAATTCCTTGATGATAGGCATTGAACCTTAGGCTCGTAAAGTCTATAAGGGTCCTTTACTCTCCATGATGTATTTCCTTCATCATCGTTCTTTCTATCTCTTATTGACATTTAACATTTTGGATTCTTCATTATTGCCTTGTGATGTTCAAATTGATGTGTCTTCTACTTTGTGCCCAAACCTCCTACTTTTTTTAATTTTTAATTTCTTATTATTAGGTACCATAATCACAAAAAAGGGTAATAATTCCTTAAAAACAAAGGAATTCAAAAAGTCCTAAACTAATTTCCTGGCAACGTTACCAAAAACTTCTTGAGCAAGTATACAGATCCTAATGTAGTAATTGAGGTATCGATCCTATGAGGAATTAGATAAAACTAAATGAACTTAACTTTGTCTAAAGTTGTGAAATATGATTACAGGGAAAATAAAATTCAGAAATTAAAACAAACAATTAAAATAGAGCACTAAACCATTTAATAATTGAGCTATCACAATAGAACAAGGATGATCAAGTATGAAAGTATAGGATTCCTTTTATTATCATTTTTCTCCCTTAACCATTTTTTGATTCAATTTGGTGTCAATCCTAGATTTTTGAAGGGTTTGATTATTCTTTCTCAAGACATAATCAATTAAACCCAATTAATTATCTCTAATTGATTCCTAAATTCCAGATTTGTAATATCTCAATTTACAAAAATAGCCTAACATTTTCAACTAGTTCTTAAGCAATTTATCGGATAATCGGGTTCTCACACAAATTCTCTCTTCGTATGATTATCAATTTGGTATTTATGTGACTTATTAGGTCATTAACCCAACCTAGTTAGATAAATATCGACTTATTCTTTAGATTTATTGTCAAAGTATGAGCAAATACTAATATCACAACACCTAAAGCATTGCATTGAAATAAAAAATGATCAAGTCACAAATTGAGCTAAGAATAAATCCTAATATGAAATTAAAACATCATCAACATGTACAACATTCTCAATCCCAGTTCATACATCAAGAAACAGGAAATAAATAAAAGAAAGAGAGAAAAAGTTGATTAGACTGGTCTGAAGTTAGCTGGACATCTGTTGTTCCTCTTTCTCTCTTCTTGCTCTTCCTTAATTCTTTCTCAATTTGGTAATATAAAGGGTACTCTTTTTTGGATTCTTTTTGTTCTTTTATATCTTAGTTGCTTACCCATGTCATTTTGTTCCAAAAATAGCCCTAAATATAAAAAAATACGAAACAAGTTATGCTTGAAAAGTGTTTGCCACGACTATGATAGGGGTGTCACAATCTTAACTCTACCTTTTAGCCTAAACATATTCCAGCTTCTTCAATCTTTAATTATCTTATTTCTAACACTTACAAACACATTAAACACCTCAAGAAACTTAAAATTAAGATTCAAATCATACTTTAAACCATATAAACACTCAGAATATAAACAAACATTAACAATAAAATAATTCTAAGCTTATATACATGATAATCATCTAATAAACACTTAAAAACACACTTAAACATCTTTGAAAACATAGTATAATTTACACCTATCAATCGACGCTAAAGAAGTATTAAACTTAGGGTTTACTGGACTCTTAGCAAGCTTACAATGTCATCAAATCCCTATGTCCATAATAAAGATAAGATTTCAAAATGATCAAACTCATACTTTTATAGGCTTTTCTCCTTATTGGTCCATTATGAGTAATTTAACAAAAATTTGGATCATTACATTCTCCCCCTTATAAAAGATTTTATCCTCGAATTTTAAATCTCATCTCATTGTTGAAATAAATACAGGTACTGAATTTGCATATTCAGCTCTGTTTCCCAAGTACAGTCATCCATTGTATGGTTACTCCATAACACTTTCACCGTTGGTATCTCTCTTAATCTCAGCTAATGAATTTGATAACTACTATGGTTACAAATTGTTCTGCATATGTCAAATCACCATCAATCTCTACATTACATGGTTGAAGGATATGAGGAGGATCCAAAATATACTCAACATCGACACATGAAATATAGGATAAACACCCTATTCATCGATGAATACAATGTCTAAACATCCTATTCATCAAATCCATAAAGGTTGCAAGGGCATTAGTTAACCCAAAGGAAATCACCAAAAATTCATAATGACCATTCCTAAAATGAAAAGCAGTTTTTAGAACATCTTCTCCTTTAATCCTTAATTGATAATAACCATACCTCAAATCAATCTTAGAGAAACATCTAGCCCCTTAAAGTTGGTCAAACAAATAGTCGATTCTTGGAAGTGAATACTTATTCTTTATCATCACTTTATTTAATTCTTTGTAAACAGAGCCAGAGGCTACCATCCTTCTTCTTTACAAATAATACTGGTGCACCCTATGGAAAAATACTAGGTCTGACAAATCCCCTCTCTAACAATTATTGTAATTGCTCCTTAAACTCCTTAAACTCTTGGGGATCCATCCTATAAGGTGGAATCAAGATAGGATTTGTACCCAACGCAACATTAATATAGAATTCAATCTCCCACTTTGGTGGCAAACCTAGCAACTTTTCAGGAAACACGCTCATTAAGGCCAAATACCTTTGACAACCTCGTCGAAGCATCTTTTTACTAGTGATTGCAGATATAAGGTTTTGAGGAGCTTCCTTTTTATCACCTCTAAACCAGAATTCAACATCATCAGGAATCTTAAAAATACTAACTTCTCTTGACAATCCATGGTAACAAAGTGTTGTGATAGCCAATCCATACCCAAATCACATCACATCACAATCCATCACATCCAACAATACTAAATTAGCCACTAATTCTCTACTCTCAATCAACAACAGACAAGAAGGAAAAATAATATTGGTGCTCAGGGATTCACCCAAAAGGGTGGCTATTGATAAAGGAGTTACTAATCTGGTTGCTTGCCAAACAATTTTTACGTAAAAACAGGTGATATAAATGAATGGTAGCACCTGGGTCAAATAAGACTCTAGCATCAATATAACAAATCGATACAGTACCTGCTACAACTATATTAGATGTCTGAGCATCTTATAAGATGAGGGTGAACATTCAAGTCTATCCTCCTCCTCACTGTTAAGAGGACGAAGCCTTCCCAAAACTTCTAGAACCAAACCTACCCCTAGTGTGGAATCTACCCCCAAACCTACCTCCTAACCTATGGCCATGTCAGCCCACCATCTAAGATTCGCTTTGGTACTGCGTTTGATGTTGAGGCTGAACCTGATGTACTGGCTATACCACACTAGTAGACGAACCTTGAGAAAATTGTCTTTGAAATATAAAATTAGGGAACTTTCTAGAAAAATGCCTAATTTGAACACATTGAAAGCAAGCACCCGAAGGAATATGATAAGATCCCTAATGGACTCTATCGCAATTCTGACAAGCAGTGCTTCCAGAGCAAGAACTACTATATCCAGAGCTGCCTACTACGACTGGTACTCGCTTTAGGTCCAAATCTAATTGATCTTGTTGGATCCTTATAACCATGTCCATTGTTCTTATGCCCACTTAGACCATGACCTCGTTGAGACTACCGATGTTGCTCTCCACTTACACTTATCTATAAAATGAATGATGGCTAACTATAACTTCCAGCCCCAAAATCACTAGTCTGATAAAGATCAAGAATGGTGCCCTGCATGATGTTTTACCTCTCCATCTCTCTAGCCTCATCTATGGCACCCTCCAAAGTCTGACCCTCTGAATAAAGTCCTAGTATGAGGGACATAAACAGGTAATGTAAAGTCCCACTATCCATCTCCGATAAGTCATATGCTCTGCATATCTCATAAGTCGATAAAACTCAGTAGTATACTCCTCAATCGACCTATCATCTCTCCTAAGTTGTAACAACTGTCACCTATAAGCATCTCTCTATGGTGGTGGACAAAAGCATCTCATGAAATTTCTGTTTAAAATCCTCCTATGATAAAGTACTCAAAATTGGCTAAATAACCTAGATAAACTAATCTAATGCAGTCGTTTGAACTGAAAACTCAACAATGTGAATCCTATGATGTATATGTCATTCTAGTTCAAGACTTGATACCATTGAGAAGGTTGTAGCAGTACTACAAAAGGAGGGAAGTAAAGGAAACAATTTAAAACAAACATGATCCTAATGTCATAGTAGTTCAAAGAAAATTTCACTCGATTCTAATCAACCTAGAACCTCAAATTTTGACACCAACTTTGTCACGACCCCAACCTTATACCATAACTAGCACTAAAGAAGTAGTAATGATATGTGTTTAATTGTTGATACATTTAATTATTTACACTTAGCGATTAATGATAAGAAAATGCTTAAGATACTCACTTTAATTCATATATAATTTTAGGTACAATTTCGAAATTAAAATGAGTCCAAAGCACTACATTTGGGCCAATTTCCAAAGATTAATTTTTACTTGTCTTCATAGAGTAAGAAAAAGAAAATTAAAAGACAAGGAAAATATCAAAATAAAAAGAAGAATGCTTACTGGAAAAATGAAAAAATAACAGTCAAGGAAGAAACAACAACACATTACGGAGCAGTGGGCGAACAAAATGCAATGCAACACATATGCTACGTTTTGTGTTGAACGCAAGCATATGAATTCAACGCAACGCATATGCTACGTTGAATGCTTGGGTTTTTAAAGTGAGAAAGAGAGTAAAAGCAGACCAGAAAAAGGAGTTTAAATTGTCAAAATCAAGCTACATTAATTGATAAAAAAAGAAGAGAAGAGTGGCGAGAGAAACAAAAGAAGAGAGTGGCGCTAGAGACTGCGTGAAACAGAAAAGATAGAGGAGTGAATAGTGTAGGTGGTCATTGATATTAAATTGTCACATCATAAATAGAGAAGAGCTGCGGCTAGGAGTGAGTAACGTGAGGTGGAGGTGAACATTGGAGAGGGACATTAATCTTTAATTGTCCAGTCGATGAATAATAGACAGTATAAAAGCTTGTGGTAGCTTGAGTGGAGATATAGAGGGGTATTCGGTAGAGTTATCAATGAGGGTTGAAACATTTTTCCAAGAGAGACCCATGGAGGGGTAACATCCCGACGCCAGTTCGGAGGTAACATTGATGCTAACAACCCAGTTTAACTGTATTTTTCAGTTTTTGTTATTTCTTTCTCTCATTATAAATCAATTGCGTTATCCTATGTTAATTGATTTGTTTATGTATGGATAATTGGATTTTTGTTATTGTTTAGTTATTTGTGTATAAACCCAAATTGTGAAAGGATGATTTTAATGCATTCATTGAATCGTTTGATTACATACCCATTGCTAGAATTTTGATATATTACGTAATTGTTATGTTGAAATTCATATATAGCGACTAATGATTTGTAATCATTAAAGATAACATGAATAAGGTTAAATGACACATCGTATATGATTGTTGCCTTGATTAATCAGTTTTTTCTAATTCATAATGCTACTGCCTAATTAAATCTAGAGATTGTATCCTGGGTTATTTGGTGGTTAAGTTTAATTAATGATTGTATCTTGATTAAACAAAACCTATGAAAAAACTCGGGTTAATTATTAACCCATAATTAATAGTTGCTAGGAAAGTTTGAGAATAACAAATCGTTGAATTATGCTTAATTACGGTGTAGGCTAAGATTGAACCAAAGAATCGGATCCTTACCGAATTCCCCAATTTTACCACTTTTCGTATATTTTTTAATTTGTTTTTATTAGTTAGTTTTATTTTATTTTCTTATTCCAAAATCCA
>JANZXP010000004.1:29464229-29474644 GCA_027576715.1 Erythroxylum flavicans | reverse complement strand
CATTTTTCGTATATTTTCTTTAATTTGTTTTTATTAGTTAGTTTCATTTTATTTTCTTATTCCAAAATCCAAACCCCCCCTTTTTCCTAAACACCGATTAATTTTATTTCATAAGTTAACCAAACACTCTATATGGGATCGACCCAGACTCATCACTACTACAGTAGTAGTCTAGTTATTTTATTTTGACTATTGTTACGACGCGTTATCAAATAAACTCAAGGTTTACTAGACACTTATCAAGGCTAAAATGTCATCAAATCCCTATATCCATAATAAAGATAATATTTCAAAATGATCAAAGTTATGCTTTTATAGGCTTTTCTCTTTATTGGTCCATTATGAGTAATTTAACAAAATTTTGGATTATTACACTCATGTTTTTGAATATTTAAAGCATAGATTGAAAATCAAAGTAACTATATAATTAAAGTAATTTGATATGATATGGTGAAAAATATTCTGCTAATGAATTTGCTAAGTTTTATGAGGATGCAGGGATTGAACATCACGCATTGGAACCTACACTCCTCAATAAAATGAGGATAGTGAGAGAAAAATAGAATATTTATGGATGTGGCTCAATATTTAATGTTTAAAAGGACATGCCAATTGTTTGAAATAATAGCAAGTATTTGAAAAGGATATGGCTTGATGTTTGTTATTAATACTATTGTATTTTTACTAAACAAGTTACCAACTAAGTTTTTAAAAGGAAAAACATCTTTGAGGTTGGTATGGTTTTAAGCCTCCTATTCTTAATTTTAAGATATTTGGTTGCCTATGTTTCACGTATGTTCTAAATGTCAAATGAGAGAAGATGGATCCAAAAGTTGAATATGGTGCTACAATAATGTTACTAAAGGTTATAGAATCTTTCAGCCTTTAACAAGAAAGGTGACAGTATATAGAGATGTAAAGTTCGATGAAGTTGCAAAATGGAATCTGAATAAAGAGGAACTTAAACATTTCAATGTAAGAGAAGATAAAGTAGACTTGTATGAAGATGACATCATTCATAATATTCATGTAAGAGGTATAAGGTCACCTATTGAAATTTGTCAAAGTTTTAATGTGGCAAGACTTAAATCTATAGAATATGTTGATGCTATTAAAGATCTAAAATGGATTACTACAATGGAGGAGGAGATTAGTATGATAAAAAAATCCAAAGTTGGCAACTTGTAGATAGGCCATAACATAAGAAGACCACCGATTTAAAGTGGGCTTATAGAACTAAACTTAATGTTAATGGTTTTGTGAACAAGGAGAAGGCAAGGCTAATTGTGAAGGGGTATGCTCAATTATTTGGTGTAGACTTTTCATATACTTTTATGCTTGTGGTGAGGTTAGATACTATCAGATTTCTCCTAGCATTTGCAGTACAAAGATAGTGAAAATTTTATTAACTTAACGTGAACTCAACTTTTCTAAATGGCTACTTAGAGGAAGAAATCTTTGTTGAACAACCTGAAAAATTTGTAAAAGATTCAAGCAAGGTATACTTGCCTAAAAAGGAATTATATGACTTAAAACAGGCTCCAAGAGCCTAGTACAATGGGTTTGATGAAGATATTAAAAAATGGGGTTCAACAAAAGCATAAGTAAATCAACTTTATATATCAAGCTTATTGATGATGATATGGTTGTTGTTTCACTATATGTTAATGACTTACTTGTGAGAGGGAGCAATGCAAACCTAATTAAGAAATTTAAAGATCAAACATGAAAAACATTTGAAATGATTGATCCAGGAGAAATGAAATTTTCTTAGGCATAGAGATTCTGCAAATTGAACATGGAATTTTTATTGGAAAACTAAAATATGTTAAGGAGTGCTGAAGAAATTCAATATGAAGGATCATAATTAAGTTTGTACTCCTCTTTCTCAAAATGAAAAATTCAGCAGAAGAGATAGTACTGAGAAGTTAAATGAGGGATCTTACAGAAGCATTATAGGATGTCTAATGTATTGTGCTAAGAAGGTAGATAAGGGATCTTACAGAAGCATTATAGGATGTCTAATGTACTCGATAGCAACAAGACCAAATATAATGTTTCCTGTAAGTTTGTCATCTAGATACATGCATTGTGCTAGTGATTTGCTTTATAAAGCTACAAAAACGGTTCTCATGTACATTAAACGAACCTTATTGTATGGTTTGAAGTTTGAAAAGAAAGAGAAGTTGTTTTTACATGGGTTTGTTGATTGTGCTTGGGCAGATTTATGTGATGATATAAGAAATACAAACGGTTAGTCTTAGATCATGTTGTTTTAGCTAGAGTTCAAAGAAGCAAGAGGTTGTGACACAATCAACCGCTGAAGCTAAGTATCTTGTAACAACTACCCACTTAATCAAGCCTTATGGTTGAGAAAATTAATAACATTATTATAAATGACTCAAAAAGGTTGTAACAACAACATTTATTGATAATCAAGTTGGCATAGCAATTTCTAAAAATTTTGTTTTCAATGGCATGACTAAATGTTTCAAAGAGATTTTCAAAATGAAGATTTGAAATATTGAGAGAAAAAATTGGAGTTTGCGATTAAAATAATAAGGAAGAGTGATAGCAAGTACTACGTTTGATGAGATTAGTGTAAAATGTGCTAGTAAAAAAAATCTTATCAAATTTTGTAATCTACAAGATTTGGATTGGATGAATTTTTATTTGATTTTGATTTAGTCAATTAATTTTATTTAGTTTTTAAATTTTATTTGATTTTGATTCAGGCAATTAATTTTTATTTATTTTTTAATTTTATTTTGTTAGATAAATCTTTAAAATTTTGTTTTCTCTCTTTAGTTGCAATTCATTTGGTAAATTAGTTATTGACAGGATGAAATGAAATTGAATTTTTCTTCCAAAAAAAAAAGAAAACTTTAGTGTTTACTATTTTCTAGCCTGATGTATTAAGACATCGTTAAGTATTAAAACATAATACAATACAATTAATTTTTATTTAGTTTTTAATTTTTATTTTGTTAGAAAAATCTTTAAAATTTTCGAAGAGATCTTAAGCATTATTTTCTCTTGTTAGTTGTAATTCACTTGCATAAATTAGTCATTGATAGGATGAAATGAAATTGAATTAACACATCTTTAAACATACAAACATCAAAATTGAAATTCTTAAAATAATTGCTCATTATCAACTGACAGACCCACTTATTACTCAAATATAGAAACTAACAAACCATTCTACCAGAAGATAGCAAATAAGAAAACAAATAAAAACTTCTTTAAAACATAGTTAACAACTTCCATCGTTAATTATTTTCTGTATGTAGATTTTGAGACGAAGTGGAAGGAAGGTAGTGTCATAGAGACATCTTTTTCCCTTCACAATACCCCTTTATCTTGTTCTAAAGTTTCTGTTGATCACTAATAAATCCTGTTAATTGCATTATATTAGACTGTGTTGTTCAAAATCTAACTGATAAGTTGGGAGACTACCATAGAAACATAGAACCATATTGCATGAGTGACCTTAGTCCAATATGTGTGAATATGTAGGAACAACCACCTAGGAATGTGGAGCACTGGAGCAAATGGTGGAGGAAATGGATGAGGTTCTGATGATAAGTACTCAGACGACCACTCAAAGAATAGTTCTTCATTGACAATTGAATTTATGCTTACTGTTTTTGTTTTTTGTTTGTACTCTCACACTTGTCTTTTTGTTACAGACCAGATCTCTACGCTATACCTAGAAAATGTAGCTTAGGGGTATTTGGTTAATGAGTTTGGGAAGATATTAATGGATAAAGAATGAAAAACAATAGGTTAGTTATATATTATCATTAAATGATCACTGTTTTCATATCCTCTTTGGACAATACTCTCTACTTCCCAAATATAAGAGGAATGACTTAAATTCCTCTGCAACGTGCAAGTTTCACAGACTAGTGACAGGTTTTTTTTCTATTTTTTCCTCTTTTTATAAAACAATATAAGTAATTAAATATAATTAATTAAAATATGCTAAAATTAAATATAATTAATTAAAATATATTAAAATTTGTTGTAAAACAAAATTTTAACAAATTATTTTTTTTCCTTTTTAGCAAAATAATATAATTAATTATAATATATTAAATTTTGATGTGAAAAAATTTAATAAATTTTTATTTCTTAAAATTTCTAATAAACTAACCAATAATAATTATTACTTTATTTTAACCAACTATTATAATTATAATTATTATATTTATTATCATTCTTTACTATATTCATTCTTATTCTTATTACCGTTTTATCGAGCACCTCCTTAATTGTTGTTCTATCGTGTAATGACTTCATCTTCCGCTGAAAAACTGTACGACATTTGTTTGGCAAAATTTTCTATCGGATATACACTTGTCGGGCATCTTCTTTCTTCCCCCCTCCCCTTCCCCCACCATTTGTTTTTCTAAGGCTTGCATGATGACATTAGTGAGCAACTGAAGCGTATTGTCTCTCCTGGATTCTTAGGTACAGTAATATCCAGGAACTTGAGAAGATTTGGTACTTCTTTTTTAGTGTCCTTTAGGCTGAGATCTAGCCAAGCATGGGTGATATTATTACAAAATCTCCTAGTGGGAAATTCTAATGTTATCCAGATGCTATCGTTTTTTTATCTTCAATGACAAATTATGGTGCATTACAACTTCTATCGAAAGCCATCTTTACATGGAAATCAGTTCTTTTATGCTTTTTTTGCTTTTGGTAAATAAGTATTGTTTGTTTATTGCAAAAAGAGACTAACTTGATAGATATAAGGGAGAGGCAAGATGAGGAAGAGGGCAGCAGAGGATAGAAGCCCAAAAGGTATCATTTGCAAACTATTTATTAATGGTTATATCTTAAATACCACATTATCTCATATTGAGATCGAGACATTAACAAGAGGGTTGAACTGTAGTCTGCAAGCTGTGGATTTCGCAGAAAATGTTAGTTCAATTGAGAATAAATAGAAGCTATATATAATTCTGAGATAATATTGGATAGAAGATGACGTTCCCACTTCCCATATAGTTCAAAAGCTAATTAATTGGTACAACTTGATTACGAGGCCAGAGATCTATCTTATAGCTTTTCAACTTTATATCCGTTTTAAGTATCAGCTGTTTATGAATTATTGGTAATATATAAATTTGCCAGATACGAAGAAGCTGATGCAATTCGTGGTAGGTTTTGGTCGTCTTGTCATAAAATGGAAAAGGAAGATAATAATGTATGTTTTCCGTTAAAAGAAAGTGATGTCAAGTAAGGAGCTTAATGTTCAGTTCATGTACATAAGATTGTTTTGCTTACATAGACCGCAGTATAGTCGTCTGTTTATAAATGTTATCTCTTTGTATTGTTGTCACTAATGACCAACTCTTTGGCCCATCCAAGACTATACGCAAGCTGATAAAATTGCTGGCTTTCCCAACTTGTTGAGTGTTGAGCCATTGGTTCAGTGTTTTATCTTCACAGTATACCGAGGAAGTTGTCATCTCTTGGCTCAGAAGTCAGAAAGCCAATAACATTCACTAAAACTTGGTTTTCTATCATATCAACAACAACAGCCAACAATAACAACTTCTAGTTGAAATCTCACTAAGACACGAGATTTGGAAAAGTTTAATAATACATAACATTACCCGTAATTAGTAGAGACACTGTTTTTAAATTTCGTATCATATCATAAAGATGCAATCTGAATTATTGCAGTAGATGCTTCAATGCAATCAGATTAGTCGGGAACAAATGTTGACTGAAACTAGCATTCATTGTATCTATAGAATTTAACAAAAATTTTAAGGGAAGAAAATATGAAATATCCTCAGAACTCCATCCCAATCAAATGTTATGACCCTCTACACATGGTACGATCGTTGATTTACTGAGTTTTCTATTAAACTTCAGACCTTTAGTCGCTCCAAGAAATCGTCTGCTAACCGTTAAATCTAAATAAGTTTCTCAACACAATTAGCAAAATCAGGGATTTGGTGGACTTCGGTTTTTACAGTCCAGGATCCTGTGTCCTGAAGAGCTAAATTTAATAAATGACTGCATACTTTCAATTAGTTCTGGGAAGACACAGGAAGAATGTCTTGAGATAATTCGGATGACTTAATCTATTGGATATACGCGTACAGCTTTACTTTGCGAAGCAATAATGGTTAGACCCATCCATTTAGTTGTCACTGCTCAATGTTGTTAGAACATTCATGGAGTTACAGGCCATTGTGTATTCTGATGAACAGCGAAACGAAGAACTGTGCGCACATCTAATAGAGAAGTTAACTGAGTTTGGTTTCGTATTATGTTGGAAATGTCACTGATTAAAAGCTAGAAAAATGGCATTTTACAATTTGAACTTCTCCCATATTTACATCTTGAACTGTCAAAGGTCAAGTCTATCTTATTCATAAATCCAGAGAGGGCCTAGACAATCAAATATGCCATTCTCACAATCTTGAGAGTTCCACAACGAATAACAGAAGCACGAGTCCAATCCATTACAATCCCTGTGAGCTTTCTTTTCTGTTTGATCAAAGGACCAGTCTGACATCCAATCATACAACCTGGTCTCATACGGGGAATCTAAGTATGTAAAGCTTGATAGTACGTACTGGTCCAAGAAAGACTCTGTGGTTCCATTAGTATCCTGAACCAGTCTATAGTCTTCAATGTCATATTTCAGGGTATTTGCATCACCTTTTTGATTCAAGAAACCATTTTTGGCATTGCTTGAGTTGCACAAAAGGGTTCCTGTATGCCCATATAACAGTTGTTTAATAAGTTGAAATAATTTTGATTGAACTAGAAACAGCAATCTAATTTGCATCATGGTTGGAAGTAGTAAGTTGTTGTTGGCTAATATGTTGCACCTTCTTCTTGAGCTTGAAGTTTCTTTCTCAAATGCGTCCTCCAGTAGTTCTTGATCTCATTATCAGTTCTTCCTGGCAACCTTCGAGCAATCCTCGACCACCTATACAAAAGATTACAATCAGTGGAAAA
Source organism: Erythroxylum flavicans (assembly GCA_027576715.1). Taxonomy (NCBI): domain Eukaryota; kingdom Viridiplantae; phylum Streptophyta; class Magnoliopsida; order Malpighiales; family Erythroxylaceae; genus Erythroxylum; species Erythroxylum flavicans. The sequence goes on along the minus strand of JANZXP010000004.1, from coordinate 29,467,651 downwards.
CTTCAACTCCAGTAGTTGCTGGAAATAATATGGGTACCTAGAGAAAGGTACATTACTTGTTACCCCACTGATCATGAAGTTGTATAATCATTTGCTCTTCTTCAGCACTTATATGGCCGCGCTTAAGGTTGGGCCGAAGGTAGTTCAGCCATCTTAATCTGCAACTCTTGCCACTCCTCTTAAGACCTGAAAGTATATAAAACTTCAATATTATAAGAGGGTAACAGAAATAATGAACAATCTATCTTAACCATGAAAAATCATACCAGAAGCTCTGGCAATGTTATCCCATTTTCGCTCCCCCAAAAGTTTCACAAAAGTTGCTAATCTCTCATCCTCTTCTTCAAGCCAAGGTCCTTTGCGCAAATTGTCGATTTGCATGGCCGCTTGATAAGCCATTGGTGTCGGTGAGTACTTGAGAGAAGCTTCAGTTTGTTCTTATAATAAGGTTGAGCTGAAAGGGTGACCAGAAATTTTTACATGGCAAAGTACGTGGACTACACTAGTTTGTGGCTACTCCACCATTGGCTTACATGAAACCAGGCTCATATTTTTCATTTATTGAGGAGAAAATTTAGAGGGAATTAAAATGATAATCACGAGGTGGATAGAGTTCTGATGACTTTATGCATCACCAGTTTTGGCATTACCTTCAAAGGTTGTCCATCACATGTACGACAAGTCTACAACTACTGCACTGATGCAGTTCAGAGATTTGCTTTTGTCTCCGCATATACTAAACCATCCTGTAAGCCCTCTTTATTCAGTTCGAATAAAGAGAAAAAAGAAAGAAAAGAGAGAGAGGATATGATTCTTTAATCGCTGGACAACCATATGGATTGAGAAAGTATTTTGGAAACCAATCTGTATCTTTATCTAGATCTAGATCTTTTCTTTCTGTTTTTCTCTTCTTTTTTTCAGATCAATCAATTAAAGAAAATAGGCAGGCACGAGAGTAGTATTGTATTCATTTATAGTGATATAGTTTCTTTAAAAGAAAGATAGAAGTTGCCTACTTTATTACTCCTAGTTAAGGAAGATTTAACTGAAAATAATCATCTTTGTTTCATATCTCAACATAAGCAAAGATGGGTTAGAGAGAAATGCTCTGTACTCTCTCTAACCACACTAGCTTTCAACCCAACCTATAGCTATACGAACCTTGCTTTTCCTTCCTCCATTACTGTTACTCTCCTTACTTCCTTACTTCTTTCAGCTTTCCACACCACCCATCCACCCCATCCTTTGTTGCTTTCTGTTAATTCCTCCCTTCCTTCAACTTCACCCTTTCACCCTCTACAGACCAGAACTACCCAAGGGCATTTTAGTCTAGTCCATCTCTTACCCAATTTCTCAACTTCCTGTTTTTTCCTTTTTTAGTATCTATCTTCACTTTTCAGCAATGCAAACTCTGCAGAACACTTCCCTTGTCACAAAACAAACAAGTGACAAGGAGGCTTTTCCTCCTTTACCCCCACCCTCTTTCTCACATTCATCTCTAGGTGCAACTGCGAAACCCATCCTTACCCCAAGTTAAACCCCTCTACCCTCTGCTACTTCGTCAACACCAGTACCAGCAGCTCCCCCAACTATTTCCTTAAACTCTCCAACTCCTGCTAACCTATCGACAAAGAGGAGAACTTGGAAGCAAGTTGTGGGTAGTTCTACAGACTTTGCTCTGCATTTTTGCCTACCAAAGACAGAAGATGGTCAGACTATTGTTTTCTTAAACAGAGAAATGTTACAAGAGGGGGTCAAATCTTGGGAAATTCTCCCATTGAGTTTTTCTAGGATAGAAGGCCTTCTTTTCCTGCCATCCAAAGCTGGACTCAAACTGCTTGGAAGAACAAAGGATTTATGGAGACTATAATAATAGAGGACAAATACATTCTGTTCATATTTTCCTCTAAAACATAAGCATTAAAGGTAGTAGAAGAACGGTCGTAGCATGTAGCAAATTTTTCGTTATTTTTGCAACCATGGCAGCTAAGATTTCAAATTGATTGCAAGGAAAAGAGACCAGTTCCAATATGGGTAAATCTCTTTAATGTCCCTCTTGAATATTGGACAATAAAAAGCTTGAGCATGATTGCTAGTTTTCTCGGTAACCTATATTTGGATGATAATACAGTAAATAGAAAATGGTTAGGGTATGCTAGAGTCTGCATAAATATGGATCTCTCCAACTGCTTACCGAAAATTATTCCTATTATGAGATTAGGGCTTGATGGTTACTTTTATGAGGACAATGTTTCAGTTCAATACTAATGGAAGTCATCCCTTGTTGCTCAGGATAAAAAATGGATCCCTACGGGTAAGACTTTTATTGGAGAAGACTATGAGAAACTGATGGCTATTGGTCTCACAAATACTGAGGAGAACAGAATGAGGAAACCAAACCCGTGTTTATACCTGAAGATGGTCAACAGAAAAATGAACTAGAAGGTGTTGGGGAAAATTTAGTGATGGCAGATGGTGCTGGGAAAATAGGGAGTGTCAGAGATGTAGGGGAAGGGGACTTTGTGATGCCAATGATGGAGGTAAAGCAAAAGAGGTTACTGACGTTACTGTGGTTGATACGAATGAGGAAAAATTGGTGGATGATTCACTAGTCAAGCTTGATTATAATACTAAAAGGCTTGATCAAAAGGAAAAGATTGATTCTACTATGGACAACAGGGAGAAGGATCCTACTATTGAAGAATTTTTGGTTGTTGTGAAAAGGAAAACTAACAGGAGCAAAAGGAAGGGCTCCAAAATCAATATTGTTTGAATTATGAAGATTTTAGCATGGAATGTGAGGGGGATCAACTACCCTAAAAAGGTATCAGCTTTAAGGGGTTTTGTCTATAACACAAAGCCATAGATTATTGCTCTTTTGGAAACTAAAATAAGATATGAAAATCTGAAATTACTAAATGAACTGGGATCAAAATGAAATTTTATCTCTAAACATCAAGCTCATAAGTATGGGAGAATCATTATTGGATACGATCCTCCTTTGGTGGATGTTCGAGTCTTTACCACAGAGATGCAAATGATATCCTTGAAATGTTATCTCCTTCAGGTAAATATTGACATCTTTGTCTCCTTTATTTATGGATCTAATCATGCCTTCCAAAGGAAACTGTTATGGGATAGCTTAATTCAGATTCAGAATAGGGTTAATTGGGTATGGCTTCTATGTGGAGATTTCAATGCTACATTATATAAAACAGAAGCTGAAGGAAACTTTAGCCTAAAAAATTACTCATCTGATGTAACATCTCGTTACCTATGGGAGGTTAGAATAGTAAATATGAGTGATAAATGAGAGCTTAGAAATGCATTTTTCATGTTCATGCTTAATATAGCATACAAATACACGTGATTAGTGAAGGTCTTGCACATGAAAATAATTGTACATGCATTCGTGAATAATT
>JANZXP010000004.1:29449944-29464129 GCA_027576715.1 Erythroxylum flavicans | reverse complement strand
CTTGTCCTCTGGTTTTGAAAGGAACAAAAATTTTATGTCTCCGTCTCCGGAGTCGGGACAGAAATTGGTGGGGACAGTAAGCAAACAGGTCGGGGACAGAATTTTTCTGTTCCCGTCTTCCGTCCCCACCCATAGAGACAGCAAGCAAACGTAGGGTGAGAAATCTACCCTAATTTGGAAGTTTCTGGAGAAGCATGCAGATGCTGAAAAGTGTTTTACGCTAAAGGAAGAGATATGCGTCGATTTTGTTGGGTCTCTAACGAAGTCGTTTTAGTCTCTATACAGTGTCGCTTAGTGCATTTCATGGAATGAGCTTGCTCTCTATCTTTCACTTTTACTGAACGAAGGACAAACACTTATTTTATTTCATTTATTATTTCAATACAATTTTAACTTTTCAAAAAAAAACATAAGCAGGCTATAAGAGCCCATCTGGACTGGAGCCTTGAACGAAGACCAACAGCAACGGATTGATCCCTGGGCTTGGATAACAATGAGAAAGACGCTATTATCATCGCTAAATAACGCTACCAAAATGTTTCACCATCACTCGGAGACGAGTAACTCAATATTGCAGCTGTTCTATCTTTCCATCCATTCATTATTTTCCTCTCGCATGTTATACTAAGACTGTAACCAGTAAAATAATGAATTGAAGAGGGCATAATCAGGCGAGATGTACATAAGCGATTCAAGGGCAATCATCAAAGAATGAGTCCATGTCTCTGTCACAGATTCAGAAGACAATCTGTAACTCAATAAACAAAGAAAAAACAGAAAACTCTATTGTTACTGTCTAACAATCGCCTCCCTGTTTGTGACATTGATACTAATCATCAGAACAAAAAATACATCAAAGGACAACATTAAAGTATATATAATGTAGAGTAGTCTGTTTAATTGGGCTTCAATTCTTCAGTCTCAAAACAGGAATTGCTGGCAACAACCAATAAGTCCTTAATCTGCTAGCGATCTATAAACGATTTGTTCATCAAGTTGACAGCATCATCCATAAACTGCAGAGGGAAGAAAATTCAATAAAAATCGTGAGGCCATAAACTGAAAGATGTCATATGAGTTTGTTCTTACAAAATCAGTATGCTGAAACGCATTTGGCACTAGTATACAAATTGACTTCAAATGTTGCAAAAATCAAATTATGACAACCAGGCTTGTCCGACATATGTTAAGTTCCCTCTCAAACCGCAAAAGGCAGCGCAAATGATCATTGTTTTTCAATAGGGTTTTTCTAGGGATGAACCATTCCTTAAAAGCATCACTACTTTCTTGTTCACTCTGACTGAAAGCTTTTGTAAATATATCCATATACAAAAGCAGATACATAGATATAAATAACCACAAAATTTGAAAAGAAAAAACACATGCATTAGTTGGAAATGCAGGAGCCGCAGAATTACATCATTAAGGCAAAATGAGGTCCCTATTAGCCACACTTAATGTAATGCTTAAAACTGGTAATTACAAACGATAACGAAGATTATCTTCACCCATTTGAAGGCGCTTTCTTTTCTGTTCAAATTTTCAACTTATCCAACTGAAAGTATTATAGATTAAATACTGAAACAGACATTGGATATCCATTTTTCTACCACAAAACATCTTCTGTCAACCTTCCACGCCAATATAAAATTTTACTCGACCACATAAACCACAAGTTAAGCAGTCATTCATTTAAGTAATTACAAAAAAGAACACCCTTTTGATCCACTTCAATTAGCTATTAGTAATTATATATTTGCACAGAAGCACAATAAACGAACGGTTACCTTTCCAAGCAGCTTAAGTTCTCGTCCAACGGGCTCCAGAAATCTCAGGTTAACGTCAATAGGCCAAACCTGCCCAACCAAAAACCTCAGCGAGCAATAAAAATGCAACCGATAACAACAAAAACTCTTTAATATAAAAGAAATATATAGACCTTGACGCCAACAATGCGAATAGGTTTGACTTGTCCTGGAACAATACAATCAGGACCAGCAGCTTCCAAAACAGCATCCACCGCCAACCCACTTCCTACAGGATTAGGATGCTGCACACACCAGTTCCAAACCAAAGTCATGAGAATAATAAATTAAACCCGGATAAAAGGAAATATTAATAGGGGGTTACTAAATTACCTTCATAACGACGAGAGCATAACTGGAATAAGGAGATTGAGAGACTCGGAGAAGAGGGGAATGGTGGATTTTAGGTATGGGTTTGGAGGAGGTTGCTCGCCATGGAGCGTCCTTTTGAAGAATCGCTGCTCCTCCCTTCCTAGTCGACATTAATCAGTCCACAGAGTTAAGTTGGAAGCCAAGCTTTCTACTCTTATCGCTTATCTAATCCTTACAATTGTCCTCAGCAAGCTGAAGACGAAGACTTAAATGTAAAATATGAAATTTCACAAGGTACCCGTGTGATTTTTCAAATAACATTCACCGGTCCCCATACTTGTTTAATATTTTCAATTGAGTCCAAGAAATCAATTTAATATTAACTTAATTTTCGTAATATTAAAGAATGGGACAATAAAATTAAGTGAAAGTTTGACTTGATTAAATAATATAATAATAATACAATTTGGTATTTACCAATTCTTTCTTTTCCCTTTTAACCTTTGGAATACTTTCACTTCTGAAATGGCAAGGATCGGGTCGGGTGAGGCGTAAATGACGATTTGCAATTATGCCGCTGGGTCTCCTGTCCAAATTAGACTCCATTCACCGGTCTTTTGTTAGTTTTAAATTTTAATTAACATATAAGGTTATTTACGAATTGTAGATTAATCCCCATTTTTGAAATATTTATATTAGAATTTAAAATAAAAATGCATGAAACTGAAAGAGACAAGTAACTAAGGCAGAATAAAAGGATAATGATAAAATGATAACGTTGCTTGCTTCACAAAACCATACCATACGATCTAGAAATTATTATGGAAAGTTTGCAGAGATCCATTGGTCCTTTGCTTGAACAGATCATTGGCATCTGATAAAAAGGTACAAGAAGATAAACATCAAGTTATGCTCAATGTAACCCATTTTTCCAATCATTTTCGCTTCCTTTTTTTTTAAATAGAAGGAACATTATAAGGACAAGGAAAAAAAAAAAGGATGAGATTCTCACAAATCATTATTCATGTGCAGCATATTTGCCTACAAATCACATACATTTGTTTTTTCTATTCAAACTACATTTATGGCTGCTATTCTTGATTTCTTTAATGATTTAATTGGGATTTTTTAATAAAAAAAGACAAAATTAAAAAAGAATAGTTACCAAAACGAGGATGAGCATTTCTCCGTTTTTCTTTTTCTTTTTCTGTTTCCATTACGATGAACCATCTAATCCAACGATCAGAAATGGGTTAAACGGTAATCATATCCTCACCCCCTCTCTCGACTGCAACATCTGCCAGTCTCTTCCACGTCAACTCTCGCTGCTCTTCCAATTCTCTAGCGTTGGCCTCTTTCTCTGCGTACTGCCTCTCACACTCTTCAAACAACTCCGCATCCATCTCCACAAACATTTTTCGAACATTGACTGTCAGCCCGTGAACTGCCTGATTCCAGTGAGACTCAATATTCTTCTGCAGTGCCTCAAATATAATTGGCAATATGACACCACGATTCTGAGCAATTAAGCCAACTATGTGCTCATTATTCCACAAAAATAGCGCTCGCTCTGCAACCTGCCAATGGAATTTGAAGTCAGAAAATATTCAGAAACAATAAGAACAGTAGCATCATATGTTCGCAGTAATATGTAACACGATTGAGTAGCAAAATAGTTGATTCCATGTCTGCAGCTATAGCTTCTTGGGAGGGACAGAAGAAATATAGAAAGAACGGTATCTCAACAAAGTTCCCCATCACCAGTCACCAGAAAGTAGGAACTCCTTTATAACAATTATTTCAAGTATTCCTTTATGGACAAAAACTACCACGTGTGAGAATATATTTTCAGATAAGAAAGACGGGGAATTAATAAATTAATTCCCAAATCATAAATAGCCTCCACTTGTTGAAATATTGCACCGGATTTTTATTTTCTCCACCACCCTAACTCATGGGAGCTCCAAATGAATTGTTTCAGGATTATGGCACAACGTGGCATCCAATGCTTTAAGGTATGTCCTAATATATAATTTGCTAATGAAGAAGCATGAAAGATCTGGCTAACAATTCATAGGAAAATGCATCAAGGAAAACAGTTTGAAGAAGAACAAGAAATAAATACTAAATACCAAATAATTGTATCTTAATCTTATTACTCATTTGAGGTCCAATTCCCTTCACCGAAAATACAACTAGGAATACCTTATCGAGGATTACATAAATGATGTTCTTTATTTCTGGAAATTAAGGCACCAAAATGCACCAATCATGTTGCAGTACTGTACGCTCTGAAATTACTACAGTCAATTAGTTTGCTATCCTATTTAATGGCACGAGGGTATTTTCTGGACATTAAGGCTCCAAAATGCACCGTAGCAAATACTGTAGTTTCTGAAATTACTGGAGGCAATGAGTTCACTATCCTACTTAATGGTCATAAGGGTACTTTCTGGAAATTAAGGCAACAAAATGCACCAATCATGTTGCAATACTGCAGTTTCTGAAATTACTACAGTCAATGAGTTTGCTATCCTAATTAATGGCCATAAGGGTATTTTCTGGAAATTAAGGCACCAAAGTGCGCCGATCACGTAGAAAATACTGTAGTTTCTGAAATTACTACAGTCAATGAGTTTGCTATCCTACTTAATGGCCATAAGGGTGTTTTTCCGGAAATTAAGGCACCAAAATGCACCGCTCATGTAGAAAATACTGTAGTTTCTGAAATTACTAGAGCCGATGAGTTCGCTATCCTACTTAATGGCCTTAAGGGGTCTTTTTTTGAAAATTAAGGCACCAAAATGCACCGATCATGCTGCAAATACTGTAGTTTCTGAAATAAAAACTAGAGCCGATGAGTTCGCTCTACTTAATGGTCACAAGGGTAGAATCTTGGAAGTAATGATGAATTGAACTGCTTGCCTGTGTAGGGGTGGAGATAATGCATACCACTACTGATGTATAGAATTGAGAACCCAAGCAGGAATTTCCATATAAGCAGGGAACATTTCACAAAGAGGAAATCAAAAAGGTATAGCAATTTCCACAGTCCGTGCCAAATGGTCATATAAAAACTTCTATGTGCATGTTAATAAGCAAAAACACCAAGAGAATAAAAATTTAAAACCAAGTTCGTTGAAAGAGATTTCAGTTCAGAAAGAATCATAAAAATCAAGTCTTCAAATAAATGGATCATGCTGCAATCTGCTGAAGTCAAGATCTTCATGAAACAAGTTTAAGCCAACCAAAGAAGAAAAGGATAAGCGGAGCTGAAATATCAGTTGAAATCAGTTGATGGACAACTACGAGCAATTGATTTTCAGAGGAAAAAAGGAAATAAAGCATTATGCAATAACAAGCTTTCATTTTAGAGGACAGAAGAAGGCAAATAATAAGGCTTCAGTTACCATGACTCCTTCCAAATAACATCACATTTAAATGTTCCGTAAAATCCTCAAGGATTGAATAAATTAATGCACAAGAAACATTTCCATAATAGAAGCACATGGCCAAGACAAACTGTTCCAGCCTCAGACAAGTTGAATAATGCGACATCAGAATGGGTTAACAGATGAGCATATTTTGCGTTTAGCAATACAGTTTCTGTAATTTTATAACAAGCCATATCAGTATTACCATAAATGAAATGTGGCGCCTATAGACTACTGAAACATAATTTACAAGCTGAATCACCAACATAGAACAAACAAAGATAAAATCACACGGGTCAAATTAGTCACATCAACACTGACACTAAACCTCATTAATGAAGCAGTACTACATTTACAGGCAGTACGAAAGCATCTCAAACATTCAACAATGACACCCATCATTTACAGAACATAAAAAAGGCAATACGTTCTTTTCTCTAACAGAAGGTAACTGAAAAAACAGCGAATAGGTGCATGAAACAAATAGCAATTACTGCAGTTAAATGCACCAATCACGTGCGCAGACATTATTTTCAGGACAATTCAATATAATTAAAGGCCGACAAATATTGAATTCTACAGTGGAAACGATAACTTGTAAAGCGTAGACAATAGGCTAATCATCAAAAACCATTTGTCTAAGATGAATTACAAGTTATTTCACTCGCAGTTTTTTATAATTAGCGTTTTCAATTTATCTGGCTGTATTATTCACCACGTCATAACGTACGAAATCCAAATACTCCAAGAAATAAAGTATGCTAACATTTCTTTTCTTGTAATAAGTTTGGCAATATTCTAAAACCTGAAAATGGGAGCTAGTAAGGCAGCGAGCAATTTGCCTGAAAAGCGGAACCATGCAGCGTTGAAACTCAGCAGACTGCGTGGCCTCAAGCACTTCCTCAAGTTCTCCAAGGAAGAGAACTTCCTTCTGACAATTAGTCACCGGCCAGAATTTCAACAACCCCCTTATGACTGTATCCGCCAGCTTATAATCCTTTTCAACAAACTGAACAATACAATAAGACAGTTGCTGATGATACAATGAAACCTGCTTTGGTTTATGCAGAGGAATCAATGCTCGTACAAGGAACAACTTATGCTCTTCTTTCATTGGCAAAGCAAATCCATTTATAATACTCCCTAAAATCTCCAACAATTCTCCAATCCCACTGTGTCTCTGAGTCTCATATATAAATCCATAGAATATATTATTAATCGCCTTCCTTATAAAAGGCCGATGAACCATAAATTTCCCATAAATCCTATGAAGAACTGTCTTCAAATACTCCCTCTCTCTCGGGTCCTCCGTATCAAACAAATCCAACAGCTTCAAAACAAAGGAGTGATCAATATACCTCTTCGCGACCTTCGCGTCCGTATCAGACGAAACGACGTATCTCAACAAAAGCTCGTACACAAGCTGCAAATGAGGCCATGACGGCTCCAAGGTCGGCTCATCCTCTTCTGGATCGGCCGCTTCCTGGCCGGTGTTCTCGTGAGGCGCCGGAGGCAGGCATCGGAAAATGTTGACGGCGACCATCCTAATCATCTCCTCTTGACAAACCTCCGATATCTTACCCGACCCGGACTGGATGAAATCCACGAGCTCTAGAAGTGTCTGTCTCTTGATTTCCTTCTCACGAGCGGACTTCAACGTGTCGCTGAAATCGAATTGGAAGCAACAAATCTGGAGCTTTCGGAGAAACAGGTTTTGGCGCTCCGAAGCCGGCACGTCGCGGAACATAGGGAGTGGCTCCACCGCATGCATTGGTGGCGGAGCTTTTACCGCCGCTGAACCGCCCTGAGTAGTCGGAGCCGTGCGTGACGCGTGGTTAACCACCACATTTGAGGGGGGACCCGACCCGGAGTTCCTACCCGAGGGCCCGAACCCGTATTCGTTGCCCTCCGATTTGGAGGGCTTACGCTTCATGATCTTCTTGAACATTTTCTCAAACCCTAACCCTAAAACAAATAATTACGATAAAAAACAACTCAATCACGGAATGTTGATCGGACGGTGACAAGTTTGCCGGATTCAGTGTGCTTCAATGGATCATCACGGATTGGATAACAACATCAGAGCGAAAAGGATCAAATTGTTATGATCTGTATATCAGCAAATCAACAGAAAGGGATCTCAGACAGAAGCCGGAGATGAAACTTTCCTCTACCAGAATCCAAATGGCCAGTCATTGGAGCCGATGGACGGAATGCCGGTCAGATGATCAACGGCATCAGTTAATCCCATAAAAGACAGGGCGAGAAAGAGATAATTTTAGATAGAAGAGAGAGAGAGAGAGAGAGAGAGCGAGAGAGAGATAATGGGAGTGAGGATAGTGGGAGATAATTAAAGCAAAGAAAGTTGAAACAAAATCGATTCATTTACAGACCAGTAGTTTTCTAAGGTTAAGTAACATCTTAATCATATCTCACCGTCCATTGATCAGCACTATCAATTTTTATAATTCAATTTCCACATTTATGATTTTTTTGAAATTATCATATTACAGGAAACTAAAAGATGAAAAAAGCCATAAATAGTTTGATTTCTGGCTAAGTACATAAAAAATAGACAAGTTGATGATGACACGAGAAGAGATTAAACTTCTGTTTTCGTTCGACAAAGTCAAAATACTCTTACAACTGATTTGGTTTAGAAAATGTAAAAAGGGTTATTGCTTTTTGAGTAAAATAGTCACAACAGTGTGTCAACATTGGACTGACTCAGCATGTCTATTCTAGTGTGTGAAGTGGGCATGACATGACGTGCCTTTAGAAATGGCCAAGTCAATGATCCCAAGATGCCATAAACGTAAGAGTACTATCTACGTGGGGCCAGGTTGGATGATATTTTGGAAACTTTCACTATGTTCTGTTCAAAGGGATAAGGCGTCACATAAAGCCAACTTTTCTTTCTATAATCTGGTACTGATTTAATGTTAAGGAGCGCCGCCTAACCAGGATGAAACATAGAAAAATGAGGCAGTTTGATCTTTTTAAGAAAAAATTCATCTCACAATCCGTATGGGTTTAGATCTCTAATACTACGAAATAAAAAGGTGTTTGAATGCAATTTAAGTAACTTAAATATAATTGGTTAAATGACATGTTTATTTTAACTATTAAATTAATTATTGAAGTTGGAAAAAAATGTAATTATCTAATATATACTAATCAAGTTAAGAAATGCAATTTATTACCGCAGAAATACTACATAAAAAAGGTGCAAGTGCCAAAATGTAGTGTTTTATTATTACCATTAAAACACAATGAAAAAAATGTTTTTTGTTTTTACTTTTTTTAATTTTGTTTGAATTCTTAGTTTTGTTTTATTTCAATTTTCATAACTTACGAAAATTATAAAAAGTGATTTGTATTTTCTATTTTTATTTTTCCATAATCTAATTTACTACCAACTAAATATATATTATTTAATATTAATTATTAATAAAAACTATGATAATTTTGTTAATACATCGAGCAAATATAACAAAGAGTAAAAAGTTGTTCCTTACATCTTCCCTTTCTCCATCCTTGCGGATTGCCTTTAGCTTTTTTCTTCCATTATCACAACCTATTTTTGACCTCCCAAAGACATTCGTGTCTTCTCCTTTTAAATTTCCTCTTCCTGCCAGCATCATCTTACCGTTTTCCTCACATTGCTTCTGTTAGACTCCCTTTCTACAATTCACCCCCTCCTTTATTTAGCAATATGTCAGTTAATCATGTCTTGCAGCCCTCTGATTTTCTCCCATTGCCCTTTCCTACCAAACCATCTTCATCCTCATCTTCTAAGAACTCATCCCAGTAGCCATCCCTGTCTTTACTTTTGACACTACCTTCCCAGAAACCATTACCTTCTTCACCTTCCGAGAAACCTCCCTCGAAAACATAGAAGCAACTGGATGGTGATAAACCATCCTCAACCCTCACTTTTACTCCACCTTAAGAGTTGGGTGGAAAGCTTATGGTATGTCCTTAAATTTTGACTCTCTAAAAGGGAGCTAAGAGTCGGGAATCAACAATTGTTATAGTTTTCTTTGATCAAAGACCTGCATTCCTTCTCATACAATACTCGGCCACTAGAATATGGAAAGCAAAGGGTTTATCAGATGTCTTACTCACAGAGGATAACCTCGTACTCTTCATTTTTTTATCTATATCCGATGCTTGGAAAATCCTTGAAGATGGTCCATGGCATCTTGAAAACCAACCTATCTTTTTACAAGTTTGGTAACCTAGTTTACGGTTTGAAACTATCAAGACTCAAAATGTCCCTCTCTAGATTAACTTTCGCAATGTTTCCTTAAAATATTGGACTACCCAGGGATTAAGCTTATTAGTTAGTCATGTTGGCAAACCATTATGCATGGATGAACATACTGCTATGAAAAGAAGAATTGGTTGCGCCTGGGTTTGTGTAAGCAATGAACTTTTTAAGGAGCTACCGAATGTGATTCCTATAATGAGGTTAGGAGAAGAAATAAGCTATGGGAGGACACCATTGCCATATCTCATCAATGCTGACCACCTTCCAAATTGCATGGGAAAGTATGGAAAGCTAGGGGAAGAAATTCATCATTGGTAGATCCTAAACGTAGCTGACTGTTATTCCCACGTACTCCAGTTCAACTGTTTCTCCAGTGGAGTAAGTGTGCCTTGCTATAATACAAAATTCCAGGCAGGACACCCACCTTGGATTGACCTTAGTTTAGAGAATGAATCTCTTAAAAGCTAGTTAACCAATATCCTCTGATGCCAGAAGCCAAAACATAATAACATATTGCACCACAGAACATTTGCCAAACAACAGTGATATCCAGGAGCCTGACAGCAAGGTAGTACCACAAGCTACAAACTACATACTTGATAATGTTTCTAGTACTTCAAGTGATACCCCGACATCTTCTACCAAATATGAATCACCTAAATCCACCTCTACTATGAATACTCAAGTAGAGGATCTTTGCACTAAAGATATAGTGAATGGATAGACTTTTCAAAATATGGAGAGAAGACAATCAAAACGAGGCTAAAGTAAAAGCTTTACAGGTTCTTCCTCTTAATGTCAGTCATAACATCGAATGTATGTAGAATAAATATCCCCTTTAATCTTTTGGATTTAAGAGACTTTGTTTTTCATGAAAAACCTCTGCTAATTGCTCTTCTTGAAACCAAAATAAAATTATAGAACCTATGCAAGCTACATGTCCTTGGTCCCTAATAGAGTCTACTTTCCAATCACCAACATCATACTTTTGGAAGAATAATCCTTTGTTATAAAAAGGACTAACTTAAGGTAGAATTGTTGGGCTGAAATGAGCAAGCTATGCATCTCCATCTGACATTTTTATGGGAGAATGTTGATATAAACATTTCCTTCATCTACGTGAGTAACTAATATTTTAGAGAAGAAGTCTTTGGAGCAATCTTAGAACATTCAGTAGCTATATTGCTAAACCATGGATGATTTGTGGGGATTTTAATTTCATACTCTTCCCTTCAGAAGCTCAGGGTCATTGCAATCTAAAAAACCATTCAGATGATTTCAAAGATTGTGCTCAGGACATTGGCGTGACTGATCTGAAATTCATTGGAAATACCTTTACTTGGTCAAATAAATAGATATCATCTTGGCACATAAGGAAAAAACTAGATCGTGTAATGGTGAATGATACTTAGTTAAATGTAGTTCCAAGTAGTTTTGCTAACTTCAAAGATCCATTATTTTCATATCATTCTCCCATTATAGTTGATAGCTTGTTTTAGAAAATTCATCCTCATTTTTCCTTCATATTTAACAGTTATCTTGTGCATGATCTTGGCTTTCCCAAGGCTTGTAGGATAGGTGTTAACTTCTATTGTGTAGGTACTAAATAATTTTGTTGTGTCTAGAAATTGAAATGCATCAAGCATGAGCTTAAACGATTGAAGTCTGTACGAGGCTCCATAATATCTGCTATCCACTTGAGAAGATCAGATCTTGAAGCTATACAATCAATGCTTGCCTTGAACCCCACTGATCAGAATCTCATGGATAAGAAAAAGATTGCAACTAGCAACTATCTTCAAGTTGTCAGCAACTACCATTCTTTGCTTCAATAAAGAGCAAATGTTAACTGGCTTAAAGATGGTGATTAATGCCTCAGTTTTTTCTTTAATCCATTCTAACAAGGAGAAATTTCAACAAAATCCACTCTATCAAATCTATAGCAAGTTTCCTACTCTCGAATTCTCAAGACATTCAAGAAGAAGTTACTAGTTACTTTGCTTCTCTTCTTAGATTGCCTAGCCAGTTGATAGTCTCCCTCCCTGAGCTTCGTTCACTCAATTTTAATCAAGTTTCTCCTCTAGATTACGATCTTCTAATTTAACCTGTTGAAGACAATGAAATTGAAAGCATAGTCTTTGGGATGAATGGTTCAAAGGCACCCAAGCCTGATGGATTTAATGGCCACTTCTTTTTAAAATCATGGCATATCATAGGTGGTTTTATGAAACAAGCAATTCAGGAATTCTTCACAAATGGGATACTCTTTAAGGAAATCAATAGAACTTTTCTCTACTTGATCCCTAAATGTCTCAACCCTTTTACTTTTGGAGACTTTCGACCTATAGCTTGCACTAACTTCCTATATAAGATCATTTTTAAGATACTAGCTACAAGATTGAAAAAAGTTTTATCTCCTTTGATCAGTGAGAACTAAGGAGCTTATATGAAGGATCGCAATATTGGTGATAATATTCTTATTATCTAAAAACTTCTCAACAGCTACTCTCGCTCCAATTATGCTTCCAACTGTATAATGAAAATTGATTTTTATAAAGCTTTTGATAGTGTTAGCTGGGAATTCATATAGATCATGCTCCAAGCTTTCATATTTCCGATTATCTTCATCAATTGGTTAAAGCAATGTATTACCTCTGCTCCTTTAGCTGTGCTCATAAACGGTAGTCCCACAAAATTTTTTTAAGGCAGCTAGTCTCTAATAGAGGGATCCTCTATCCCCCTATATCTTCATCCTATATATGGAAATTCTTAGCTCCATCATCAAATAAGAAGTGCAGCTTAACCCGAACATCAGATATCACTTCAAATGTAAAAAGATGGCTTTACTTATGGATTCGTTGATGATCTCCTTCTTTTTTATAGAGCTAAGATGAGTTTTATCAACACTCTTATGAAGGTACTGGACATCTTTAAAAGTTATTCTAGGTTGCACATCAATCTTAATAAGAGCCTCTTTACTCTTTCCAAAGTTGCCTTGGACCTCCAACCTCTTATTGCACAAGCTACTGATATGAACTCCACCAACCCTCCAATTTTGTATCTGGGACTTCTAATGACTACCAAGCGCCTTAATTATCAGGAAAGTTTACCCCTATTGAACGTATTCAAAGAAGAATCACTTCATGGGTAAATAAAAAGCTATCCTACGCGGGTAAACTACAACTCATTCAATCTCTGCTGAATTCTTTACATTTATATTAGAGTTCTCACATTTTTCTTTCTCAAAGTATTATTAAGACTATCAAAAGATTGCTTAAGAATTTCTTGTGGTCCCATTCACATGGATCTAAAGGTACAACAAAAGTTAGATGAACTGACATATGCCTTCCTAAGAAAGAAGGAGGCCTTAACATTGACAAACACTTATAGTGGATAAGATGGCTATATTCTTATTTTCTTCAAGAAAGAAGCATCTGGCAACTGAGTAAAAGCTCCTCCCATTCTCATTTTCTCAACCATTTGCTCACATTGAGAGATATGGTTAAAGATGATATCACAAGTAATCCAGGAAATGATCCAAATTTTGGTATCATTCTCCACTGGAAAGGTTATTCGATCCACTCCCTTGGCAATAAAATCACCAAGGATCTCTTGTGAAGAAGATGTCCCGAAGTGGACTCGCACAAAATTGTTTGGAACAAAGCTCGCACTCCTTGGCTATCCTTTAACCTCTAGCTAACAATCGAAAACAAGCTAAATACTTCCGACAAACTGCCTTACATGCTAATTAACAGGAACTGTCCTATGTGTCATCTCCATGCAGAAACCTGTAATCACCTCTTCTTTGTTATGAAAATCGACCAGATTAGAGTAGGTTCACAACTAAATAGAACTGAAAGAATAGTAATGAACACATAGATTTTATGTGAAAAACTCCTAAATCAGGGTAAAAACTACGGGCAAGGATAAAAGAATTTCACTACTAAGAAAATTGGAGAATTACAAGGAGAAAACTACACCCACAAAAATACACAGAATATTTTTTGTCTCTCTTTTTTCTCTCTCTCACCTCACGTCTCTCTTTCTTTTGTTATGCCTATATGCTATCTCTTTGTTCATCTCCTACCTATTTATAGGCAGGAGAATGAAGATATGGCCAAACATGGTAGGCATAGAAATGCCTACCATATTTGACTTCCGCTTTAGTGATTATCAATCATATCTTCAAGTGAGAGAATTGTCAATAATTGCGACTAGTAGGCTCTGAATTCGATGCCTACTAGCTGCAGTTATTGACAATTCTCTCACTTAAAGATTTGATTGATAATCAATCATATCTTCATACCATTCTTTCTACCTTGTCGCTTCATGTTGCTTACGTATCTATCAGGCCACACGAG
>JANZXP010000004.1:29432157-29444818 GCA_027576715.1 Erythroxylum flavicans | reverse complement strand
CTACACCAATTTCACTCAATTTAGACCACAATGCACTTTACAATTTCACTCCACTCATGTCAAAACCAATCTCTCACTATTAGGTCTAAAAGGGGCAGCACACACACACACTCACTCCTCATCAATTTCAGTCTAATAAAAACATTAGAATTCACATACACCATATCACTTTTCAATTCTTTCCATCAACATATTCAATCATTTATAAATTCTTTCATTTTCTAACACACACATGTCTAAATCATTCAAGACCTAGGTTCATGAAATTCATGCATGGCATGATACAATAGATGCATGAAATAATCAATTAAACACTAAGGATAGCATAACTTACCAATTTCTCTCTTAATCTTCCAACTCTCTAACCTTCACAACCTCTCCTATATACTCTGCTTCTGTGGTTGACGTAGCCACAACTGACTGCAGTTTTGAAATCCAGCTCACAACTTCTTTATCTAATGTAAACACATATCCTGTAGTGGATTTACTTTTATCAAGATCACCAGCATAATCAGCATCAACATATCCTCTGACAATAAAATCTGATCCTCCATAACATAATGCAACATCTAAGGTTCCCTTGATATATTTGAGAATCCTTTTAACAGTATTCCAATGCTCTCGACCAGGATTCGCTATATATTAACCAACCACTCTTACTGCATGTGCAATGTCTGGTCTTGTACAAATCATAGCGAGCATTAAACTTCCCACTGCTGATGCATATGGTACTCGAGACATCTTCATCCTCTCTTCTTCATTGCTAGGACTCATACTTGAGGATATCTTGAAATTAACAGGAAGAGGGGTATAAATTGACTTACAATCTTGCATGTTGAATCGTTGCAAGATCTTTTTCAAATAATCCTTTTGAGAAAGCCAAATCTTCCTATTATTTTTGTCTCGGTGAATTTGCATCCCTAGAATCTTGTTTGCTGGTCCCAAGTCCTTTATTTCAAATTCTCTAGCCAACTGTGCCTTCAATTCTTTGATACGATCATTGTTGGGGCCTTCTACCAACATGTCGTCTACATATAACAACAAGACTATAAAATCATTTTTCTCAAATCTCTTGAAATATGCACAAGGGTCTGCATTCAATCTGTTGTACCCAAGGCTCATGATGAAGGAATCAAATCTCTTATACCAACACCTCGGTGCCTGCTTTAAACCATACAGAGATTTGTTCAACCTGCAAACCAAGTTCTCTTTTCCTTTTTCTTCAAAACCTTCTGGCTGGAGCATATAAATTTCTTCTTCAAGATCTCCATGAAGAAATGCAGTTTTCACGTCTAACTGCTCAAGATGCAAGTCAAATGTAGCACACATCGCCAGGACTACTCGAACTGTAGTGAGTCGAACCACAGGAGAAAATATTTCGTTAAAATCAATACCTTCTTTCTGAGCATATCCTTTTACCACTAGTCTAGCATGATACCACTCTACTTGATCGTCACCACTCCGCTTGATCTTGTAAACCCATTTATTTCCAATAGGCTTTCTTCCTTGTAGTAGTGATGCCAACTCCCATATCTTATTCTTATACAGAGCGTCAATTTCTTCCTGCATTGCTGCCATCCACGGAGATGCATCTGAACTATTCATTACTTCTTGAAGAGTTGATGGCTCTCCATCCTCAGTTAAAAGACAGTATGCAATATTGCTCTCTATAATATAATCTGAGTGCTAGCTCGGTGCTCTTCTTGTGTGAGTTGTTCTCTGAGCATCTGAAACATTAGATTCGACTGGTTCTTGCCCCTCGTGCTCTGGTTCAGCTTCAGAAAAATAATTTTGTTCAAATTCCCTTTCCACCTGTACTGTTGTAGTCTCTAGATTCTCTTGTACTGCGCCAACATTTTCTGCTTGCTTTTGATCCTTATCTTCCATGAAGATAACATGCCTGCTAATAATAATCTTGTGGGCAGTAGGATCCCACAGACGATACCCCTTTACTCCTTCAGCATATCCCAAGAAAATACATCTTTTGGATTTTGGATCCAACTTTGTCGTTTCTTGGGCATCAAAAATCACATAGACAGGACTTCCAAATATATGGAGGTTGGAATAATCCACTGGTTTACCAGTCCACATCTTCATCGGTGTCTTCAACTTAATTGCAGTTGATGGAGCTCGATTCACCACATAATAGGTGGTATTGACTGCTTCTGCCCATAATTTCTTAGCTAAGCTTGCAGTTCTCAACATCGCTCTTGTTCTTTTTAACAGAGTTCTATTCATTTGCTCTGCTACTCCATTTTGTTGAGGAGTGTATGCTGTTGTGAACTGCCTTTTGATGCCTTCTTGTTTGCAGAATTCATCAAATTCTTTACCAGTATATTCACCTCCATTATCTGACCGTAAACACTTGATCTTCTTACCAGATTCGAGTTCTACCCGCGCTTTGTAAAATTTGAAAGTTGGAAACACATCTGCCTTCCTCTTGATAGGAAACACCCAACATCTCCTCGAATAATCATCAACGAATGCTGCAAAGAAATTTGCTCCTCCTAGGGACGTAACTGGTGCTTGCCATACATCAGAGTGAATCAATTATAAAATTTATTTGCTTCTGAACTTTGATGTTTTGAACTTCAATCGATGCTGCTTACTCACAATGCAATGCTCACAGAAGGGTAGTGATACCTTTGTGAGATCTGGAAGTAGATTCTTCTCTGTAAGTATCTTCATTTCTTGTTCTGACATCTGTCCAAGCTTTTTATGCCATGTCATTACAGATTTGTCATCTGCACTAGTTACCATAACAAATGCCTCCCTTTCTTGCAAAGTTACTCCATTCATCATGTACAAATTTGCAGCATTCTTCTCTATTTTCATAAATACCAGCGCTCCTGTAATCACTTTCATGATCTTGTTTTGAATCTCAAATATGAAACTGAGATCATCTGATTGTCTTACAGACAACAAATTCTTCTTCAGGCCCTCCATATGTCACACTTTTTCAATAGTCTGAGTTGCCCCATCATACATCTTTAGCTTGATGGCGCCGATACCAACGATCTTCAGAGCTTGATCTTTACAGCTATACACAGATCCTCCAGAGACATATTCATACTGATGGAACCAATCTCTTTGAAAGGTCATATGAAAAGTAGTTGCTGAATCGAAAAGCCATACATCAACAAATCTTCTTTTACCTCCAATAGTCGTTGCCGGTTCACAGACCATTACACCTCCATCATCTGAAGTAGTTGCCGCATTTCCTTGAAAAATAGAATCTTTCTTATTCAGATTCTAACAATCCGTCTTCAGGTGCCTTTTCTTGCTACTATTGTATCACTTGAAATTCTTCTTACTCCTGGATTTTGATATGCCATGACTATGACTCCCACTTGGGCCACGTTCTATTGATCTTCCTCTCGTCATCGCCAAGGCCTCTGCTTGTTGCGAATTTGCTAGCCTGTCTTCCTTACTTTTGCACCGACAAGATTGTTGAAGACTAGTGTGTCTGTGTTGTTTGTTAAATTGATGACGAGTTAATCATACGAATCTGGTAGATTTTGGAGTAGAAGCTCTGCACGTTCACTTATCTCTATTGTGTGCCCCAGTGATATGAGTTAGAAAAATAGAGTATTCAAAGTATTTAAGTGCTCCGTCACCAAAGTGAATTCCTCCATGTATAAAGCGTATAGTTTTCTCTTCAGAAAAATTTTGTTGTGGAGTAATTTAGCCTCGTACAATTTTATGAGATGATCCTAAATCTCTTTTATTGTCTTCTTCTCCTCTGTGCTTGACAATACCCCATCTACTAGTACCAGATGAAGATTTGCAATAACATTCTCGTTTATCTTATTTCACTTTTCATCTGTGACTCTAACTGACCGGTCACTAATGGCCGTCAGACAATTATCTTTTCTCAAGATAGCTTTCATATTCAACTTTTATAATGAGAAATTACTTCTATTGAACTTTTCAATTTCGAATTTTGCCGCCATTGCTTCTATCAAAAACATAATTTAGCTCTCACTATTTCACATGAATAATATTTGTATGTATAAACAGTACCATATATGTGAATAGTATCATATGCATATGTATAAATAGTACCATACACGTGAATGCCCCTGTTTGTACCATACCAGATATCATACATAATTTATCAATTGGGACAGCTCGCTGGCAACATATCTGCCGTATCTTCATCTTAGTGTTGGGGACGTGTGTGTATATACTATGGCGGGAATGTAATCAGAGGAAATTTGCAAACCGATGTTCAACACAATAATCCATTTTGTTAGATATTATACGATATGTTTGTGACCTCCTAATCGTTAAGAACCTCCATCAACTTTGCCTAGCTGATATATTAACTTTTTTCAACGTAAGAACACCTGTGTGCTTGCTCCTTTTCTTACTGATTTATATGTTGTCTTTCTTATACCTCTGTGTAAGAAGTGTAAAGGTATACCCTTTAACGTTTTGTCTTTCCTATATTCTTTCCGTTATTTATCTATAAATCTCATTTTCCTTCTCAAAAAAAAAAAACAAAT
This sequence comes from Erythroxylum flavicans, assembly GCA_027576715.1. Lineage (NCBI taxonomy): Eukaryota > Viridiplantae > Streptophyta > Magnoliopsida > Malpighiales > Erythroxylaceae > Erythroxylum > Erythroxylum flavicans. The sequence continues at coordinate 29,440,310 of JANZXP010000004.1, read as the reverse complement.
TTGGTAAAGCCACACAAGTTGTTTGCGGTTCTAACTGTCAGGCACTCTTGCCAAGTGGGTTGATTTGTTCCTAGACAACCTTAATACAAGACGAGCAGACGACGTACTAGGCCCAAAATTCATGTTCCAGGAAACAGTAACGTAACAAGTAATTAAGAAGGGCAAAAAAAAAACAAAAAAGAACAACAATGCTTAGCATTTTATATCCAACATGTTCTAATAATTTATGTTGGTCGGTTCACGGCAGTGTATGTGGAGGAAGAGACGGCTCCGGAGCAAACAAAGACGGCCACCGTAGCATTCACATCTTCCTTGTCCGGTGATCTTTGTCCTCTGGCTGTTGCTTCATCTCTGAACTTTTTGTAAATGTCACTCTTGTAAAATTTTCTTGTCCTGTGTACCAAGATGATTGAAACAAGAAATCCCAAGAACGTAGTAGCGGTAATTAGGATAAAAGCCTTTCTAAAACAATAAACTCCGATGCAACTAAGCTCCTTCCGAGTTTGTCTTGTAAGACCTAAAGCTTTCATTTGTTTCAATGCCTCTTTATCATACAAATGGCCAGCAACTTTTACATTGAAGATATAAGACCCAACAGGACTTGAAACAGACCCCACACTATACAGAGTAGAGAAGTGTTTAAGGCCGAAGACTTCAGATATAATGGCAGCTACCAGCGGTAGTTGTGCTCCAAGGCAGAATCCGATAATGATGGATGATAGGTAGAGAGAATTAGGCACTCCAAATGCTATTAGAATATGGCCAATGCAAGAGAACAGGATCACGAAAGTAAGCACTAGGGGACGAGAAAACTTGTACTTTATCAAGACTATTTCAGAGGCAAAACCTGCGAGAACTCGGCCTAGGAAATTCCAAATGCTCACTAGGGATATGAAGGTAGCTATGTTGTGTTTTTGGTAGCCTAAAGAGTCAGCAATCTGACCCAGATTGTCTATGGCTGCTAATGCACCACCAACTCCGCAAGTTGTAGAAATGAAGATGATAAGCATGTCAATGCTGAAAATGGCTTGCAATATAGTATAGTCCTCACCTCTCTCTGGATGTCTAAAAATGTTTCTAAAGCAAGAGAGTGGGTCAAATTTGGCCTCGGTTACTGATCGTAGTGGTGGAGTTTCAGCTACAACATGAATTTGAGAACTGTCCCCAAGAGACCGTTTCTTGATCTTCCATATATTGACCTCTTCTTTTAGAACTATAGCAAGTGGAAGAAAAAGCAAGAAAAGAACAAATACTGAACTTCCAATATATTCGGTTCTTGTGAACTTGTACTTGTTTTGTAAGATAATGATGGCCATGAGAAAACCAGCAAGTCCAACTGCAAGATATAGGAAATTATAGAATACATCCAGCTCCTTCTCATGGCGGGCAATTTTCATGATACGAATTGCAGGTAGAAATAGAAGAGGAATAACAGTAGGAAGCCAAGCAATTAGCAAGATCAGAGCCTTGGAGTCATTTCCATAAAAAGCATGATAGATTTGTGTCAAAATTGCTCCACTCAAGCCAATAAGACCCTTCAAGAGCCCCATAACACTGCCTCTGCTTTCAGGGAAATTCTTCACAGATGTTACTAGAGCTCCAGTATTAGGATAGGATGCAGCATTTGTAGCAAGGCACATGTACAGACACATTTGCCACGCGTGGGGTTCTGCGATTCGACCAGATACGGCTACCCAAATCAGAAAATATGCAGAAAAGTTCATAATTGAGCCAATGGAGATGACTAGCCAAGGTGGTAGGACATCGTACACAAGACCTGCTACGAATCCAAGATTGCCACCCAGGTCTTTAAAGAAGCTTAGAGTATCGAGTGTGGTCTGGTCGTAACCTAGCGATGACTTGATTTCACCAGAGTATAGACCGAACATGTAACTTGTGCCATTTACAGACATGATCAGGAGTGAAGCAAACAGCATGAACCATCTGCTGGCAAGTACTTGCCAGCTGAAGCTCTTCAACACATTCTTAAAACCCAACTCAGCCATACCCTTCTGTTTCTCCCTTGAAACTGGTCAGCTTGTAACTACTTTGGGTTGTAATGGTACTGATGTACAAGTTCTTCATAACAAGACAAATGCTGACTTTTTGTTTCGGTTTTTAGATTTAATTGGAGCTGACGCCAATTCCTTTATAGGAGTGCTTATGAAGTTATTTTAACTGTTTACGCACCTTGGTATTGGCTGGTTGGTATTAGTTAATTGCAAGTAGGATTTAGGTCCCTATCTGATTGTAATTAGTTGATATGATTTTAGTACATTTTTTGTACAAGTAGCCTTGGCTTGTGGGCTGTAGCCGAAACTGGAACTACTTGCTTGGCCTCTCTATTTGGAAAGGAATCAAAATCGCTAGCTCTCACTTGCAAATGAAAGTCATCAAGTGAGCTTAAAACAACCTATTTAGTATCTCGTCGACAAAGGATCCTTCAATCATTGCGAGTAATATTTTGTCCTACTTAGCATGAAATTGAAAGTCTTTCAAATCTTGTTCTCACCAGGAAAAAGATTTTTAACCTTTATTTTGATCAATACAGTTATTATAGTGAAATCATCTGTTTGTAGTATACATACTCAAGTTGGTCAAATCTCTGCAAAAATCTTTTTATTAATTCTCTTTTTGTTTCTTTATATAATAATCAAAAACAAGAAATTTTGCAATACATTCCTTCATCAAGAAGAAGGTATGAAGTTGCCGAGCTTCCATCAAATGTCTAAAAAGCACCGTCCGTCAAAATGAGTGACCCTGAGAGCTAAAAGTTTGGAATTACTTACAGTGCTTGATTGACATTGATAATTTCACAATGCTGCCTCTTTATATGAAATCTTTGCATCATTCTGCTACATTTAATAATGCATAGATAACTATTGTTCAAAAAAAAAAAAAAAACATAGATAACTCTTTCATTATGATGCTTCCCTCCTTGTCCATCTTTGTTTTTCCTTTTTTTTTAATAACTTTTTACTCACCTTTACTTGGTTTGTGCTAATTTGGTTAAGATTAGTCTCTAGAATGTTTTTTGTTCATAACCTTGAAGGGAATTCACAATTCTTGTCCTCAAACTCCGCCAAAGCAAGAGATTTTGGTTTCAAGTATCTCGAAGATACTTACAACGACTTTAACGACAACTCTTTTTTATCTTCTAAGTCTTTTCCAAATAGTCTTAATTAATTTACAATATTCATAAGTCTATAACCTCTTTGATAAATTCATGTGTTTCCATCTTTAGTAACTTAAACTCCTTCCACAACTTTAGGATTTGAAATTGCATTGTTTATCTAACCCTTGAAAATCCAATTTCAAGCACATATTACAAATCATAGATCACTTATGCAGAAAGACTAAGAAATTGGCAAAAACATACCCCATCATGGCAGGTTATCTGAACTTGCAACCACGAGGTGATAGACAAATAGTCAAATAAGAATCGAAAGGGAAAAATTTGTAAGTGCCTCAAAGAAGAGTAAGGAAAAGTTAACATAGTTTCTAACAAAAGTACAAACTTATATCTGGTGCCTATTTATTAAAAAAAGTTATAAAGTAGTAAATTAATAAATCTATTTATTAAAAGAGTTGAAAATTTAAAAGTTATCTATTCATTAAAAGGGGTAAAAATTGATAAGTCAATAAATATGCTTCAATATGTTTATATATACCAAAAGGTTTCTTGCCATTTTACCTTGTAGAAATTGAAAAGAAAAAATTCCTGGTTGAATTTCTTATTTTAAATTTCAAGCTTTATTGCATAGAGCTAAAGAGGAGTTTGGTTCCAACCATCAATGAGATATACGTTAACATTTTATAAAAAAAATATTTTTTATTAATATAATAATATTTGATCCTAATATATAATTAGAATTTCAATCTTTGAATATAATAATATTTGATCCTAATATATAATTAGAATTTCAATCTTTGAACTTTTGATTAAACTCTAGCTTTAAATAAAAAGTTTCGATGACCCCTCATGTGGGGTTGATGATTTTTAAAAAGTAAAGCTTTTTAAAAATTTTAAACTTTTAAATAAGTAAGATAAGATCTCATCTAGGATAAATTAAGTTGTAATAGGCCCCACAAGTAATTAGGCTAGAATGGATGGACATTTATCTAAAAGTATATGTTAAAAAATTGAAAAAAAAAGATAATTATTGTGACATTTTCCTAATATTTGATATTTTCTTAAAAGAACGTGTACATTCATTGAGATATCATATCTCTATCCGCCGTATCTAATGACGCACCTCTCTTTTAACACTTCTAGTTATAATAAACAATTGACGACATTTAATAATATTTTGATTTCTTATTTGATTCAAAGAAGTTGAGGTGTTTGGATGATAATGAACTAAGAGAATTTTGCACTAATTTTACAACTATTTTTCTTATGATAATGTGTCAAATATGGATTTAGATGATTTTTTTAATTAAAAGTGTTACAAATGACTTTGCCAAATAAGTTAATGTTATCCATTGAACTTCTTAAATATATTAAAGTTGTAGATTGTTATCCAAATATTTCAATTGCTTATCAAATTGATTGTACTTGTAGCATCAATTGCGAGAGGTTTTTAAAGTTTAAATTATTGAAAACCTACTTCACGTCATTAATGTCACAAGAAAGGTTTAATGATTTAGTTATTTTATGTATCAAAAAGGATATGTTGGAGAATATTGATCTTGAAACTATTATTAATGATTTTACATATAGAAATATGCAGAAAATTTATTTTTCATGATTACTTGTGTGCTTGTTAGTATAATTCTCTTGTTGTTTTGCAATATGATATTATTGTTTAGTTGCTGCTACTGTTATTTTGTTGTTGCTGCTTCTATTTTTAATGATTTCATTGTTATTAACATTTATAATATGTTATTAATTGTTGTTATGTTAGTTATTATTTTATTGAGTATGTGGACTTATAATTTGAATCACTTATATATTTATATTAAATTTTAATGATAAAAATATACTTTTAAAGTTTACATATTTTATATTATCTATTCATTAAGGCCTTTTTTTCTTTCACTTTGTACCGTGCTTATAAAATGTTAGGAATGACCTTGTTAGTGTATGGGCTAGATTTGTTGGAATTGGAAGCTAGATAATAGAAAGTTTGAGAATGGGCTATGCTGAATTTGTCTTCAACAAGTTTGGCCATCCCCACAGCATCAGAAAGAGTTTGAGATTTAAGGAGAAGCAATTGATATTGCACCTTATCCTTTTAAACCAGAAAGGAAACAATTCAGCATATTAGTGGTGCTTAACCCCTAAATGCTAGTCAATAGAGCCTTGAATTCAGTCAACTATGCATTGACAATAGCAGTTTAGTGCAATTTGTATAACAACGTATGGTTGTTGAAGGACAAAGGTCCAAACCTAAGTTCGAGCTGACAAGTAAATGATGCCTAAATGTAGAGATGTGAGGTTGTATTTATCCAGTGGGACTATTGGATGGTCGAGCCCAGTCTTATAAAAGGCAGTGATGGTCAACTTTTGATCCTCTAGAGTTTTATGTATGGCTATGATGGTGGTGTGAGGTTTGTATAAGATGAGGATGAAATGAGATAAGCTGGAGTAGAAGCAAGGAAAGGAATAGCAGGAGGTGGCATAGAGGGTAATGGTAAGAAAGGCAACTGTGAGGGTGGTTTTTCCAGCTTGGCTAAGTTAATCATCATATCTACCATGACTGTTTGCTGAGATGAGATGGATTTCTGCAACAAATCTATTATGTCAACATGTTACTGAATAATGTTGCAAAGAGAGTTAATCTTTGGTATAACAACAATTTGCAGAGAGAGCTGCTCTGTCAACTTAGTTAGCTACTTCTCAACTGATTTAAAGTGTGTCATCATGCCCTCCATCATACCTCTTAACAAAGCCAATGAAGAATTGTGGATTCTTGGTGAGTAACCTTGGTAGGATTGATATCTTCATTCTTTTTGAAGGGTAAATCAATGAAGAATTGTGGATTCTTCCAAAGAGAATATAGATATGATCATTGTTCGTGGTTCTTAAGATAGTGTTATAAAAATTGATCTCTCAATACTTCATATTAGGGAAATAACTAAGTGAGCTTGAAAATATTGCGTATATCAATATAAGCACTCAAATTGGTTCTGCATTGGTACCAGTAGGCAGGATTTGTAACGAAGATGTCTTACAATATACATCCATACCATTTAGGCTAGGTAAATGACTACTAAGAGCTTTAATCCACATAATACAATTAGGGAAAAACCTTATCCCAATTTTTCTTTTTGTGATAAGCCCAATTTTGAATAAACTACCATCAGAAACAGTAAAATATTCTTCATAAGATATTCAAGCTTTAAGAAGTAAGATATTGGGCTTTATAACACTTTTATAGGATCAAAACAGTTTTAAATCCTTTTTCATCTTGTTAGGACATTGTCAAGCAAAACGTTTTGGCTTGCCACAAAGGAAACATCAATATACTTTTTTAGCATAAGGAGCTCTTCGTTTACATAATCGAACAAATCTACATCGTTTATGTCTTTTGAAAGGTTTTTGATAGCCTTCATTAAAGAATGGGGATCTTTGAGATCATTTGTATGAGAACTTGTGAAGATATTTCTTTTGCAAAAGAGTCATTTTTGACCCTAAGTTTTACACTAATCAACAAGTTTAACACTAACATTCCAGAGAGAACAATTATAACCTTAATATTAAGACAATGTTAAAATTGAACCCACCATAATGAAAATTTTAACTCCTGTCTATTAAGTGCCAGGTCAACATTTTTTAATATTTTTATTTGTTTTAAGCCCCCAATGCCGTGTCCCAATTTTTTGAAAATATATTAATATTTTATTTTATTTCTCACACCAAAGACTTCTTTGCTTCTCCTGCTCTCTCCCTTAGTCTTGTAATCTCCCTTGCTATTCTCTTCTTCATCAAAACTTATATGTTTCTACCTTTAGTTTTACATGCTTATCTCTATTGTTATGTTATGAGCACATGTTATGTAAAGTTTCCAACTTTCGCTTCTTTTGGCTAGCATCTTCGAAAACCACCAACATTTCACTTTCTTTTTACGAAAACTGGAGTCTTTATGCATGTAATCGATGATATTTGGTATGTGCTTGCCATGCATATCATTCATATTCAGGGAATTTGACATGGCGCAGGCCGCTTATTTTCCCTTTCTAAACGTTTGGTTGGCTTTAGTTTCTTGATATTGAAGGCTTGAATATTCCATAGAGTTAATGTAACCACAACGTTAGCGGCTATTGTGAGTGTGGAGGAGGAGGAGGAGGATAAGGGGAACGATCAAGGAGGGGTCGCTAGAGGAAAAAGACGTGAGACAGTGGAGATTAGTAGCAAGAACTCAGGCCTTATTGGACCATTCAAAGTGTACCACCTCTTAGGGTGATCAAGCCTCTGCAGACACGTCAAGTCTTCATAGAAGACACCATCATTATGGACGTTTTTCAAAGAAGTCTTAACATAGTCCTTTACTATAACAGGGCCACGAAGGTGAATTCTGGTTGGGAAATCGACGGGTGGTTTAAGGAATCATTAATGAGAACTATGGTGGAGCAACCCATACTCTATAGATGCCTAAGGAGAGGTGAACATGGTAATGGAGAGCTAGAGATTGTGTCTAATGATAGAGGTGCTAGGCTTGTTGAGGCAAAGATTCCAATAACCTTGGAAATGTTTATTGACTTGAAGGACACAGAGAAGTTAGAAGTTGAGATTGTTCTTTGGAACAACATTGATGAAGAAGATCCTCAATTTTCCCCCTTATTTTATGTTCAAGTCAGTGAAGCATAAGTTTGAAAATAACTTGCATGAAAACTCTATGCATGTCTCTCCATTCACACTAGTGATGTTTCTTCTATTATAGGTGAACAATTTTGAGTGTAGTGGGTACTCATCAGAATAAGTCGCAGCCTTCTTTTGGCAGATCTTTTGATCGAACAAAACTTTATTTCGAGATAGGCAAAAATGCACAGAGACTTACTACTCTCTAAGAACAAAGCTCTCAAGTTACCTATTTTTAACTTGCCAAATCTCAAACCTACGAGGCTTTCTCCATGTGGCGTAACCACAGCATCAAGCAAAAACTCTGATCAAAATGTGATCTTCAAGACAGAGAGTAAAAGCCTAGGTT
>JANZXP010000004.1:29399867-29426889 GCA_027576715.1 Erythroxylum flavicans | reverse complement strand
TTTTTAATGTTTTTCTAAAAAGTAGGTTTCACCTTGTCACGCTAATAATGACATAACACTATGAGATCTAAAAAAATAAAAATTATTAAAAATTATCAAATCAGCGCTGACTTGACACTTAACAAAAGGGAGTTAAAATTTTTGGTAAGGTCCAATTTTAATGTTTCTAAATATTATGATTATAATTGTTCTTTCTGGAGTGTTACGGTTAAACTTATTGATTGATGTAAAACTTAACATTAAAAGTGATGCTTTAGCTTATTTCTTTTTGGTAAAACATTCACAATTTTGTTCTCCTTTCACTTGATCTTTAGATTAAAGCTTTTTGTAAGCCTTCTTTTAAGGTTTGGGTTTTGTAAGTTTAATTGGTAGTCTTTTTTTTTTGATCTAAGAAGCTCCATTCAAAAGAAAAAGTCAAGTTACATTAACAACCCTCGAATAGTGCAGGGTAGCATAGCCTAAATCAAACTTCAAAATCGATAACAAACCCCTTGGTGGATGGGTAAAGAAGGTAGATCCAAGGATAATTTATTTTGAATACCTTTTAATTAGTGAAATTTGAGGGACAAAAAAGAAAAAGAAAAAGACGGGGCAACGTGGGGAGCATTGGGTCTTGGTATTGCAATAAAACAAGGTGGTGTTATTTGCCTATTCTTTTTAACTACAACACGTCTAGAGAAATGGTGCTAAGCTACGAAGAAGGTATAAGATATAGTGATAAAATACAAGGAACGATTTTTATGTCTTCAAATGTAATGCTGATTTTTAAAGCCTTCCTGTATCTCATTTTCTAGAGCTATATCTATATGCATGTGATATTCACTTCGCAAGAAATCCTGAATGTCAATTACCATAATATGGCTCCTTTCATCATTAGCTTCGCTTCTCCTTTATATGAATAACTCTTTAAAAAGATTTACTTATAGGATTACGTATTTAAGGCAATGGTGCCTAGCGTCTAATAGACATAATCAAACATAATCTTAAGGGAATTTATGTAAAACTAATTGGGGTTTTCTGAAGAACAATCATGTAAGATTACAGGGATAAGAAGAGTTAGAAGGGACTTACAGATTCATAGTAGTGAGGATTCTCGATGACTTTGAGTCAGCAAGTGAAGGGACCAGTGATGACCTATCTTGTATCTGCACAGATTAAGAAGAGGGTCAGTGTTTAGAAGATGGGCTGATGAAAGCCAGGGAGGATGTTAGCTTAAGAGAGCATCGGTGATAATAATAATAATGGATTTGTTTCCGGGAAGATGTCACCTAGTCCTCTCATAGCATGCGGATGTTCTTAGACTCGATTGAAGCTATTCTGAAGTGTGAGGCTTACAAGGGCGTATCGGGAGGCCTACAAGGGAAAGCTGAATCGGAGTACATGCAAGGATAGATATTGGACAGATAGGGAATCATTCAATGCTATCATAATAGAGGATACGACATCGTTTATTTGTCATCCAACTATGTTCTTTATTTTGGGTAGATTTTAATTTTACTATGGATGGCAAAAACGGCCCGGCTAGCCCTTTTTTGGCCTAGGTTGGTCTAGCTATAGTCGGCCACTCATTTTTTTAAAATGATGTCGTTTTAAAATTTTTTTGTTTAAAAACCAAATGACGGGCCTGCCCAGGCCTGCCCGACCCCACCTATGGTGGCATTCATTGCTGTCATAATAAAGGATACGACGTTGTTTATTTGTCATCCAGCTATGTTTTTTATTTTGGGTAGATTTTAATTTTACTAAGAATGGCAAAAACGGCCTTTCTGGCCTTTTTCTTACTATTTATAAGAAAAGGTAAGTTCTCTTGGCAATATAGAAATTTGTAAACATTTTTCTTAATATTTCTTACCAATTTAAACTTGAGACTAACTACAACATAAAATGTTGTAGCATTCTTTCCATTTTTGTTCCAAATTTGGCAAGGCGATAAGGTAGTGACACATAATTTGTGACTCCTATCTTAACGATCTAATCCTTAAATGTTTAGGGGCTACTTGGTTATACTTCTATTTTTTATAGTAATTTTTAATTTCTATTTCCTACTTTTAGTTTTTGTTTATTTTTAAATAAAAATAAAACTTATTTAATTTTTAATGTCAATGTAGTTATATTTTTATTGTTGATAATAATTATATATTAAATAAATTTTAAAAATAAATTATTTTTATAAATAAATAAATTGAATTAAATTATTTTAATGCCTTATACAATATTTATTGATAAATTATTATAATTATTTTATTTTATTAATAATAATTTAATGAGTAAGTTTTATTCATAAATTGAATTTTAGTTATCACTTTATGTTAACACAATCTTTTCATATTGAGACTATTAATAATAATTTAATCAAAATAATTAATTTTAAGTATTATCAAGATTTTAAATTTTAGAATGTCAATTCGCATAGTTATGTTTTTAAAGTTATAATACAAAGTATAGATATACATAAATTATGCACTAAATTTGTTATATTTAATTATATCATTAAAATTATTATATATATTATATTTATTTTCAAACTACATTTTTTACAATAAATTATGTGATGACTAACATGTTTCATTAGATGGCATAGCAGAAAAGATAACAAACAAAATTATGATCCAAGAATTGTAAGATAAAAATTCTAAGAGAGAAAAGAAATTTTATTCATAGAGAGTTATGTTAATCTCTCTCAAGGGTTATTTATTTTACATAAACCGTAATTTATTTTAGGAAGAATTCCAAACAAAATAGGAAACTCTAATACATCTTAGGAAGACTTCTAAAAGAAATAGAAAACTCTAATTTATCTTAGGAAGACTTCCAGAAAAAAAGGAAAGAAATCAAAGAGATTAACTAAAGTTTGAAAATAGAAACAAATAAAATAAAATAAGAAATTATTCAAAAATCTCGCAGAGAAGGATGTTGGATAAGACAGGAACATGTGTTAGTATTATATTCTTCATAATTAAAGAGAAATCCCAAGAATAATGTTAGATAAGATGTGATCATGTGCTAGTCAATATATTATTCTACCCAAAGAGAATGAAATGTGAAAAGGAATACTGAATAAAGCAAGATCATGTTATAGTGAATATCCCATACTGTCCAAGAATTCAAATGTGTCATCATTCACGCTCACTTGTCAAAGAACTCGACCTCGAGCTATTATCAACATATGCAATCTCTTTATCATGAAAGTAGGTAAAAAAATCAGTAAAATTGAAGGTTGGAGGGATATTGTCCATCCATAAAGGTAGTTCAATAAAATAGGCATTACCATTGATTTTCCTTTTAATTCTAAGTGGACTATACTTCTTTTGTTGTAGTTTATGATAACCTCCAATAGTTTGGTTCTTGCTCAAGAAAACCATAACTTCATCTCCAACATTAAACATTTGAGCTCTCCTATACGGATCATCCTTAGCCTTGTACTTCTCATTAGCTCTATTAATCGTCTTTTTCACCTCCACTTGAATCTCTTATGTCTCTTTATTAACTTTCATGCATTAAGAGAAATATTAGAAGATTTAGGCAATTTAAAAAAATCAAAAGCATGATAAGGTACATTGGTATAAACCACAGAAAATTGCGATTGACCAATAGCACTATGGATTATATTGTTGTAAACAAATTTGGCTTATGAAATCAAGAAATCCTAACTTTTTGGTTTGTCAAGGCATATGCATCTTACCAAATTACCCAAAGTCCTATTCACTATCTCCATGTAGCCATCAGTTTGTGGGTGTGTAGTACTACTATACTTGAGAAGAATCAAATAAACCCCTATGAGGTCCTCCAAACGTGACTCGAGAACTTGGTGTCACGATAAGAAGTAATGGATTTACGAATACCATAAAGTCACACCACTTCTCTAAAGAATAACTTGGCAACTACTGCAGCATTTGTGGCCTTCTTACAAAGGATAACAAATTTGCCATTGTACTATCCACAACCACAAAGATAGAATCTATACCTCTTTGTGTTCTTGGAAGTCCCAACATGAAGTTCATTGATAAATCCTCCCAACTAACTGGCATTTAAAGCATGTCCTTTATAATCTTGACAAATTTGGCACCTTTTAACAATTCCATGTTTCTCTTTCTTTGTTGAATACGACTATTAATTGTGTATGTTTTTCAACTATACTAAAAATCACTAAGCAACCATACCTATCATTTTTATAGTATAGTCTAGTGAATAAGAGTTTTAATCCCAAAAGGACTATAAGCATTGGTACTACTTGTCTTTCTATTATCTAATATAACAAGTGAATGATTCATTTAAATGAAAATTTTAATGAAACTAAAATAGCTAATCAAAATTAATAAGAATGAAAAAATAAAAAAGATGATGAAATCCTTCTAGAAATTTTTCTGTCTAAATTTATCTTATGATTAACCCTAGTTTCTTAGACTAGCAGAAATTGTAATATTGGAATTATATCCATGTTAATAAATATAACCTATATCCTTAAGTTGATTCATTAAAATCTCTTTCTAATCAAATCTCCTAAGAATGCAATAACTCTTTTTTGCTAATTCCTATAATAGATGTGACTCTAACCCAAAAGATTTATATGGTCCTATCTTTAATATTTGATATAACTCTTATTATTCATGTCATGATCCATTTATACATATGATTTCTTATATATGAAATCTGAAATTGAAAAAAACTCTGAAAAGTTTCAATTGAAATATAGGGAGTAATCATGAATAATTTATAAGTAAGCTTGGATTTTTCATTAAACCAAAGAATCGTTCGAAACATATGGTTATAGGGTTAATCCAATCTTGGTTTGTCCTAATTTAGTTCATGCTAAGAACAAGAAACCCAATAACAATAAAAACAGAAAATAAGATAAAAAGAAATTACTCATTTGGATCTTGAAATCTTGATGTTCTTTACTTGAATCTTGATGAAATCCCCCTTTTTTTTCTTTCCAAAGCTACTCCTTTCTTATCTCAAGAAACTCTAATTTGGCTCTATAATGTTCTCCATGTTCATGATATTCCTCTTCATTCTTTTATATTAAAAAAAACCTTCAAAAATCAAAGCACAACAACCAACTGGGTCTAACTCAAACTTGTGTTAGTCCTAAGTTGTTTGCTACTCGACAAACCCTCAACTAAATTAATTTCATCACTTATAACATAAATAAAAGGTAGCTCAAAGAAAGAATTTAACAAATCAATGGAATCAATAAAGAGTCTCTATTATTTAGTCAATTGCAAAGTTCACCAACTTATAAGAAATTAAGCTACTTGCCTCAATTCTTGAATCAATTAAATTTAAATCCACATTCCTTCAAACTTTTAACTTACTCTAAAAAATTCAAACTAATGCATAAAGTGAACATACACGAGTAATATACTTCAACTTTAACACATTTCCATATATCTTATTTAAAGAAAAGCAAAAATATAACTTTAAATTGACACAAAAGAATTTAATGGTTTATTTAAACATTTTCTTCAAACAAGAGCATCAACACAACATAGGAGCATTTAGAGTATTTAACCCTTATCATGAATATTTCAATTACTCAATTTGGTGACTATTTAAAATGGCTACTAGCACCTCTTCATAACTTCAACCATTTTAATTATTATAAAGCCAATGAATGAAAATTTTTTTGCTCACTTATTCTTTGATTTTCAAAAATAATGATGCAAAATTAAAAATAACTTAATCATTAATGTTCATGACTAATTAACTAAACAAATAAAATCGCAAAACGACCAAACTTATAATGAACTCTCTAAATCAATGTTCCTTCGATGAAAAATTTTCCTAACAATATTCCCTATTAAGCTAATTATTAAAAAATGAATAAAAATTTAATTTCCTCCACTATAATTGAGTGTACATTATCCTCAATATACATTTATATAAAAACATTAAAAATTAAAAATTAAAAGGCAAGGAAAAATAAGGAAATTAGTATTACTAGTACTCCCTTGACAATAAAAGGCTCTGTAGTTATAATATAAGCAATATGAGCTAGCAATGGGTATCATGATCCAATAGTAAAGCACCCCTTAAATCCATGACCTTAAATTGTTCTTAAATCAAAACACATGCTACAAACATCAAATCATGCAAAAAATACTAAAAATTAATTATAAAGATCCATAAAGCTCCTAAACTAAAATAAAAATACATAAATCATTGTGTTTGCATTGTAATTCTTTTAGCTAGAGCAATAACAACCTCCTAATAGAAGTCCTGCTAAGATGTGAGGTCTAGAGAGGTCCAGAAATACGCAGCTTTATCTTTGATTGGTAGAAAGACTATTTCTGATGACCCAAAGGAAAATTATATATAATAAATATAAAATATAAAACAAAATAAGTATAAAATATAAAGATAAATAAAAGATAGTTATATGAATAATAAAAATAGCAATAAATGTTAATATAAAAATATGCATAAAAGATAAAAATAATAATAAAAATAATAATAAAAGTAAATATAAACAAACATTTACAAATAAAATTATAAAAAAGTAATAAAATAAATAATACAATAAAGATAGAACAAGGTAAAGAATAAAATAAAAGATAAAAATAATATATATATATAAAGGATAATAATAATAATAATAATAATAATAATAAGTAACTAAATAAACAAACAACCAAGAAGGAAAACAAATAAATAAATAAAATAAGGAAATGTTTAGGCTAAATAACTAAGAAGAAAGTACTACATATCAAAAGTTCAAGTTAAATACAAGACATAAAACTTGAAGGAAAAGGTTTAAAAGACATATGAGAAAGAGAAAGATCTCTCTATGAGAGATCCTTTACCCGATATCCTAAAATGCCAAAGTTTTCTATCGAGGGTTACACCCTCAATAAGTTTCAATAGAGTCATATCATTCCTGACCAACTCTCTCCAATTTTTCTTAGGCCTTCCTTTTTTCCTCTTACAGTCCTTAAATACAATTTTCTCGCATCTTCTCATTAAAGCATCAAGATGTCTCCTCTTAACATAGCTGAACCAACTAATCTTTGTCTCTGTTAATTTTCTATAAATATTAGTCACTCTTAATTTGTCTCTTACTATTATATTTTTTATATTATCTCTTCTAGTAAGATTGCACATCCAACGGAGCATCCTCATCTCTGCAACCATTAACTTATGTCATAGAGCATGGCCGACCTAATCTCTAAACGATATAATTTATCTTTGTCTATTTAAGTCATCATGATCTGATATGGTGAACTATGTCTTCATCGATCTCTCTAGTAGTTTAAATGATAGATCCTAGATACTAAAACACTCTTTCTGAGGTATAATTTCTTAATCAATCTTTACCTCCACATCAAAAGCCTCCCTATGGCTCGAAAAGTTACATTATAATTACTTATTCTTATTTTTGCTCAATTTAAAGTCTTTCGTCCCTAATGTATCCCTATAAAATTCTGGCTTAAAATTGACACTCTATTTTGTCTCATTTTCTAAACTAATGTCATTAGCAAATAACACACACTAAGGCATATCTCTTTGAATATTCTTGATGAACTCATACATAACTACTACAAACAAAAAGGGGCTCAATAAGAAGCCTTGGTGTAGCCCAATATCCATAGAGAAATGCTTTGTATCTCCTCCTATTGTCCTTACTCTTGTCTTTATATACCTTATAACCCCTAAATTAGTCATAGAAATTCCCTTAACTTCAAAACATGTCCACATGATTTTCGTAGATATCATGTCATAAGTCTTCTCTAAGTAAATAAAAAGCATACGTAGGTTACGTTATCTTTTCTTGTAATATTATATTAATCTTTTAAGGATATATATAACTTCTATCGTAGACCTTCTCGGCACAAAATTGGTTCTCTTAGATAGGTGCATCATTGCTCTCTCTCTCTTCTTAATCACTTTCTTTCATAACTTTATGGTATAACTAAGTAGTTTGATGTCTATATTGTTGTAACAACTTTAGATATCCCCTTTCTTCTTGCATAAAGGAATTAGCATATTAAGTATCCAGTAGATGCTATTACAACAAATGAAGGGCTGAAACTAATGTTAGGAATAATGTACTAGACTTGGTACCAAATTTAGTTATTGTATGGTAAGATACCAATATCTTTTGATCAAAGTATAGTACGATAATGGTACAGATCAATATCGAGTACTCTTTTGAATAATTTTAAAAATTAAAAAATAACGTTCAAAGTTTATAACATTGTGAAATAGTCCCTCTATATGTTATATTATATAATTTCTTACTTTATTTCATCACAATAATATAAATTTGATATAATAAATATTTTATTTTTATTTTTATTAATATTATTGTTTCTCATATTTTTTGTATAAACAATAACCTCAACAATTAAGATAAAAAAAGGATCGTTTAACTCTTAGATAGATATAAAACTAAGAATAATACAAAGTTAAAAAAATATGCATTTATAATAAGTGAATTTAATTTCAAATGTTATCTTTACATATTTCAAAAGTTACTATAGTAATTTTTTACATGTATGCACCAAAAAAAGTATATATTTTGTCAATATGAAATGTCTGTATATATATATATATATATATATATATATAAGAATATTTATTAAATATTTTAAATTATGTTAAATTGATATCTTTAGTTATGTAATCTATAATTTACAAAAAAGTTTGTTTAAGACATTCTTAATTTTATTTTTATTATTTATCAAATAAATTGTAGACAACTTTATAAAGTCAAGTCATTCCTTTTTATAGATAGCCAGTACTGGTTAGTACCAAAGTTCAGTACAAAAACCTCTTGTTTGGTATCGGTTTGTACGATATGAGATGGTACAATACTCACATGCTTGGCTGGAACAGTAACTAGATTAATTAACATAACTTGTTACCTGACATAATTGACAACTATCAACTATCATAACTGTCGTAATTGTCAGAATTGCCACCTAAATTCATCTACTAGTTATGATGATAATATAGAATTTTGCTTAGTTAGATCCGTGCTTGATGTCTTTAACAAGGTGATATGCTTCCTTACTAAAACATGCCCCCACCATGCTTGATCTACTTTGGCTACCAATTTGTCTAAATTGAGCTAACAGGACTTATAAAAGGTAACAATCACATCCATAATGAGTTTGTAATATATAACGAGAGATTTAATTTTTGATGATCTTATCAAACTTATATTACATGGAAAATGTTATACATTTAAACATGCATTTCTTCATACAAATATAATCAAATAATATTTATAAGCATGAAATATTATCTGATTATAATTATCAATACAATCTCTATGATCTAAAATATTATTTTGAACTATTTAGATAATTAAATTAGACAAAACTATTAATTTCTCAACAAATCAAATTCCTATTCTAAATAAAATTCAATTTGATTTGAAAATAATTTTCAAATTCAATTGAAAATCATTTATAATTATCTTAACTCCTTTAACAATTTAATTAAAAATAATTTTTCCACAAATTACTATTCTTATTTATTACTTAAAAACTCCTTTATCAAAATTTAACAAGTAAGATATTATAACCTAATTAGAAAATCACTTTCCAATCTAATTAGAAACAACTTTTCCTTAATTTAAAATTTATTTTCTAATATTAAAGGGAATGATTTTTAAAATTGAATAAAATATTTTTAAGTTAATTAAGTAATTAAAAATTGTTCTCTAATATTAAAGGAAATAACTTTTAAAATTGAATAAAATATTTTTAATTTAATTAAGTAATTAAATAATTTTTTAATATTAAAGGAAATAACTATTAAAATTAAATTAAATATTTTAAAGTCAATTAAGAAAGTCCGTTATATTTTTTTAGACTAATTTTTTAACTAATCAAAAAATAATTCTTTAATAAATTAGAATTTTCTAGAATATCAAAGAAGGTTCATTTTCCTAATTAATAAATAAAACATCTTTCCAAATTTGATCAAGAAAAATACATTTTCTAATTAATCAAAAAAGTTGTTATTTAAATTAATAAAAATAATTTCTAAAAATAATAATGCCCTCTAAAAATTAAAAATATGTTATTTTAATTAGATTAAAATAAAAAAATTTATTTCTTAATTACTTAAGACATTTTTAATTTTAAAGTTATATAATTAATTATTAATTCTAATTTTATTGAAATATAACTAATTAATTTGTATATATTAATTTTTAAATTATTAATTTCAATATAATTGAAAATAATTAATTTAATTTTAAAATAAGATCTTCTCTTAATTAATATAATTTCATTATACTAAAATAGTCCTTTAAAAACTTTGCTTATTTTCAATTATTAATTTGATAACTAATTTAATTCAATAATTCTACATTTGAAAAATTAAATAAACACCATAAATATTCTTAATAAAAATTTACCCTTTTGAAAATAATTTGGAAACAATTAAAAATACTTTTTTAAATTTACTAAGAATTGAAACTTATTTAATTTAAATTTATTAAGAATTAATTTAATTAAAATAAAGACTCATAACACAGAAAAAATAATAAAAAGACGGAAGCGGATTGCCAAGCACGTAATTTAAAAGTCCTGGTCCCTATCATTTTATATTAATTTTATTTATAAGATGTGTTTATTAATATTAATTAATATATATATCTCTCAAATCGATTATACTTTTGACAGCACCAATTTGGAATCAAGTCCTGATTAACTCGATTGTAAAAGATAATGACGAGTTACAGTAACCCATTTTCTTATAAAGACTGCACCCGATTAACCGACTCCTAAAAGATTTACTGAATCAATCACTCGAACTATCTGACATTGACAATGACTCGTTGCCTATGGTGAGACAATTTACATGGCTAATACTTCACATGTCAGATATTTTGAGTGCTGCCTAGTGATCTCACTTCCCATGGTAAATCAAGTTGGTCCCATCAGACACTTGGAACCAAGAAAATCCCCAAACAGTATGTTCCTCTCCTGTCACCTGACACTGAGGTTTGTCGGATCTGCAACAGATAAAACTTAGTTATGTCACATGTAAAAGAGACAGGTTGAAGTTTTATCTCGGCTGGTAATATCTGTAAACAAGTCACCTATTTTTTTTCGTAAATATCCATTCCATTCATTCAATAATCGGAATTTGGAAGAATAAATACTCGTAAAATATAATAAAAACAAACAGATGATCTAAACCCTAATATCTTCATTCATCGTCCCCCATTGATTCTCTGGAGAGAGATTTAACAGTTAGTGGGCTTTAAACTGCCCCTTACCGTAGGAAATTAATTATTTGCACGCGAGCTTGGACGGTTCTTGGAAAAGGAACCTAACAGCTTGTAATAAAAGAGTGAGAATGACATCATCCTAGTGATACTCAGTGTGACAAGATACAAGAATACGCTGTGGAACTATTTTCCTATTGCTTAATAATAGTTATTGTCTGCGTAGCTTCTTCCGATATTTGACAGTTGACACTACTGGGGATTTCGAACAACGAAGATAGATAGTTCTCTGGGAAACTATAGCATGTTCTACACGTTTGTATTTACAGGATGCATATGTATTATCATGCCTAGGTCTCTGGGAGAATATAGCATGTTCTGTACACTTGTATTTACAGGCTGCATATGTATTATCAAACTATCAGCATGGTTGATGGACATTATCCGTAGACTTCAGGAATGATTCTACATTTCCAAGGAGATTTTCGCTCCCTTTGTCATGGTCCACCACCACCTCCTTTTCATGCAAATGTTACCTTGACTGGAGCACGGTGCAGTACATCTATGTGTTAAACTGGTCAGGCATCACTGATACTATACGACTTGATTCACATCCATAGCATGCTATTGATAGAAAGGAACCTAGACATGAGATTCCGGCCATAGACAAGGAACGATGTACATCACTCCCAACCCATTAACATTTTCCAAACCCCTTCCTCTATTCTTCTCTTTGGAACAGATAAACCTTCACCTTCGTCTAGCAAGACTCTGTACACCTCATATTCACGATCTCCAATTATGCGCCTCCTAATTTCAGCCTGAAAAGAAAATAACCTTGCATCATTTACACAATTGGAAGTACATGTAATTGACCTAGCTATCAATCTCACAAGAGCAGCAATAAATAACATTTCAAAAGAAAATGGAAGACCCTAAGATGCAACATAGTAAGCTAGCAAGTAACTGTGTAATAGGGTAGTTAGTAGATTGAGATTTTACCGAAAAGATGCCAGTCTCAAGTTTTCTGAGAGCACAGGTGATATCATAAAACACCAGAGGCCGACCCTTGCCAGATAACTCTACAGGATTTGCAACCAATAGCTCTGTATCAGGACCACGACTGACAACAGCAGTCCTGAGAGGACGCAATAGCTCAATCTCCAGACGAGAGGATAATGCTTCCTGCTTGCACGTGTCAATAATCTTCTTCCCATCAGCTTGCACAATAAACAGGTCAATCTCACATTTTCTTCTTTGTTTTATAAAGAAGCGTCCGTAAGATATCTGTTTAAACAAGTGGAAGATAGGGCAATACTGCATCTATTAGTTCCTACTGTAAAATTTCTAGCAACAAACACAGTGGAACAATGATACAGAAAGTATATTCAGCAGGCAGAACGAGACATCTGTTTATGCATCTTTACCTGCAACTTAAAATCTTTTAAAGTTCTCATTATGTCATAGAGAAGACCTTTATGATCTTGGCATATAATTTGAACAAGTGTATGCGCAGGACTTAATGAGTTGTCCATTGTGACGGAAACGCCAGTAGAAGTCAATGAACTTGGCAGTTCCTCAGGCATTTCCAAGTGAAGCATGTCTTCTCTAATTGTAGTTGGAAGAAACGAAGATTCCTGCGAACATGCAGTAATTTCAGGACCGACCAATTCTATGTCACAGCTTATCATGGCATCTACCATAACAGTTTTCAAGTGATCATATGTATCCTCCTGTCTTTTCTTGGTATGCAGCAATTCTCTGATAAAGACAACAGTAAGGAACATTACTTCTGAAATTTGATGAACATATATATCCATACAACTTCACAGAATTATGGTTATGTCCCATAATAAGGATGATATATTACAGTTGCTTCTTTGAGAGTTAGGCGAGTAGCACCAAGTTTGCTAAAACAATCGTTCGAGTTTAAGAAGGAATCTTAGTAAATGAAACCTGGTATCTGTAACAAAGAATAGGTCCATCACTCTCCCATCAGGTGTTGTTGATACTTTAACCTTCTTAATATTGAGTTCCAGCTCGCAAAGCCCGCCTGTCACATCTGCCAAAAGAAATTAACCAAGGTCAGTAGCAATGAAATTCTATCACTTCTTAGTATCTGAAATTTCGTAATCAATCATTGCAATGACTGCATATTGGATGATATCTTACATGATTCTAAATAAATCAAAATTTGTAATCTCACACAAAATCGTCAGATAAAGTGGCCAGGGTGAGATTTTTTTTTTTCCAAACAGCCCCAACCACACAAGGAGTACTTCCCCTTCTCCTTCGCGCAATAAAGAAGGGGAAGCAGAGAAAAATAAAAGAGATATAGATAGAATAATCATCATTCTAGCAAACCAATAATCATATATCTATAGCATTAAACAGACAGATATTTCTGACAACGTATGAGGCAAGATAAATAAACTAAGATGCAGATGCAGGAGAAACAAGTCCAAAAGCAGAGATTCCTGAAAAACTTACCATGTAAGAGCCCTTTTCTGTCATGACAGCATAACTTTAAAAGGAATACATCAGGAGGTCCTGGTGACTGCAAGTCTGACCGATAATACGAAATTCCTGAAGCTGAAAAGCAAGAAGGGCAAGCCCCTAATAATCTCTTCTTCAATAAACCCCAACGAGTACTTGAGTTGCCAACCACCCAAAACACTACGTAGCACCATTTCCCATCCGTAGAGACATCTATACCAAATCAGAAATCACAACACTCATAATCAAAACATACTACCACAACTCCTTTCCAGAAATTTGTTAAAGTCAAGTACTATCCATCTAATATTAAAAGCTAAAAGAAATAGAAAAAGAAGTAAACTGTACTTCTTTGATTTAGTGTAAGATAACTCTCTAACCCATCTTTCTCTTTTCAAGACATATGAAGGGTTGAAGCATGAAGTATAGCCGAAATTTACCAAGGTGAGGAAATGGAGGAAAGTAAAGAAGAAAGAAATTCAAGGAAGAGAAATTCTTAACCCGAGTAACAGAAGGAAAAAGAAAAAGCTCGCAAGTTTTTCCTTTTGGTGAAACTAAGTTTTTATGCTGAAAAGGCTAATACTCAACACAATTGAAATTTGAAGCAGCTAAATTCAGCAGTAGCACAACTTAAATTTGGCATCAACCGAACTATTCCTTACCTCCTCTGACGATGTTGAGACCAAAAGAGAGTATGATACGACATAAATCACAACCGAGGCCGGTCTTATCAGGGCAATTAACAGTGATTACGGTCGGGTCTCCTTCTTTCTCTGCTTGCCTGATGATAACAACGTCGTCGTACGGAATACCCATGTCTTCTTCTTCTTCCTCGTTTCCCAATCTCTGTTCTTAAAGATTGAAACTTTCCTCCAAAAGAAACAGAGCTACATATGTGAGACTATTTTTTGCTCTCTGGGTTCCGCTAGTCAGCTACTGTTCGGCTTTGTTTGGTGTGCAGAGAAGCAAGGCGTGTAGAGGTAAAAGAAAGGCAGAGGGAGACGAGAATTTGCTGTTTCTTTTCTTCTGCTTTACTTGTTTTTGTCGATGTTTCATTGTCCGAACTTTATATGTATATGAATTTTCAGCTTCACTTAATTTTCCTAGGTTAGCAGATTAGTTCGGTAAACAGTGAACAGGAGTTAAGGAGTCGATTGAAAATCTCGGGTACGAGATGATCCGATGTTAGAACCTTAAATGGATTGGGATAATTATTTGATAATCAAGTAAAACGTTTATCCTTGGTCATTGATAGGGACTCCAAGTAGAGCGAACACCGTCCTCCTCTGTTACTTCCCTGCGTTCACATCTACAAACTTTCCGTAGCCTAAAAACAAACGAAGAACAAGGCAACCAAACTGCGATCTTGTTAAAGGTAGAAGCTTTCCAAGATTCTAGTTATTGAACTCCAACATTAAATCAAGGATGAAAATATATGAATGTTTGAAAGTTCATCATTTTGATATTGTTGCCTCCATGATAACATTACAAGTGAATTTGACATAAATATTCTTACTAATTTATAAATATCTTTCTATAACTTTTTATTCTCTATTTTTATTGAAAATAAAAATATTACATCATATTTGATGTAAGAACATAATAAAACAAATTTCTAAACTTTATATTAATCATTAGATTGTAGTACGACTTTTGTTATATTATGTTCGATATTCATTAACAAGGGTTGTTTATTTTTATTGCTATTTTTGTTATTTTTAAGTTTTAAAATCCAGTAATAAATATATTTGATTACGTTTGTTTTTTATATTTTATTTATTTTAGTTTCATATTTTTTTTTATTTTATTACCAACACGATTTTTTTAATTAGATAAATATTAAGCAAAATAGTAATAAAAGTATATTATGTTTAATATTAATAATTAAAAATTTTTAAAAATAGAAACTAAAAATCATTAAAAAACTAAAATTGAAAAAAGAAATTATGTTCTGATTTCTACAAATAAACTATATTATATTAATCTAGGTAGAATTAGACAAAGTTGTCTTCATAAAAGTTGTAGCTCGTTCTCTTAGCTTTTTAACGATATAAATTTTGTAATTTTTGAACATCAGAATTGAAAGATATGATATTTACAAGTTTGAGTACTCATCAGAGATGCACAATCGTGACAGAGTCCTTAAATCTCATAAGTGCACGATCATATGAGCTCTTCAAAGAAGGGAGGACACGATCTTGCACTAGCACGATCGTGCACTGGCCCTTTTAAATAACAGAAGTGCACGATCATACTAGTGCGGTTGTGACTTGAGAAGTCACAATCGTGACTTTTCTCACTCACATTTGTAACTTCTCTTAGTCACAACCGTGACTTTAATTCTTTTTATTACTCACGATCGTGACTCCTCTTAGTCACGAACATGACTTTTGATTTATCACTTTAAATTTTGCTCACAACGTGACTTCTTTATTTATTTTATTTTATTTTGTTTCTATTCTCATTTGATCTCACAACCATGACTTCTTTTTAATATTAAAGCCACCCAAACCTTTCGTAATGTGTCCATAAAATAAGTACCGAGACCCGAGCCCAACAATAATTTAACTATAAACTAATATAATTTGTTTACTTATATAATTCAACTTGTAATGCTTATAATTATTTTGTTTGCTTGACTAATTTTAATCAACATTGTTACTAAAATTCTAATTCCCCACTTTAATTTAATAATCTTTCATTCACCAATTTTAATAAACATTCTTAATTTCTTACTCAAGTTAACTCCACAGTGAAGAGTTAACATCCATTACATAATTCAATTTCTTCTAACACAATTCACCGATAAACAATATAAAAATGCAAACATTTAATTTTCTTAACTTAATTACATACATTTAATGATTTAATTATATATTAAAATTTATATTTAAATGATTAATCATATGTTAAATAATTTTTATATAAAATCAGTAATTAGTAAATTGTATGTTTCACATAAATTAATTAACAACTTAATGCATTAATTTTGAAATTGACAATGCTGAAATTACATTGAAATTGAACGACTCACACAAACAATTTCAACTTTTGAACTCAAATTTTCCAATGCATTTATTTTTTTTATAAATTGACAATGTCTAAATTACATTGAAATTAAACCAACTTACACAACAAACCATTAACAAAATACATATGGCACAACCAAAACACAATGCAAATGCAATTTAGGAGTAGAAAAAAGGCAATTCAAAAAACACCCAAAAAAATTATAAATTGGGATTTGGTTTGGTTGGGTAGGGTCAGTTTAGTTGGGTCGGGTCAGTTTTTGGGTCAAGTGGAGTCTAGAATCCAGATCTGAAATTTACAATTTCTAGTTTTCAAGCGAGCAGTGATGGTGGAGAGCAGTAGGTGCCAGGCGCGATAGGGAGACGCGGTAAGGAGAGTAGCAGGCATGGTGGAGAGCAACAGTGGCTACGGATGGTGGCACCAGTGGCGGTGGTGACCAATGACGTTAAAGGAGGGAGACTCGAAAGGAGAATGTTGAGAGGAGAGAGATGAAAATTTTTTGAGAACTTGTGAGTGAGAGAGTCACCGTGGGTTTTGAGTATTTTGTTAATGTTTTTGTAATTTAGTCCTTAAAAAGTTTCAAATTTACAGTACCGATCTGTTTTTGGTTGATATATTAAAATATTGATCGGTGAAGCTTCCGACACTAGCCGGTACCAAAAGTCGATACCGAAGAGACTAATTTCATATTATTTTTTGACCGATACAGTACAAAAATCATGACTTTGCTTTAACCTCAAGTTGCCTTTTTTACCAATTTTTAGATTGTGCTCCTAAAGAGAAAAAGACAACAGCAAGGTGACGTGGTAGAATGTTTTATTGTTGGACATTATTGGAGTTTAGATGGTGAGCTTTAGAGTAATTGATATGGTTACTCCTTTGTGGTCAAAACGATCTGAGTTTGAATAACAGAAATTATCTCTTTGTAAAATACAAAGAAAATGTTGCGAACAATTGATGATTCTCCTCTGACCCTTACAAAGCAGAGAGCTTTGTGTATTAAGTTTGTCCCTTTTTTTTACATTACTAAGTTTATCGAGTAGGGATGCCAATGAGTCGTTCCATGGGCCAGCCCCACCAAATTTTTTAAATAATTTTTAAAAAATTAAAAGTGTAAAACTATGTCTTTTTTTTAATTAGATCCTGGTCTAGGCTACCAAGTCCAAGCCTAATTGAGACCTAATTTTTCTAAGCAAAATGATGTCATTTTGTTTAGAATAATTGAATCTTGGGTTAATCTAAACCTGGGTCTAACCTATGAATCAATCTATTAAAAACACCTAAATTTGAACTCATAAGTTAGCTGACTGTCATCCCTATTATCAAATAAAATAAAATGAATAATGTGCATCAGTCTTAGAATCCGATGTTTGAACTAATTTATAGAGAAGTTGGAATTTCAAATAAACAAAATCAAGTTCAGAATCAGATGTTGACAGGAACTTTGAGGCGGTTGGTTCACATTGGAGAATAGTAATAGAAATGGAAATAAATATAGTGAAAAATGAGAATGAATATTATTATTATGATGATGATGATTAATTAAGAGAAAAGAATGATTGTCATTACTATTGACAATGGTTGGTTTATAAAAGATATTGAGAAATAAAAATTTCTTATATTTTAATTAATTAATTAAAATATAATTCATTCATTAAAATATTGTAATTAATTACAATATTTCAATTAATGAATGCATTATATTTTAGTTCATTATAATGTAATTAATTAATTATATTTTAATTAATTAATTAATTAACTATTTTAATTAATGAATAAATATATTTTAATTAGTTATATTTTAATTAATTAATTATATTTTAATCAAGTATAATGTAATTAATTGATAAATAATAATATTTTAATTAATTATATTGTAATTAATTAACTAACTATATTTTAATTAATTACAATATAATTAATTAATTATATTATATTATTTCAATTAATTATATTTAATTATTAATTAATTACAATATTTTAATTAATGAATAAATTATATTTTGATTAATTATATTGTAATTAATTAATTAATATCACTATTAAGGAATGAATTTAATTTCTCTACTAAATAGAGAGTATAAAGAATTTTCTAAAAGTAAGATATCAAATAATTGTCTCTATAATAATTATCAACAACTAACTACTAATTTTTTATTTCTTACCAATCAACCTCTTTCTAAACCCATTGACCAAGCATTTAATTTACTGAGAAGTTGGAATTTTCAAATAAACAAAATCTCGCGATAAAATATCGGGGAGGGTTCTATTTAGTTTTATGGATTAACATCGAAGGATCTAGGAAAGAGGCAGTCAACTCAACTCGTGACAGCCGCCATCACGTGTCTTTTATTACGGGGATTGATCACTGTCTCACGTGTTTTTCTTTTACATTTTGGCGGGGGCCTCAGGACAAAATTAGGGCTTACTCTTATGGCGTATATTATTATTTCCACAGAATAGTGTACTGATTTGATATGATTACTAATTGAAAATATCTTACTACATTTAATATATAACTAAATAGCTCACCGACTTTATATTAGAATTTTTAATGAGTAAAGTCCAGTTTATTAAAAATAATTGAGCTAGAGTTAATTATTGTTAAAATAATTAAAACTAGTTATTTAGATAGTTAACTTTTACCACTTATAAACTATTTAAGAATTTTATGTTTAGCCAATATGAGATACTCTAATATTTCTCTTCAAGTGCAACTAGGACTAAACATCTAGTTGTAACTTGAAATAAATGCAACAGTAATTAGATTAGGCCACTGGGACTGGACATCCAATCCAACGAAACTTACTCTGATATTATATTAAAATTTTTAATATAAGTAAAATGTAGAACCCATTAATAAAAACTGAGCTTAAATTAACTATTGTCAAAAATGACTAAAACTAGTCGTTTAAATAGTTGACCCTTATTACTTATAAATTCCTTAACAATTTTTTATTTAGTCAATATAAAATACTCTAACAAAAGCTCAAGGTAAATGGAAGACAAATTAAAGAAAACCAACACTTCAGTTAGGAACATTTCTACAAACAAAGCCAAACTTTACTTAACATTCAAATGATTAGAAATTGTTGTGTTGATTCCCAACATCACACTAGTAGTAAGCAACGACTGCAAATATTTATTTACAAACAGAGTCTATATTAGAGAGGAAAAAACTATTTATATATATAGCAACGACATGAAGAATCGAATGCTAGAAAGAATAAATAGGGCTACATAGTTATTCCCATAACAAGGACGAGTTCTGTGTCCCAAGGAACTCGTCCTTTAATTAACTCAGCCTGATAGAGAAAGGAAGGATACTTGCAAATGACAGTTAACTTAATTGAGGGGCTGTTTAATAAAAATCTGTTTAATTGTTAATTTCTAATTATATTTTATTAAAAATTTAAAAATAAATTATTTTTAATTAATTAAATTTATTTAAATCTCTTATATAATTTTTATTAATAAATTATCAATAAAATTATTTTTATGAAAATAAATAATTTAAAATTAAATTTTATTTATAAATTAATATTTATCGTAAATATATTTTAATTATTAAATAAAAATTTTATTTGAAATTTATATATTTTGAAGATATTTTAAATTTTATTATGTTTTTGATAATAATTAATTTGATTTAACTTAATTGAAAATAGAAAATTATTAAATTAAATTAAATTATACATAATTTTTATTAATAATTAATATATTAAATAATATATATTTAGAAAAATAGAAACAAAAAACAAAAGTTACTTTTTATAATTTGCATAAAACTTGAAAACTGAGAAAAATCTAAATTAAAAATTGAAACTAAAAGCTCAACAAAACAAAAATTAAAAATTAAATAGAAACTTAAACAAATTTTCCATCATGTGGCTTTAGAAGCAAAGAACAGGGGACGTTCATGTCTCTTTCCTACCAATACAATCAATAGTCGACTGCAAGTCGATTGGGTTTGCGTCCACCGCGAGAGTGGCAGGTAGAGACAAGGCAACAAGTAGGTTTCCTTTAGGGACAGGTCGCTTCATTCAATGGAACCAATCCTTTCTGTTGTTATTTGTTATAAAACTTGTAATACTAATACCGGATAAATAAAGAGTAGAGGAATTTTGTTTTATTTGACTTAAAAGCAACATTAATTATGCACTTGTCTTTTTAATTATTTCCTTTTTCTCATTACCAAGACATGTAGCCATTAATTCACCTGTTCCATTAAAAATAATAATAGGAAAATTTTTTCTCATATTTAATTATTATATAATTTATGTTAATATTTACTATCAAATATTAAAAATAATAATAGGAATTTTTTTCTCATATTTAATTGTTATATAATTTATTTTGTACATAATTAATTAAAATAAATAATTAAACAAAAACTTTCTATCATTTATGGAATTATTATTTTTTAAATAATTATAAATAATTTTATAATAAGAATAAAAGTATCAATAAAATAAAATAATTATTATCACTTCCATTCAATGTGTAAAAGATTACTATGTACATATATTCTGTTGCCTTATTAAGAGACAAGGAGTTATCATAAACTCTTACTAGTCTCTCGCTCAAATTCATTTTTCAACTTTAAAAATAATTTTTATATTATTTACAATCAATACATTATTATATACTTTTTAAAATTATTTAATACTTATATAAAATATAAAACCTACAAAATTTTTCATTCTATTTATATATATATATAATCATCCGTACCACCTAATCCTAGGCCCTGTGTTTGTTGTGAACTATCCATACCTACCATATACTAAAATATATTTGTATAATTGCACCACTTTAATACATGATTAACAGGTCGGTCGATTGATAGTAGGCTTTACTGTTCATTCCAAACACTTTGCATATTTTAATATCCACTTTTATAGAGGATTAAAATATAAAAGAAAGGTTATATATATTATAATCTTTTCCAAACTTTTACAAAGCGGAGAACTTGAAAGAAATGCGCAAGTTGTTTACTGTTTGGAGTGTGAACTGAATTGCAGACGATGGGGGGAGTATCATGTAATCCCAAGGCAGTGGGGGGACAAGGATTCCACTGAGAGATGCATTTAGTTTATTTTTCATAAGTCCTTATAAAATCTATGAGATTGGAATGTCTACCCTTTTTCATCTTATGTTATAAGGTTACAGATCGATATGTCTATTATATATTGTTAAAACTTGATTAAGTTTATAAATAGTAAAGAAGGAGAGTCTTATAAACGCAGTAGAGCTCACTTTCTAACACAAACTGGAGAAAGTGGTGAAAGAGAGAGTAACCAGGTCAAGTCATTTTCGACCCTCTTTAACTTTTCATATAGGGCAATTGATGAAAGATACCCAGAAGATCCTGCAACCTCCCGTAGATTCAACCACAAATCAGCTCTCAGCTCTTGTGGAGGTCGACCCTTTTAACTTTTCATATGGGGCAACTGATGAAAGATATGCAAAGCATCCTGCAACCTCCCGTAGATTCAACCACAAATCAGCTCCCAACTCTTGTGGAGGTCATCACTTGCTTACTAGGTCGTTCTTATCCAGTCCAACACGTTATCGTTAGAAATAGGCCATTCATTCATTGTTGTCCGTCTTCCACACAAGCGGGTCTAACTTTGAAAGTGTTTCAAGTTCAATTAAAAAAGAACGGATCTAATTTTAAAACCTTTTCATACAATTTAAGTCAAAAATACTAAATTCTTTGATAATGATAATGTCTAATATATTGTCATTATAATATTAATACTCTATCGAAAATTGTTATTATTAAGGATTAATTCATCCTTTTTGGTCCACAATTGTTGGAATATGTTCTTCTGGTACGAGCCAAAACTCTATTGACCTAATATCATGATCTAAAATATAGGAATTTTGGGAACAAATGAAGTCTTATCTATTCTTGTCTCGTGTGTTAAGTTTAGCTAGTCAAGTCACGCATGGTTTGGTGTTGAGCACTCAAAATCGTATCCAAAGCCACGATTCTTTCTTGTCTTCTTCAGTCATGTATAGTGACTAATTGATTCCCAAACAAAAGCAAATCGAATAAAAGGTACACTTCCCAAATTACTTTCCACTGTTGTCGCAATTATTGACGTGGTTAAGCATCAAATTAGACTTTCTACTCGTTTCATTTCCTGAAGAAATTCCGAATGGTTTCTGTCATGCTTTACTTTTATTTTTACTGAGTATAATTCTGAATTTGAAATTAGAAAAAAAAGGCTATATATGAGTTATATCTTTTATCCTTTTGTCTGGATTGGGAGATATATGAATTTTTTTATGTAATATCATATCAATATCTTGGTCAATTGGGAAGCCTATGATGTCTTAGTTCCGGCACTGGGACAGCCCTCTTAGCATTAAATTCCACCACCATCATAGTCATTTTCAAGCAAAGAATGGTCCTAAGTTCTTAGCTGTTTTTCATTTGTCATTTGCCCGCAGTCTTTGTCAAATCTTTAAAATATATTACGTAGGGACATATTTCTCATAAAATATTGCAAGAATTCAATCCACGAGCTTGGCTCTCATGGAAACTCCAGCAACTTGCGCTAATTAGGATGCTTCAAGATTCTCCACTCCACTTCGGATGAACTGAATTGACTTGCATGTGGCCAAACAATCACGTTACTTTTGCCCTTAGGCTTAGCTCATCATGACTCATCTCTCATCGTTCTCTTTCCGATAAAATCTTAATTCCAACTTTTTCAATTTACTGATGGGCTTGATCTATGTGCGCAAATTTGGTCCAAGCAAGGACGCTTGAAGTTGTTCAGTAGTCCATAACCATCAGCCACGGCATTCTACCCTTTATTTGTTCATTTCGTTGGGATTGAGCTCAGATGACTTTGACTTGATTTACGCTGTTGTCAATTGATTGAAATTTTTAAGAAGACAAATATTTTTAACTTCTAGCAGGCTACCCCGAAGGCCTGCATTATTCTTGCATAATGCATTGTTCATTTACTCCTCAAGCAATTAGTCTTCCTACACAGAAGTAACCCCACAGTACTATAATACTCTCAAAATGCATCCCGTGAGCAATTTATGTTTGTATGAAACGGACCTTATGCCCATGCAGAGATGCGCTTTACATTCCAACAGTTTCACTGCCATCAAGTTACAAGATAGTTAAATATGAGATAGTGATTCACGATGATTAACATTAGGCATTCTTGACTGGAAAGTAAACTTTCCTATTTCAGTCCTGCTTAGAATCTCCTGGTGCCACAGGTTTTGAAACAGGCACCTGTTCCCCAGTGCCATTTATTCCCTCCACCTGCCAAAACATAAGCTTAAATCTTATTTGTGCTTGCATTGTGCACCAACATCGATAAATCCCATAAAAGAAGAGAATGAAAATGAAAAGAGGAAACAACGACAAATAAACAACCACGCAAGGCATTTATGGCTCCTCCTTAAAACTTAAGACATGCACATTGGCGTCCGTCCAACACAAGCGACAAACCAAGATCATTATTTGAAAAATGCAATAAGCAAAAGACATGCAGAAACAGCTGGCAAAATCATAATGGTTACTAGTACTGTATGTCTATCCATGCTCCACAAACATATATGAATTGACAGAAAGATTATGAGAAACTATTCTAAAATATACTTGCACCTTGTCAATTGTGATTTCCTACCAATCTTGAAAGGAAGCCGAACCTATAGAAAATTACTAGAAAGCACAAAGCTGCACCACAGGGTGAACACTCAAAAATAAAACTACTACATTACTCGTCTCTTTTTCCCTTCTGCATCATTTGTACTAGAATGAATTTTCTCCCAGCACAGACCCTTAAAAGTTTCAAATAATGAACATTTTCAGATGAGCTTCAGAATAATGGGTCATATGAACCCTTCACTTATCCTACCCCATCGACCACAAATATGTAGGTAAAAATTCACTTCAAACAAAATTATTAAGTTAGCTACTCAACTTTCGTCCTACAACAATCAAATCCCCATGTTTAGCATGTTTTCCATTTATTTTCTGTAGCCAAGTCAAACTAAAATAGAGTTGTTTTCACTTCCTCTAGGGAGACAGTTCTCGAGGGTTAAATATTTCTATAAATACTGATGGCAAAACGTGAAGTGATGTCAAGAACAAGTCTAGATTTAATCAATTTTGTTTGATATTTCCTTTAACTTTATTACCGAAACATATATCTCTTTAGAAGCTATTCATGCATCTGAAAGTACTCTTCACAAAATGATAGATAGTATTAATTGAACCACAAATTGTTATAATAAGGAAAAATTAGAAATACAACAGTTATATAAAAAATTTCAAACACATTATAAAAGTCACTATGAATAATTGTCCTATTTGTCTATTTATACTGCAATCATTTTTAATGAACAACTGTACCATCTGTAATCAATTATTAACTAAGTTTCAACGTTTAGAAACTTTAGTTTCTACATATTGTATCGAAAGAGATTATTATAGACGAAGATAATAACTATCTATTTTCATTTAGTCTTAATTGCCAATAGCCCTATTTTGCATCTATTGTTGTAAACCAATTATCGACTTTTAATTTACCAATAATGCAATCTTTACGTGGTAATTTATAAGCATCGCCCATTGTAGCTTTGTTTAATTCTTTATAGTTAATAACCATTCATCTTTTTCCACATTTTTGTTCATTGTTTACATAGAAAGCTGGTGCTGAATGCTTACTAGTACTAAGTGAAATTAATTGTTTGTTTTGAGACACAGGGGTGGTTATTTGTGGTGGGGTGTCTTATTTGTTTAAAGTAGATGTAATACGTGGAATAGTTGATTAAGAAAGTTGCTGTGGTGTGATTGGTTGAACTGTAGGTGCTTGTTGTTTTTCGAGGAGGCTAATGGTTATCTGGTTGATATCTTTTGTAACTATTCCTACTTGTTGCTGCAATTCAGATCTCCATACAAAAATTACCCTATCCTACTAATAAGATAGTAGAAGAATTATTTTTAATTAAACAAAAAGATAATGTAGTAGCTTACAACTTAGGAGGAGCTATTTCAATACTAAAAGAAGTTTTATCACAAAAATGTTTAGAAGCAAAATTACATTAAAAAATTCTCTTTAATATTTATTTATTGGAAAGGATTTTAAGTTTGATTTCTATGAGTTGATTATTGGTATTTTTGTTAGGATCTAAAGGATTATCGCTACAAACTATATCTATTAGTTTTTCTATCTCAGTTTATAAGGTAAGATCATTTAGTAAATAAAATTGTAATTGATCTAAATTTTCTTTCACTAATTGTAAGTCTTGATAATAAGATGTATGATATATAAGAATTTTAAGAATTACTGATTTTTTATTTAAAGTTTTTATTGCTGGTGTTTTTAAAGTTATATAATGTAGATATTGATAGAAAGGGTTATATAATTTCAAAAAATTATTGCCTAAAACTAATGGTAATCCTGATTCTTGTTGATATATTAAAAGAATTATAAAAGTATAATTTTCAATAATAAGTTTATTATAGTAGTTTACATAGATTTTATAGTTCCATCTGCTATTCGAATTTGCAAAGGTTTTTGTAGTTTTTTCCAATCTTTTAAGAGTGTCTTAGAGGCTATACAAACAGTAGCTCCAGTATCAATGTATGCATTAACTTTTTATTCTGAATTACTACTTAAATAAAAGTTGTATTCGGATTCAATTGTTGAGTCGAAGTCTTGGATTTCATATTAATAGAGTGAAGAGATAGTTGAGTTTGTTTCGTAGTCAGATTCAATGGGTTCAAGATTATACTTGATGGCTGAATGTAAAATATTAATTTTCTTTATATTTATTTTTATTTTGTTGAGAACAATTGTTTGCGTAATGACCTTTTTCTTTACAAAGCCAACATCAGCATGTGTTTTTCTTTTGAGAACAATATTTCTTTTTAGGTTTAAATTGTCTATATGCTTTTTTCCTACATAGTTTTTTAGAAGATTTAAAATGTGATTTTTTATAATAATACCTTTTTGGGTATTTTCTTCATTTATATATATTAACAGATTTGTGTTTTCTTTTTTGTTTTAGATAGTTTTCTAAATCACAACCATATTGTTTGGGAACTTTACAAACATTTTTTAATATACGTACCGTTGTTGTATCTTCATCAGTCCATGTCCATTGAATTTTTGTGCTGCATTTTAGTTGTAACTGTTTTCTTTCTTTAGCTAAATCCCTGGTCAGATATATAATTTAATAATCCAAGAAATTTTTGAACTTCTGTAATATTTTTTAATACACCTAGAAATTGTTGTAGTTTCTCAAGAATATTGGTTATAATTGTAA
>JANZXP010000004.1:29367901-29388352 GCA_027576715.1 Erythroxylum flavicans | reverse complement strand
ATCAAAAAAGTTCATTATTAAATTGAAAAGAAAAAATTGCAAATGACATTAGACTAGACCGAGCTATGAAGATAATAGAAAACTATTATAATTTAGAAGCTTAAAAATACATGATCAAACAATAGTTATTTTGCGTTGATAACTACAAAACATTATCCGCGTTATTGTTGTCGTGGGTATTGTTGGGTTTCAGCATTAAAAGAAGTCGTGGGTATTGTGTTGTGTTGAACAAGCAATAGTAATTGTGTTGAAGTTATGGGTATTGTTGGGTTTTAGCATTAAAGAAGAACACTTGCAACCTTTGGAATTCAATTCACGTGAAATGTAGCGTGAATTGAATTTACAAAGACAATAGATTTTAAACCCACGTATGAATTCAATGCATAGCTTTTTTCTGATTCCAAACAAGTGAATTAAATTCAATATTATAATTGAATTCAATTTACCATGTTCCAATCAGGCCGTAAATAGAGCTAATACCTCAGAATTACTTAAAAGGTTGATGCGATAAGCAATGTCATTAATGCGGTCCAAGACTTCACATTGATCATCAACTCACGACATTACTTTATTAGGCTTGCACTTAGATGGAAAGTGCTATTTCTAATAACGAATTCATACTAGATCTCTAGGCTCAAATCGCACAATCTTTTTTGCCTTACTTGCGTGCTTAGTATAAGTGGTATGGACTTACTCAATTCGCTGCTTCACCTTGCCATGCAACTCCTTGATGAATGTCACCTTTACTTCTCCATTGAGATTGACAATCTCTTTTTAGAAGTAAGTAATATATTAAATAAAGGAAGCAAGGTCTTAAGTACAGGATAAATATTTTACAAGTAACCAACAAAAGAGAAGACTACGAAAAAAGAGCTACTGGTAGATATAAGGCATAAACATTAGGAGCTAACGGCTACAAACTAAAGTCAAATCAAACTCCATTTGTGAATAATTGAAGGAGATAGACGATGATGAATGTCACAGGCTATAGCTTTGGATCTAATGTATGCAATGATTTTGTAGAAATAGGTTATCATGTCTGCAGAGCTTAAGTCATTTTTTCAAGCTAGATATAGACTAGGGCACCAAATGCAGCTTTGAAAAGCTTGTTGTCTCCTTTCGTGTTGAATTGCCTCTGAAGTGAATTTGCAGCCAAAGAATAAATGTTGTAACGATTTAGGCGCTTCTTCACATAGAAGGCAATCTTGACTTGGAATGTTGTACTCCCTTGTGCCAAGTGTTTGACATGAAGCAAGTCAGAGTTAAATGAGCGTGATGGGGATATGGCAGCATCCTAAACCTAAAAGCCCTGCTACAACATCTTCAATTTGCATAGCCCATTTCAAACCATCCGCCAGCTACCCGTATACGTTTTCATCGCCGCTAAATCCAAGATGACACTGTCTAGTCTCTTGCCTTTCTTTTCAAGTTCTTTTATAAGCCGAATTATAAATCACTCTACTCTCGTTTCTCCAAAGTATTATTATTTTAAAATTTCACTCCGCCACCGCAATTGTTCGTTACTTCTAAATTATAAACTATAAATTATTAATATTTCATAATGTCCCCCAATCCTTTCCTTTTCTTCAAGGTCACAATAAATATTTTTCTGAAATGGAACAAGTTCTGATTCACTCTCGAATGAGTCCCGTACAATCATGTTCCATTGAAGGCCTTAACATTTACGCCATATTGTCCTTCAAGTCCGTAAAATAACCAAGTCCGAACAAAATACAGCCAGCATCAGGGCTGCACCAAACCAAAACAAACTACCAACAATAACATCGTAGTGAAGATATAACAAGAAAAGGATGTGGACATACCTCGCGTCAAAAAATACGCAACTAACGAACGGTAACGGCAATAGCGACGGCACATGTAACGGATGATGGTGATTATTAACGGCGAACGATACCGCGGACGAAACGGCAACCCCAGAAACGCTGCAAACATAACAGATGACCAAATTAATAGCACAAGTTATGTTCCGATGATAGGAGTTATGTTGTTCCCATGATAGGAGTTATGTCCTTCAATTGTTCATAAGTTTAATGCTCCCCAAATTTTAATTCGAAGTTTTAATTCGAAGTGGAGTGTTTAAGGGTCCTAATTCGAAGTTTTAATTCGAAGTGGAGTGTTTAAGGGTCCCAAGAACTACTTCCATAGCCATTTACATGAACAAAACCATGACTCCCAACGAAGAATATAAAACTCGCCCCTGGTTGACTCAGTCCCGTCCTATGCTAAAATAGACTCGTCAATTTCGACTTGCTCTTGATGTATATTGATAAGCTATTATCCTCCAATTCAGCAGCGGAGTCGATTCCGTGGCGCCGGACTAAACCAATTTGATCGGCATCTTAGGGGAGAAAGCGTGAACTCTAATGACTGATTCAAACCTGTAAAAGCAGTGTCAATGGTCATTGGCGTTGGACATGATTGACAATCTGCTAGGTCTCGGTTGGAAATCGCCTCTTCTCCTGAGCTGATGGGAAGAAGGACGAATCAACGCCGTTAAAGCTCTCTTCACCCACTCACCTTCCACGCCTCCAATTCTCACGAGTGAATTCGTCATCGCCGATCTTCTCATGTTCAACCTATGCGGCGTGTAGGAATCATGAATGCTGCTGCCGTGACTACGAACTTTCTTGTGTAAGCTGCACCGAAACGAACCGGGATGTGTGGTTGGCGAACACATGCACGTCTTCTTAGGGAGCGAGATTGGATTGTTCTTCGTGACGGTTATTGACCGACTGGGAGAAACAGATCGGTCAATAGAGAAGCGAAAGGAGGTAGAGAAAGAAGATGACGCGCTGAGATTCACGCGTGTGGGAGAAGCCGACCTGCGGTCGTTGGTTGGAAAGAAAGTCGACGGCGCGGTGGCGAAACACAAGCTTGTCGATGAGGCGAATGCGGACAACGACGGAGAAGACGAGTAATGAGAATTACAGTGAGAGGCTGGGAATCTACCGCACGCCGAGAGGGACCGAAGGACTGGTCCGTTATCTCTAGATCTTCTTGATTGACAAGAGCTTGTTACCATTTCTGGACTAAGACTCTTCTAGAAGAGAGAGAGTAGATAAAAAGAGGGGGGAGACAGCAAGAGGAGGCTGTAAGATTTTCCCTTACAGGCCTTAGGCTAGCTGGTTTGGCAAACCTAGCGAATCTGAAAGGCTGTTTTTATAGATTGATACAATGAGGGTGTGATAGTAAATAACTGAGAAGCCAAGGGGTTTACTGTCTTTCAACTTCTCAACCACGGTTAGGCCATGGTCAGTTTGACTCGAGGACTGGGTTAAAGGGTTTGGGTTCTAATCCAACGGCTGGGATGATATGATGTTTGATCGCAACAAGCCGACGGCAAAGATAACAGTTACATGGAGCAGTTGGATTCTTTGCCACGTGATGGGCCTGGCAAACGGTATCTACAGTTGGATTCTTTTAATTGTTCATCTTATGCGTTATTATTACTTTATTAGGTTGGAAAATATGTCCATTTAGAATTAATATTGAACTAAACAAACAGTAATAAGAACTTGACGAGTATAGTATAGTTTACTAGTTAAATTACGAGTTCTATGCAATTTCTTATAAAGAAGTTTCGGTTGCAAAACTAAAAAGACTGATTCAAAGTCCAAAAGTGTGGTTGATCTTCAACATGTTGTTGCCTTTAGTTGGAATGGCCTCGGTCAAGATACTCGCTCTCACGCCGTCATTAACAATGACCAACTTGTTTGTGCCGGAAATATCAAATATGTGGTCCTTTTTTTTTTCAAAATTCTAATTATTATTTTTCTTTACTTTTTGTTATTTCATAATTTTTGAAGGACAAAATGAAATTCATGAATCAAGTCAGCCGTACGGTGTTTACAATCCAAAGATTAAAAGGAACAACGGGAGCAAGGAATGCTCAAAAAGTCAACAAAGGCATCAGAATAGGATATTAGCAACATATCATACGGCCTGTTTTGGTGATAGGGGAATTGGTAATCCAGTGCACCTCTTAAAAATAATATAAGAGAGAGACAAATTATTCTCATTCATTGTATTGGCAGGAGATACAATATTTCTTTATGCTTCCTATAAACTCCTAATTTTTGTTTGGCTCAAGAAAAATAAATTAATCAACATGCATATAAATAATTTACATAAAGTTTTACAAATTTGACTTACAAATAGAATTAGGAAAAGTAATTACTTTAAAATGCCAAAAGTCAAACAGCACAACTAAAAATTCAATACAATTATAAATACGAAGTGGAAATAAAATTCTTATTTACGTAATCGATCCCTTATAACGTAATTAATCTTTGAGCGTCGAATAACGTGTATATACCTTGCTTTACATTTACAAGTAAAACCATACACAAACGCAAAAGGCAACTTCCAAGGTGTATTGACAAACCTTGTGTTCGACGAAAGAGGGATGACAAGCAAATTAATTATCATTATTGTAACTCTCCACGATTACGACAGTCGTTGTCTACAAAGTAGAAACATGACCAGCTGTCCTGACTAATAATGTTATTGACCCGAAGTATTGGATCTTTGGGAATAACACTAATGAACTAGCTAGAGAGCTGTGTCTAAAAACATAATTTTTGCGCGTTCATGTCTTTTTCAATCCCTCAATGTCATGGAACGCCTGCTGAATTATAGAAAGTCTTTCTACATATAAGAATACATGTACTACTTTGTTAAGTGTTAGGAAAATAAATCATATGCATTATTTAATCTAATCCCTTTTTTATTACGACCAAACATATTCGTAAATTTCCCAATGTGCTGGGTTTCCTCCCCAGGACAAATTTTCAACTATTACGCTTTTTATTTAAAACTAACCATTACTCATTTTATTTTTAAATAAATGATGAGTTAGCTGTAATTCAAATTCAAGTATTTAATATCTGTCACATTCATAAAAGTTTTAAATAAAAATCTTAATTATGTATTGATTTTATGTAATATAATTAGAGTTGGCATTTGAAAATCCAAATTTCAATTTTTGAATCTTTACAAATCTTGTGGAATACGAGCTTTCTTCTAAAAGATACTAATTTAATTTTTCACGCTGAGGATTTTGTCTGTTTAATTTATGTAAAATTGAAGATTCAGTGTTTTCACAAATCATTTTTAGCAAAAAGATTTAGTGTGAAATTTTGGAAAAATAAATGAGTTACTTATTTTCAAAATATTGATATTGGTAAGGAGACAAGACACGCGTGAACCTTACACCCCATTAAAGAAGTTTTGAATAATAATAATAATAATATCATCCCATGGCTTTCAACAACTTCTATAAATCAAACGTTAATACCTAAGATAGGATATGAAATCAAGATATTGTAACAAGTAATAGATATTCACGACAACCAAATGTCCAAATGTAATATGTAAAGGAATATGGAGAATTGGGTACTTGAGAAATTTAAAATATTTCGAGTGGGTTGGACGAAGCATAGATGGTAGTTGAGAAATTGAGAGGAAGGTTGGTTGGGATGGCAACATTGAACGCGAATGGATAAATCGTTGGGAGAGCATCCTTCTACATTTCTGACTCCTAACCTGTTGCCTACCAATTAGGATTTTAACAAAATTATTATCGACCTATCACAATTTTGATCGGTCAAATTGCCATTTTATTTTCAAATCTTTAAACCTTGGGTTCATTTTTTGAATGCTAGGTGGGTAGAATTCATTTTCTATATATGATATGGTTTAGTAGGGAAAATTAAGATAATAATCTTCTCACTATTTACAATTTAAGTTATGTCAAATTGAAGCCTAAAACTATTGTTTCATACATTTTAAAAGTTTGCAAAAATTGTTTTTAGGAGATCTAAAAACCAGCCAATTGGTAAGCACTTCATACAACAAACAATACATAGACATAAGCAAATCAAGTCCACTCCATCAGTTAGAAAGGATCATTGTCGGTTTGCTCTAAATCAAATATACCACTCATTCAGTTATTGCCAACTTAAATTTAGGGTTAAATATATCGAAAAATCATCTAGTTTGACAATTTTTTTAGTTTTTATATTTTAAAAATTGTTACTTATTTCTTTATGATCTTGCTTAGCTATAAGCTATTATACAATCCCTTTCATTATATTCTGTTAATTTTTACTCAAAATCACATAATATTAGAATTCTTAAGATTCAATATGATATTTTTTAGAGTTATAAATTAACATAAATCTTATGAAATAAAATAATGAGTTTTTTGTTGGTTAAATAATAGTACATAGAGGTAAATGATAATTTTTAAAACATAAAAATAAAAATAAAAAGCCAAATCATAAAGGAATATAATGTAATTAACTCTTAATTTAAATTGAAAAGTACTTAATCCTTCATATCCACATTTTACACTTATTATCTAAAGAATATCAAAGTCTTGATTTATGAAAATCTTCACACTTTAATTATTTTGTTTATTACAAATTCTACTTGAAATTTCACTTAGCGAAACTCTATCAACTCCTTTAACTATTTAATTTTTGAAGTAAATTGGTATATAATGATAGTTGGGATTCAAATAGAGATCTTTAGTGATAAGATAATGAATTTTCTAAAAAATAACACAACCTTTTATCTAACATGTTGATTAAAAGTGTAGGAGATTATATTAACTCCTAATACAAAAATATGTGCAGAAAAAAGGCATTTTATTTCCTTTAATGCATCAAGAAGCCCTCGGGACCTTATTCTTGTATATAATGAAGAACTAATGTGGCTTCTGTAAGTCATTTGTTTAAAGTTTAAGTTAGGTAAAAGGATTTGTATTAATAGATTGTTTTCACCAATTTCGTAAAAAAAGTAAATATTATTTCAGCAACATTTTCACTTATAAAGGAACTTTTATATAAACAATTATAGATGAATACCAACAAGTTGTCCCCTAATGGCACTGGAAAAGCCAATATTATATGCATAAACTTTGACTAAAATTTTTAACTTAGATTTTGGAAAATGATTGATTATGTTCTACAAAACAACAAGACTAAAGGAAATGGTTTTTGTAATACGAAGGACAATAAGATTTAAAAAAAACTAGTTGGCATTATAAAATACAAGATCTCAAATGGGCTAAAGTCAATGTTAACATTTTGTAGACCTAAACCTCCTTAATTTCTATTCACCTAAAAAACTAAAGCCAACTTAACTTAACTACAATCATAAAGAAATCTTCATAGCTCGCACCATTAAGATTCTATCTGCAAAATTTGACTAATAACTACCACGTATGTGTCTGTAGATATATATCCCTTATAATCAGAACTTCATTCTATAAGGCTCAACTATAAAATATATAAATTGTTTGTTATATTTAGTGAGTTAAAAATACAAGAACTAAACGATTCAAATTCTTATTATAAGTTCTTTTGAAAAATAAAACAATAAAAAACCATCTTGAACAAAGAGAATGAATGAAAGAATGTTGACTTGTAGACGTTCCAAGATATTATATATAGTATATTCAATCAAAAAGAAAGAAGAAAAGAGAAACAATTATAAATAATGTTGTTAAAGTTTTCTCCCAAAGTTATTTTCTAAAGAAAAGTTTTTTTATTCTACTGTTTAGTTTAAAAATAAGTGATTTGGTGACATTTTTATATAGATATTGAATTTTATAAAAAATATTGTCATTTATATAATGTTTATTTAATGATTCTTTTTATATAAGATTTATAAACTTCACTTTTATTTATTGCTAAATGATGTTCCTTAATAAGTCATACTATGAAGTTGTGGGAGAAAGTAATTGAGAACAGAGTCTGGCAAGTTGCTTCTATATCAGCCAACCAATTTGGATTTATGCCTGGTAGGTTCACAACAGAAGCAATTTATTTACTCCGTAGGCTAATGGAATGCTACAGGGAACAACAACGAGATTTACATATGATTTTTATTGATTTGGAGAAGGCTTATGATAGGGTTCCTAGGGAAATCTTATGGAGGTGTTTGGAAGCAAAGGGAATTCCTATGACCTATATCCGCGTAATTAGAGATACGTATGAAGGTGCATTGACTAGCGTAAAAACG
The DNA here is from genome assembly GCA_027576715.1 of Erythroxylum flavicans. Taxonomy (NCBI): domain Eukaryota; kingdom Viridiplantae; phylum Streptophyta; class Magnoliopsida; order Malpighiales; family Erythroxylaceae; genus Erythroxylum; species Erythroxylum flavicans. Next base: position 29,380,303 of record JANZXP010000004.1, on the reverse strand, counting down.
ATAGGGGGTGACACGGAAGCGTTTCCGATTGGTATTGGCTTACACCAAGGCTCCGCGTTAAGCCCGATTCTTTTTACATTGGTGTTAGATGAGCTTACCAAACATATTCAAGAAGAGGTATCTTAGTGTATGTTATTTGCTGACAATACTGTCCTGGTAGATGAGACCACGACAGGGGTCCAGTCCAAGCTAGAATGTTGGAGAGAAGCGTTAGAGTCGAAAGGTTTTAGAATGAGCAGGACTAAGACGGAGTATTTAGAATGCAACTTTTTGGGAACCCAAACGGCCTACGAAGTAGCAGTAGTTATTGGGCTTGACGTCATTCCACATCCCAGAGTTTTAAATACCTCGGGTCCATCATCTAGAGTGATGGTAATATTGATGAGGATATAGTCCATCACATCAGATCTGGGTGGGGCAAATGGCGAAGCACCTCTGGGGTCTTATGTGTTAAAAAGATTCTTTTAAAGCTTAAAGGCAAGTTTTATAGAATGGTGATTAGGCCTACCATGTTATATGGGGCAGAATGTTGGCCCGCCAAATGTTGACAGACAAGACAATTGTTGATAACAAAGATGCGTATGCTTCGATGGATATGTGACCTTATCAGACGAGATAAGGTACGTAATCAGGTAGTGAGGGACAGACTTCAGGTGGCTAGTATCGTCGACAAGTTGCGTAAGACCAGGCTTAGGTGGTTTGGGCATGTGAGTAGAAAACCCTCTAATGCACCGGTCAGAAGATGCAAACAAATTATCCTTAGTGGCTACAGGAGGAGAAGAGGCAGACCATACAAGAACTGGAGGGAAGTGATCAAGAAAGATATGACAGAGTTAGCCCTCACTACGGAAGCGGCCAGAAGTAGAAAATTCTGGCGGAATAGGATAAAGGTGAGAGAAACTCTTTGAAGTTCACCAAGATAGTCGAGAAAGTTTACCAGGAGTTATTTTTGGTACCACTCAAACAGTGTTTCAACAGCGTAAATAGTTTTATATGTCTTGTCTACTTGGTGTGGTAGTCCAGTCATTCTGTCATACTTTTAGTCTTTTACACTCAGGTGTAGGAGATAGGCCCATAACGAATGTCATTACCCATAACTTTACCATCCTCTCAGGGTTACAGCCCAAGTAATCCTAGTCTTACTGGAGTAGAGCAACGACGTGTCTTTCCCTGCCTATCAGGTATTTTTACAGAGCTGGGCTCCATATCAAGTATATCCTTTCCATTTATCTATTTATTTCCATTTTTTCATTATTATCTCATTTGCATATGGGTCTACTGGAAACAGCCTCTCTATTATGTAGGGGTAAGGCTGCGTACTATCATACCTCCCCAGACCTTGTTTTATTGCGGGATTCTAAACTGGGTGATGATGATGATGATGATGATGATGATGATGATGTTCTTTAAATTTATTGTAGACTTTTTGGATTATGGGCTTCTTTTACTCTATTAACTTATATTTTAAAAAGAAATATGCATTAGACCTTAATAATCTTTAACTTATGGATAATGCTGAAGTTTCCTCCGGTAAATCACTCTGATGTCTAAATAAGTATAAGTTTGAAGAGACTATTTAAAGAGGTATACATTACCTCTTTTATGAATATGAGATCTCCTTCATATAGGTTAGGTTTATAGTTGGGGACATACATATAGATCCATTCCTTACTTTGAAAGGAGATGGGCTATAAACAATATGGTATGGGAAGGTGAGATGTCCTAATAGTTGGTACTACAAAGTGTAGGTTCTGACTTAGTGGGGTGGTTTAGGTTATTAGTTCATATTGTAAAAAGGGAGGTATCATTTTCCTTATAGGTCTTTAAGGAAAATATGAGTGTTCCTTTACGACAAAGCTATTTTATAGATCCATGTGTTGGAAAAATCAGGCCAAGATTTGATCTTGTGTATAACAAATTAATTACAAAAATTTTTCTTTTTTAATTTATCAAAATCTAAGATCACTTAAATTTATAAAATGATTAACACATAAATCATAATAAAATGTGAATCTTAATTCATACCTTATTTTGAAGCTTGATCTTTTTCTTATCATATCTCTCAAACTATTTTTGAAATTGGTTCATCTCAACCACTATAGCCGCACAAGTTTCCAACCTCTAATGATATCCATATAACGAGTTGAGAGAATTCTGAAACTATTATAAAGAAGGTTAGGCAAGGAGTGCTAACTCCCTTAAAGCTTAAGCCTATTTATAATAGGTTTTAGACATTTTAGTAATTTAATTAAAATTAAATTATAATTTTAATTAAACTTTAATTATAAATAATTCTAATTAAATACCAATTATGAACAAATAAAATCCAATATCTTATATTGATCCTTATTTATTAAATATCTCAAAATATCTTTTCTCTCTTTAACTTGTTCTTTATATGTAACCTATTAAGTTCCTAAATATGTTGGCAATGGATATAAATTATAACCATAAATCATATGTAGGAAACCCCTTTAATTTATCTTTAATTCTTTAATTAAACATTATATATATATATATAGATAGACTAAGATTGGCGTCTAGCAATACATCATGACCACTCGAATATTTAGGAATGTCAAAGTGGTTTTGACTAACCTTTCTGTATATGATTTTTCTTATAATTTAATCCTTTCATCATATAATGTTTCAATTAGGCATAAAGCATAGAATTAATATCTACTTTATTTTGGGTCCAATCTTGTTAGTCCTCTACCATTAGCTATTGATTCAATTAATGACAATTGTAAATTATTTTATAAAATGTTATTCCACCTTAGCCAAGGTTTTCTTGAATCAATACTAATCGAGAACAATGAAACATTCTCCCTAATTACTTTGAGGTGATGAATCCTATATTGATCACTTAACTACCTCCATATAGTTTATGTTACATCCGACAACTACCGACTGAGTTATCATTGACTAGAACATGTCATGAGTAGTGTCAAAATATAACAATCTTTATACAAGATAACTTTGGAGATCTCAATTCAAAATATCACTCATACAATCACCACAATGAGAATTTCCTGAGACATAAAAGTAATGTTCTAAATAGACTTCCCATATGGGGTTAGTTCAGTGAACTTGTTTATAACAAGCACCCACACATTTGTTTAAGTATCTCCATACTTTAGCATATGAGATTGACTACTTCCTTCATAAGAAAAAAAAACATAATATATGCTAGTCTTTTTACATCACATCCATGTCCAATCTTAATAGAATAATGACTAGGAATCATTGAGGAATAATACATAAATGTAATATGAATATCATAATTATAATCTCATCATAATTTCATTTGCAATGTATATTTATCCCATGGACTTTATTATATACATCTAAGTATGTATAAGATAAAGAATGTCTTTAAATAATTATCACTAAACCCAACTAATTGATTGGTTGTAAGGAATAAACCAACAATCTCCCACTTACGCTAAGCCAATCATTTAAGTATCTTGTACCATATTACCATATGAAGATCATGCTACTACTGGGACAATGACTTAATGAGAGAATTCGATAAGATTCTCTATAGTGATCACTTGAATTTCATCTTAACTATCATCACAATTAATAAAATTTACTTAAATACATCCTTGGATCTTTAATTAAACCTTAGCTCCTTTTATATGCTCAATGGCTCTAATGTCCCACAATACATTATTGTTTTTAACAATGCAAGAACTATATCAAGTTCATTAAAGAAATTATTGATCCAATTAATCATTCCACTAAATGAAAATAGTATTACGGCTTATTAACAACCATTGCTACATTAGAACCTTTCTAATCTTAAAATGATGTTGTTCTAAGTAAAATAGACCTTAAGTAGGATTTACTTTTAAATTTAATATCCATATAACCTTGAACTCAAATATCAACTCATATATAGAATAATAGATATATTTAATACTTCACAAGTATTATGTATCTCAAATACTAAACATTTTTAGTACATTATCTACATACTTAGACTAGAATAGATAAACTTGTCTCCCTTTCAAACCACAAACATCGGACCATTGTACTCACTGAGTCCCTCTCTTTCTATTGGGGGCCTTTCTATCCTCTCTTTTTTTCCCTGCAGATTACTTTGACTAGTTACCTTATTTGGTAACTACTTTTTGTAACCTTTTTTTTCACACTCTGCACAATTTCCATTTCCCCTAGTAATAAGAATGCAAACCGCTAAACCCACCTCCTTTTCGTGAAGACTCCCCCTCTGAATTTCCCTTGCTACCCTCCCACAACTTGGCTGATTCCAAGCTCCCTAAGAAGGTCTCCTTTTCTTACTCTAATCTTAAGAAGAGGTAGAAGTAACTGATTGCTGTAAAAGGAGATACAACACTCATTTACTTTCCTCCTAAGGAAGAAAGTGGCCGAATTATAGTATCCCCAGATCTAGAAGTTCTCTAAGAAGGAGTCTGATCCTGGGAGGCTTCTCTGGTGGGGTTTGTTTTGGAGAAAAGGCCCCCATTTCTAGTGCTACAAAATGGGCAAATAATACTTAAAAGAACAAAGGATTGGTGGAAGTATTACTAGCTGATAAAAATTTAACATTATTTACCTTCTAAAGATCAGGCCCTCAAAGTCTTAGAACAAGGCCTTTGGCATGTGGTGAATCTCCCATTGTTTCTCCAAAGCTGGCAGTTGAGGTTCCAAAGTAAAATAGAAAAATTAAAGCCAATTCCTTTGTAAGTTAACTGGTATAATGTCCCCTTGGAATATTGGACTACCAAGGGACTTAGTATGATTGCAAGTTACTTGGGGCAACCTTTATGCACAGATGATAATACGGCAAAAAGGAAAAGGTTGGGCTATGCTCATCTATGTATTGATATGGAAATTTCTAAGGATTTATCAGAACAAATTCCTGTTATGAGATTAGGCTTAAATGGAACATTATATGAAGGCATTGTAATAGTGGATTACCATTAGAAGTCCTCTTTGAAGCTACAAGGAAAAAGGTGGATATCAACTAGGCAAACCTTCAAGAGAGGGGATTATATGGAACTAATGGGGCTAGAATAGGAAGATAATGATGGAAATGATGAGTTATTATCTAGTTAGAATGTGTCCAAAAAGAGTCCAGGTTTACCTTATTAAAGAGAAACACTTGAGCCTAAGGAAAAAACATAAACAAACTTTACTAATGAAGACTCAGTAGTAGGGCAAACAACTCTTTAGGAGGGGGAAAGGGGGAAAAGCCTTGACCAATGTTGGGGGGAATGATTGAAGAACAATTTACTAGTGTCAAATGAACGAAGGGAATAAGAGCAAAGGTAAAGGCTCGAAAGGCATTTCTTTATGATTTTTGAATGGAATGTTAGGGGCTTTAATTGCCCCAAAAAACTTTTGGCCCTAAAGGAATTTTTGTTTAATGAAACCCTTGGATTTTTGTTGCAAGCAAAAATCAAATTGGAGAATCTCAAGTTTCTTAATAAATTAGGTAGTAAGTGGTTTTGCTTTCAAATCACCAAGCTCATGCCTATGGCACAATTATAGTTAGTTTTGATACCCGGTTTGTAGAGGTTGAGGTGTTGAAAATAGAGATGCAAGTTATTCACATAAAGTGGCAATTTGTTGAACAAAATACATCTATCGTTACCTCGGTAATGCATGGCTTCAACCATGTTTTTCAGAGGAAGGATCTTTTGAGGAGCTTACTAAGTTTTTAGAAAAGAGTGGTAGGTCCTTGGTTAATTATAGCTGATTTCAATTATACTCTCTTTAGAACGGAAGCAGAGGGAAATTTTTCCTTAAAAAACTAATCTCTAAATCTTAAGGATTGTGTATATTAGTTAGGAGTCCGAGACCTCAAGGCAGATGTTCATTTCTTCTCTTAGAGTAATAAGCAAACTAATGGATGGGCTCTCAGGAAAAAGCTAAATCGAGTTATGATTATCAGGCATGGGTACAACAATTCCCAGAAAGTAAGGCCCCTTTTTTAAATCCTATAATTTCAAATCATACCCTCATGAAGGTGGTTGATTTGTTCTTAAAGGTGGAATGTTGCTCTCCTTTTAGATTTAACAATTACATAGTTGAAGTGGAAGGTTTCTATGATTGTCTGAGGAATGAGGTGTATGTTAATTTAAATGCAACTCTCCAATTCAAATTTATCCAGAAGCTTAAAATAATCAAAGAAGGACTAAAGTCTCTAAAGAAACATATTGGGGAGAACAGCTCTCTAGCTATTACAACTGCTAAAGACAAGCTCCCCCAAGTTTAAAATAGTTTATCCTATATAATCCAGGTGATAACTCTCTCTTATCTATAGAGAAAACTATTTTGAAAGACTATTTGTAAGCTCTAAACAATCGTATTAGTGTTATAAAGTAGAGGGTCAAGATAAAGTGGCTCAAGTAAGGTGATAAAAACTCCAAATTTTTCTTCCATCTCTGTAATTTCCCAGAAGAACTATAATTCTATAAAGGAAATCACCATGTAAGATGGGAGAAAGGTATGCAAATAAGAGGACTTGTTGAGAGAGGTCAAGAGGTTCTTTAAGATTTCTACTACTCCCGAAATTCTACTATCCACACTCAACTCCTAGAATCTGTTATTCACAACAAACTCTCTGATGAGGAGAAGGCAACATTAACAAAAAACGTTGATGATTTGAGATAGAAAAGGTTGTCTTCCAAATGAATCCTAAAAAGGCACTAGATGGTTTCATTGGTTTTTTTTTCAGAAAGCAGGGCCTGAAATGGGCCCAATGGTGAAGAATCTATCAAAGAATTCTTCTCTTCACGAATTATATTGAAGGAAATCAATGAAACCTATCTTTGCTTGGTCCCTAGGCTAAGAAATCTAGCATCTTTCGAGGACTAAATGCCAATTGCATGGTCTAATTTCCTCTAAAAAGTGTTCGCTAAGATTACTGCTAATCATCTAAAACTTATTTTGGGATCCTTGGTTAGTGATAACCAAAGTGCTTTTTTGCTAGGCAAGCAAATAGAAGAAAACATCTCTATAGTGCAAGAACTCTTCAGAAGTTACTCAAGGAAGAATGCTCCAAAAAATTGTGCTTTCAAGATAGTTTTTTAAAAGGCATTTAATAGTGTGGAATGGAACTTTATCTTGAGACTTCTAGAAGTGATAGGTTTTCCAGGTATGTTCACTAAATTGATTGAAGCTAGTATTACTTCTCCATCTTATGCTATTCTGGTTAATGGAACTCCTGCAAATATTTTCCATGGTAAATGGGGATTTAGACAAGGGGATCATATGACTCCTTATATTTTCATATTATGTATGGAAGCATTAACTTCTCTCGTGAAGTACAATATTGGCAGGAGTACACACTTTAAAAATCACAATAAATGCAAGGAAGTCTCTTTGGTGAATTTGTGTTTTGCTAATGATCTATTCCTATTCTCTAAGGTTGATGGGGATTCCATTAATCTCTATATGATTTCTCTTAATAAATTTAGCTCTATGTCTAGATTGACAGTTAACTTTTCTAAAATCCATTTTGTTTTATCCAAAAGAGTAGATCACATGGAAGGGAGAGTTTCCTGTTTAACTGAAATGAGGTGAAATCAATTCCCCTTTATGCTATTTTGGCCTACCTATCACTACCAGAAGGATTAAGTTTAGTGAATGTTATCCTCTCATTAAAAGAATTAAAAAGAGATTGACTTCATGGGCCAACTGAGCTCAATCTTTTAGAGATAGACTACAATTAGTCAACTCTATCCTTAACTCTACGCATAAATATTAGTCCTTTAATATGGTGCAAGAAAAGGGAGTTGTTAAACCTTTGGAAAATTTATGAGGAATTTTTGATAGGGAGGTAGTGACCATTGTAAGGGGCATACCAAGGTAAAGTGGTTTGATGTCTGCAGACCTAAGTTAGAGGGAGGCCTAAGGATTACTCCTATCAAATCCTCTAGTAAAACTCTTTTGATAAATAAGTTATGGTCCATCCTACAAGGTGATGAAACCTTATGGGTCAAATGGCTTCATACCTATGTCCTCAAAGGTAGAAGCATATGGCTTGTTAACCCCAAGATCTCCTACTATTGGTTTCTAGCATAATTGTTGAAGATAAAAGATGAATTGCAATTAGAAATCTCATATCAAGTAGGGAACGAAGCAGGGGCTAGCTTTTGATATGATAACTGGACAGGTAATCGACCACTAATCAGTATTCAGAGTGCTACTCAATTGTTGAGTCACCTTCCACCAACTTCTAAGGTTAACTCTTTTACTAGGGAGGGTGAAAGATGGAATTCCTGAGGGAACTCCACTTCCTATAACCCAACTATCCTCCTAACTTATTATCCCCTAATAGATATATTTGGAGACACCATCCATAGGAATTATTTACCACAAAAGTTGTAGAGAACGACTGATTCGAAGAGATTTCACAATGGAATGGTATGAAGTGGTTTGGCATAAAAAGTTATTGCCTAGATCTTCTTTTATTCTATGACTCACTACCCTAAACAAGTTAAATACAATGGATATACTCTCTTTCCTAACTTCAACTAAGGATTATGTCCTATATAACTTATGACAAGAAAAAAGGGATCATTTATTTTTTAAATGTCATTTCTCTCGGGACATTTGGTCTTGGATCAGATACAAATGTCTTTGGCTCCTAAGCTCACGTCAGTACATAGGGGTATTGTTATGGTTTATCAACAGAAGCCTATATCTCATCCTAATACTATTATCTGCCTAATTTCCTTTACTACTTGCATTAAGGAAATATGGGCAGAAAGGAACCTAAGAAGGTTTCAGGACATCTTTAAAAATCATCAACAGATTATGGAGTGTGTCTATGCTAAAGTTAGAGAGCAAATAATTTCCTCGAGCTCTATTAAGGAATGTTCATCCCAACTAGCTAGGTTATGGAGAACATAGAGACTTTTTGCATATCAACAATAGTAAGAAAAGATTGAACCAAACAATTTAGAAGAAATGACAAGCATTAGATGTGAAATTTACCTAATGGGGATAAAGGGTAAGGCGACTTTGATATGGGGGTTTTCTTGTGAACCTATCCGCTTGATACACTCAGCTAATTTACTAGTAAAAGAAGAGACATGAGAAAAAACTTCATCACTTTGCATTGGAGAGTTTCTATCATGAAACATGAAATATAAATAATAAGAACTTTTTTATGAAGGATTGATCATCTAACTTACAAATCTACAATTCCCCTTCACAAATCTTTCATGGTTGTTCCTCAATATGATGGCGATTTCTGGAACTCTAACCCTAATTGGGTAAAATAGTAAGAGCTGATCGTATTTTGGGAAATTCTTTACCCCGTTTACTTAAAGATGGGGCTTATAAAGAAAATACACTAAAACGTTGTCGTGTGTCTTTAGAAAATATTATTTTTACAAACGATTTCATCTTTATTTGTTTGGCTTTTTATGTGTTTAAAAACGTTGTCATCTTCTGGTTATATTTTTTGATGGCTCTCTAAACAATTTTTTCTCCTATCTTCTTCTTATTATTAATCAATTTCAATTTTTCAAAAAAAAACCTTCTTGTAGATATGATGAACTCACAATTATCTCCAAAACATACTCTTTAAATTCATCATAAAAATGAATCTTTCAACATCACCTAGCCTTTCAACTATACATCAAATGTATCAACAAGGCACTAGTTCTAATTGGATGTATTGTCATGAGATATGAACTTTTCAAATTTCATCTTGCTCATACTACTTATCTTAAGAACCATTCTCCTATAAGCATATATTGAAACAAACAATTTGTTCAATAGGTTTGTAAGATTATATCTAACCTTTTAGATATCTCATAATATTTTATTATCTAATTTAGTTCTAAACTTAATGGGTAATACATGCTTCAACTAAGTATCGCATCCTAAATTAGTAACTTTGATTCTTTCAAAGACTTAGCATTTTGTATATAATATGAGATCTTACTAATTGATCTAATTAGAACTATTGAAGGTAAGTTATTTTGCTAGGCATTGTTATAGAAGAAATAAATATTGCATTATACAATATCTAATGTTGTATATTCCTTCTTACGCAAAACCATACTCTTATGAATTTAGTTGTAGAGACATTCATTAGAGAATCTCAATCTTTATAGATAACCGAAAATTTAAAACCCAACACACCAATCTCATCAAAATGCTTCAGCATTCCTAATGTAACACCCCACTCCCGCAAGACCCGAACCCGACATCGATGGTGATATCCGAATTCGTGCCCCGTGAGGGTGGCATGTTATAGCACTAGATCATTTAAATTTCAGTACAATTTTTTTAAAACAATAACATAAAGTGCGAAATTTGATAACCAAATCGGCCTATTTTATTTCCTAACCATTTTCAACAAAAAAAAGTAATCAATAAAATTTTCAATAACCATTTGGGCCCATTACAAAAATACAAAACATTTCCAATTTCTCAAAAATTATTACAAACCGTAATATTAAATTATAAAGGTACAAAAATTTGCGGAAAATACAATTCAGTAGAAAATAAAGGAATACAATGCAGACGCGACCTGATCCCGACCTCTATCCCTCACTTGCATGCAATAGGTATACTTCCGTTGCCTAACAGGGTATTCTTCAGAGTCCTGAAAAATAGTTGCAAATTTTGGGTGAGTTTTGCGAATTTAGTGAGTCACCATCATCGATGACTCATCCAGTCACATAACAGATTATTCACACATCACACAGCTCACATTTCACATTCATTTCAATTTAATCATTTATATTATACATATGCAATGCACATGAGACTCACTTTTCAATTGTTACTTTGTTGTGACTGAGTACTTAAACTGTCCCATATAGGGCTCATTGATAACTGTCCCATATAGGGCTCATTAAAACTGTCCCATATATGGCTCATTAAAACTGTCCCATATAGAGCTCATTAAGCGTTGAGCCTGAGGCTCTAAATCGTACGATGAGCTTTAAGCTCTGATCGGTGGCTACTCTGGTCACAACTGCCATTATGTTTCATGCATTCATGAAATGAAACACATCTCTTACATATGCATATTTGCAGTCACTTACACTCACATATTATCGGACCGTCGTCCGACATTTATCAATCATGTAATGCACACTCAAAACACATTTTTTTATCACATTAAATACACATAGTTCATCTGATTCACATTCAAGTAGCACTTCAATATTACAATTTCCCCAATACAAAGTCATCGGACCTTCTGTCCGGAATCCACAATCCAATCACAATTCATCACCATTATATACACAATGAGCAGTCAATCAATACAAATTCAAACAAAACACATAATAAAAGGAGACCATCTCGGTCTACTCACAGTACGCTCCAGATTAGCATTTGCTTCCAATTTCTGGAAACGCCTGACCGCGGACTTTTAACCTGCACAACCCGTGTATGCAATACATTGCATAAACATTAATAATTTTGCACACTTATAAGCATTTATTTATGTGGAATATGTACGATGCATGTTCATGACAATCCCGGTTTCAATCAAAAGTTAACCCGAAAATTTTTCGACAATAATCAATTCATAATCTCTAAGTCGATCCTCTCACTTTAATTCAATCCCTCATTTCCAAATTAAACAAAACAATTCACTAAGTCCCATGGAGAGGTATATAAATGACTTAGGAATCCGACGCTTCAAAAATCGGGTCAATCGGAGGTCAGATGGCCAAGTTATAAGCAATAGAATGGCAAAAGGTCGGATGAAAACTTAAAATGGTTGGTCGCACTCCCGAGGGGCGCGTAGCGCGGTCTCCCTCGCGCTCGTGAGCTCTCGGGCTCTCAAGGGGCGCGCAATGCGCTCGCCCTCACGTTCGCGATCGCTCGCGCCCGTGATCTTCTCCCATCCGCGAGGAGTGCGCTCGCCCTCGCGAGGAGCGCGCCCTCACGAGGACCAGCTTCTATGCCTGACTTCGACTCCCAATTTTGTCTTTTACACTTATTTTCCTCTTCCAAAACACATAATCTTTCAAAGCACATAACTTTTCACTCAGAAATCCAAATTTAACAAATTTGGTATCAATAAAAATATAACAGAAAGAAATACAATTTCCATGAAGGACTCGAAAACCAATTCCATCTCTAACAGAGTCAAAATTCACTTCAAACAGATCTGTCCTGTAAATCTTACCCTAAACAGGAATTCAACTTCTAAAAATCATAACTTCCTATTCCATTATTCAAAAATTTCATACTTTATATCAATGGAAAGATCAGAACACATTCTACAATTCTTATGAAGAACTTGAAAGCAAATTCAACCTCTAAAAGGGTCAAATTCGCAAACAAAGTTTCTGCCCTGCACATGTCATCCTAACCATACCACAATCTTCTCAAACTCATAACTTCCTATGCCATTGTTCAAAAATTCCATGCTTTATATCAATGAAAAGATCA
>JANZXP010000004.1:29356245-29367801 GCA_027576715.1 Erythroxylum flavicans | reverse complement strand
GCATGAGGTGTGGTAATTTACCACACCTGGACCCGTTCTCTGGTCCGACCCGTTCTCTGGAAACGGGATGTTACACTCGGTTAGTGATAATCAAAGTGCTTTCTTATCTTGAGGCTATTTGAAGTGATGGGTTTTCCAAGTGTGTTCACTAAATAGATTGAAGCTTGTATTACTTCTCCATCTTATGCTATTTTAATCAATGGATCTCTTACAAATATCTTTCATGGGAAAAGGGGACTTAGGTAAAGGGATCCTATGTCACCTTATATTTTCATATTATGTATGGAAGCTTTAACTTCTCTCCTGAAGTACAATATTGGCAGGGGTACACAGTTTAAACATTATAGTTGATGCAAGAAAGTCTCTTTGGTGAATTTGTGCTGTGCAGATGACCTATTCTTATTCTCTAAGGCTGTTAAGGATTCAATCAATATCCTTATGGCTTCTTTGAATCAATTTAGCTCAATGTCTGGATTGACAATTAATTATAATAAAATCCATTTTGTTTTTTCTAAAAGTGCAGATCACATGGAAGGACAAGTTTCCTTTATAGCTGGAATGCAATAAAAACAATCACCCTATGCTATCTAGCCCTACCAATCACTTCCAAAAGGATCTTGTTTAGTGAATGTTGTCCTCTTATTGAAAGAATTTAAAAGAGATTGTCTTATTGGACTAATCGAGCTCTATCTTTTGGAGGTAGACTACAATTAGTCAACTCAGTCCTTAACTCTATGCATACTTATTAGTCCTCTAATATGGTGTTAGCAAGGGAGTTATTAAATCATTTGAAAAGTTAATGAGAAATTTTCTATGGGGAGGTAGTGACCCTAATAAGGGACATGCCAAGGTAAAGTGGTTTGATGTCTGCAGACCTAAGCTGGAGGGATGCCTAGGAATTATTCCTATCAAATCCTCTAATAAGGCCCTATTGATAAAGAAATTATGGTCCATCCTGCAAGGCAGTGACATCTTATAGGTAAAATGGCTCCATGCCTATGTCCTAAAAGTTGGAGCATATGGACTGTTAACTCCAAGACCTCCTACTCTTGGTTTCTATCACAATTGTTGAAGATAAAGGAGGAATTGGGTTCTGAAATTTCATATTAGGTAGGGGATGGAGCAAGGGCTAGTTTCTAGTATGACAACTAGATATGAAATGGACCACTAATCAGTAATCAGATTGCCACTCAATTATTGAGCCACCTTCCTTCAACTACGAAGGTTAAATCATTTATTAGAGAAGGTCAGTGGATGGAGTTCCCGAAGGAACTTCACTTCCTACAACCCAACTATTCCCTTAACTTGCTGATCCCTGATAGATATATTTGGAGAAACCATTCGTAGGGTTTATTTACAACAAAAAGCTGTTGGGAATGACTATTTTGGATAAATTTCAAAGTGGATGTGGTTTGGCATCAAGAGCTATTGCCTAGCTCTTCATTTATCTTATGACTCACTACCCTAAACAAGCGTGATACAATGGATATGCTATCTTTTCTAAGTTCAACTGAGGTGTATGTCCTGTGTAACTCAGGACAAGAGAATATGGACCATTTGTTCTTTGAGTATCTGTTCTTTAGGGACATTTGGTTTTGGATAAGACACAAATGTCTTTGGTTCCTAAGCACACATCAATACATAGGGATACTGCAATGGTTTGTCAGACTAAAATTTATTTCCCATCCTAATACTATTATCTGCCTAATTTACTTTGCAACTTGCATTAAGAAAATATGGGCAGAAAGGAACCTATGTAGCTTCCAGAACATCAGCCGAAGTCAACAACAAGTAATGGAGTGTGTTTATACTAAAGTTAGAGAGCAAATAATCTCCTCAAGTTCTATCAAAGAGTGCTCAACCCAACCAGCTAGCTTACAGAGAATATAGAGAAATATGCATACCAAGAGTAGCAGGGAGATTTTGAAGCTAACATTCTCAGAGGAAATAGAAAGCATCAGAAGGGGGACTTACCTCCAGGGACAGAGGGGAGGTGTCTTTGGTATAAGGTTATTTTGTGAACCCATTTGCTTGAGACACTCAATTGATGAACTGGTATAAAAAGAGACATAAAGAAAAGCCTCATCATCTTGCATTGGACATCAAACATAGAGAGAAACTTAGTTTATGAAAGGTTTGTATTACCTTTTCATCTAATCTCCTGATCTGCTTCAAAACTCACTCCTTTGTGTCCCTTAAGATGATGGTGATCGCCAGATCCTTCCAACCCTAATCGGGTAACGCAAGAAAGGAGTTGTTTGGATTTTGGGGATTTCTTTACCCCTTTTACTCAACATTGGAGCTAATAGAGTTATAACTTTGGAACAATGTCATTTTTGTTTAACTATGTGTGACTATTTAGGAGTTAAACGTTGTCGTTTATATTTGGATATGATTATCTTTTAGTCCCTTAATTTCTTAGCCGCTAGAGGAAAATGCCTCTCATAGTAGCATTTTCAAAATCAACGGATTGAGTTCAATCTGCTAACCTAATTAGCTGATTACTAAATATAATTATCAGCGGTTTGACATGATCAAATAGCTAAAACCTTTCAATTCGCCAAAAATTGTTAGTAAGACATTCTGGTAATTAGTTGATTGTATTGGTTGTTAGTTGATTATATCAGCGGTTAGTTGATTATATCAGCGGTTAGTTGATAGCGAATTTTATCAGCTAATTTGACTAGTAGATAACATCAGCTGTTTATTAAAAATGTTTAGTAAAATTAACTGTTTAGTATTAGCTGTTTATGTATAAAATGACTTATAAGAGCATAGCTTAAAAAATGATAAGGACATGAGTATTATATCTTAGTATTTCTTTGAATATTCTCATAAAAATTTAGATTTTAGATATTTAATTTTACAAAAATTAAGTTTATAACTCTAATAAAAAACATAGAACATATAATCATAATAATAGAACATATAATCATAATAATAATAAAATTGATCAATTTTTTAAATTTAATTTAATATTTTTTCTATAACTTATAAATTAATTAAACAATTTTAGTAAATAAACAATTTTCATAAAATAAAATTAATTAATTAATTTTTATTTAACAGTCTCTTTTTTAATTAATTTTAAATTCTTATGGACATTTTAATTAAATTACATTTCTAATTTTTTAATTTTATTCTTTCTTTAACTACTATTATGACCGTTTAATATCGATTGAAAAATTTAAACTTTATATTTCTTATATTATTGATTTAATTTCTAGTTTGATCTTTAAAATATTGGTATTAAGAATTGGAGGTCAACTTGTAACTTCTGTAAAAAAAATTAAAATTAAAATAATAAAAAACAAAAAAAGCCAAAAAAAAGTCACAGACACATCTAATGTCACGCTAGTGATATTTATGTCAAAAAATTAAAATTAAAATGATAAAAAACTAAAAAAGAGTAAGGGGCGTGATACTTCTTGTGCCATGCCTGTGAAAACGCACGTGACAGTTCTGTTTTTAGAGCAAAATGACTATAAATAAAAGAGTACAATTGACTTTTTGTATATTACATTTTCAGCTATTGAGCAAAACGCTCTTACAATTTAGTGTTTTCAAAATTAGCTGATTCAATTTAATCCGCCAACCTAATCATTTGGTTATCAAACATTTCTATTAGTTGTTTGATATGATCAATCAACTAAAAAGTTTGAACTTGCTAAAAATTGACTGATAAACTATTTACGAAATGGGGTCATACTCTCAATTATTTTCATCGTCATTTATTTTTATAAAAAGCATAGTGCCATTAATTAATAATTATGAAATTCGATATGAGTACATAATTTAAACTTCAAATTTCATTTGTGAATTTCAATCAAGAATGTCCTAACGCACATGTCAAAAGGGTATTTTGGGGCAATCTTTCTATAACATCATCAAATATGACGTTCTAAAATTAGAACTAGAATTACTCCTGTACTGTGGCAACGTCATAGTTCTACTGATCTCTTTAAAATTCCTAGCATTTATATCATCCATTTAACTTTTAATTTTTAATATTAGCACTTATTTAATTAGAGGACCTCGTATCGAACATCATAGGTTGTGTAGAATACAAACTGCCGAAGAAATGAAGGTTGACAGCCCAAACTTCAGTTGAAGAGAGAGTCAGCTTCAGCGAAAGAGTTAGGTTCTGTTTGTACATGTGATGCTTCGTGGCGTGCCCACAATTTACCTTCTGTTCTCGTCTCCTGAAACACATCTCTGTACGTTATCCAGCATCCACTCACCGTCTGACATTGGGTACTACGGCTCTTAAGGCTACTTTTGTTTAAGAGTTTTATAAGCAAAGACTATTCTACTTTATTAAAATTTTTACTTTCAATCAAACATAGCCCTATACAACGAATCTCGATATGCTTCATCCAACGGTCAACATTTCAATAAGCTTTACACAATCTATTGATCGTTTCTTAGTCCAACGGCTTTAAGAGATGCTTCTCTTCCGTATAAATTCCCAAGAGCTATTATTTATCTTCCCTCGCGAAAAACCTCACCGTTTAGACCACCGCTTCAACTCTACGGAGCTTCAATGGCGGAACCCTACATTGTAGACGACGGCGAACCGTACATTGAAGGCGACTACGAAGAAGAAGTTGAGTACGTCGTCGATGAATTCTTACGAAGCGAACGAGGAAACAGCTCCGGTTCGGAAACTCATTCGGGTGGAGAAGAGGACGGAGATGATGAGTACGATGACCCAATATACGAGATAGACGCCGAGTACACGGAGTATCTTCGGAATATAAACTCGTTTGGGGTTCCAGGTAATGATCCTACTTCGCGTCGAGTTTCGGGTGTTAGTGGCGGAGCGGAGGTAGATGAGACGGGGCAAGTTGGGGGAGAGGGAGTTTCGTTAAATGGAGAAGATTCTGGAGAGAGCAGTCGTGCTGAATCTGACGGCGTTGGTTGCCCTATTTGCATGGAGCCTTGGACCGGTGAGGGCGATCATCATATCTGGTTCGTACCGTTATTCATGTTTAAACAATGTTCAATTCCAACGGTTTAGCGACGAAACTTCAAGTATTTTAACAAGATTGAAGATTCAAGTAACTACGATTTGATTGGTCACTATTGTAGTTGTCTTCCATGTGGGCATGTGTTTGGTTTATCTTGCATCAACAAATGGATAAGGCAAAAGCGAGGTTTAGCCAAGGTGTTCTTTTGACTTTTAATTGTATTTGCTATTAGATAAGACTGGATAGTTGTGTTTCCTGACTCAAGTTTTGATTTTTCTTTTTGATTTTAGTGTCCTCAATGCAATAGGAAATGTTCTTTGAACGGCGTAAGGAAACTTTATGCACCTAGGATTGCCGTTGTTGATGAAGAATCGAAGCAGGTAATTTGTAGATTTCGTGGGTTCACGCATTTTCTATGATCTTATTGTGAAAGGAAGGTTATTTTGTTTATGAGTCCTTTTTTTTTTCATTTGCAGAGAATTCAGTTCCTCGAGGATAAATGTGCTTCTCTGGAGAAGAAGGTGGGTAATTACTGATCGACTATTATGAATAATGTCTTGTCTAAGTTTTCTTTAAGTAGCTACTCTCAGTTTTCATATTTGACTGACCTCAGTGAAAGAAGAAAGGCACTCTTACTTTCTTCCCCTGTAATACAGTAGTGAGTATGAGGTACTTGTTGTTTTGTCGTTTGTTTTCCTAAGAAAACCTGTATTTTTCCTATGGACTTGAAGGATGCTGATTGGTGTCAAAAAGAATCTGACTGGCAAAAGAAAGAGGCCGAGTTGCAGCTAAAAGTCAGCCAGCTATCAGAGGTAATCTAAGGACGTGATCATTGCATATTATGATCGAACGTTGCAGTAGAATTAAGGCATATAAAGCATATTGAAAACTAATTTGGATCTCGACTTTGTTCGGCTGGAGACAGCAGATTTACCATCTTTAAAAAGAGACTGTTCTTTTATAACTTCTGATTTTGCAGAGGACAATTTATTTGGAGCATTTGGTTGGGGATTTGCATAGGCCACTTGGATCAATCACAAGTGATGCAGTTCGTCATGGACAATTTCTATCTGGTAATCATCTTTAAGTTGTGCTTATTTGTCATTACAGTGTTACTTTTGTTGTGATGTTGAAAGAATCTTTCTTGGATTTCCTAAATTTGTCTTTTCTCCTAGTTTTGAACAAAAAGTATCACTTTGTTTTGTTATGCTTCACTTCCTTACAGGGAAGGGGGTGACACCAAAGTTCTGTTCAAAAGACTATCTGAGCAGCTTTATGTTGCAGGTAAAGCATTTATTTTCCTCTCACTCTGGTTGAAATTTTCAGTTCTGCGTGCGCTGTTAGTGATAGATTTGTATTTGCTTGATGTTGTTGACATGGCCCCTTATCTCATGGCAGTTGCAGTTGTAAAGCTTTGGTTTACTTCACTCTTTTCTTGAGAAGTTAAATTAAGAATGAAAATATGCCGAGAGTTGGAGCCCACAGTGAAGGGATTTGGTCTTTTTAGAGAGATGAAAATTTTCAATAGGGAATTTGTATCTTTTTTTGTTTCATAATACTTGAACGTTTCTATTAAGGTCCTAATTCTGGAATACAATGTCTGTTTAAGGTTGAGATCTGGGCTAAACCTTAATCTTAACTAGTAATGTGTTTGTTCTGTTTGTTTGAACTATAGTTGATAAGATGGAAAAATTGTAGATCACTGTTGTAAGGTCTTCCTGAACATTAACGTGTCATTCATTAGCACTTGATTGTGCTTCCTTGTGATTGCTCTGGCTAAGCATATGTGGTACAGTATTCTATCTAGTGTTGTGGCTGCTTTATGAAGTTATTTCATTTTATTAGTAAAATGTTCTCGATATGCGACGGAGAACTTGTAGACATGTTGTTTCAGGTACATCTTAACTGACGTATGCAAACTCATAAGTTTAATACTTGTGCATCAGTGATATGCATGTAACTCTAATCATTGTAGCGTAGTGATTACAGATAGAACTTCCAGTGGAAGGTGCTCGTCTATTTGACATAGACGCCCCTAGTAAAATTTTGTTGCTTGCAAGAAGGCTGTCTGGGACAGGGGGGTCGTATGTACTTACCAAAGTAATGCTTTTGATATTCCGAGTTGACTTTGAAATCATTATTTTGCTTTCTTATGTTGAAAACTTTTTGTGTTTCTCTGCAGACAAGCTTGTTACCTCCACATGAAAATGAGGATATCGCTCTTCCTTCTACCATGAAAATGATAAAGGACCTGCACATTTCCCCTCATAATGGAAACCTTGCACTTTTGGCTTCAATAGGCAAGAAACTATCAGTTCTCAGGTGTGAGAAGATCTGACATACTTTATGTCTCCTACTTAGGGATGCTTGTCTCCCCTCTTTTTTGACTTTTCCCAATTAATTTAGTTGTTTTGCTATATTTGACAGCTTGGAAAGCAACAATGTCGTTCTTTCCTATGATTTACCTGTAAGTGGTTCAAATTTTTTTTTTAATGAGATTTCAGTTGTTGAGACCTCATGATTTTACGTTCTTGGTTGGTAGAACTATGTACTTCTGTAGAACTGGTGGTCATCACTTTGAGAAAAGGGTGCTATGAATGTAAGAATGTAAATGCACTTGTGTGTATTCATAAATCAATTTTGCTGATAATAAAAGGATGCACTCCAGTTCAGTTGACAATTAAGCTGATGATTTACATTTCTATGTCAATGAGACATTATATTGCTTAGCATAGTCTTTGTTTACCGTGCTCGTTTCATTTGATAACCTGGTTTTGTTTTGTAATTGTATTTTGTAATATCACCTGGTTTTGTTTTGTAATTGTATTTTGCAGGCTGCTTCTTGGTCATGTTCATGGGATATTTGCGATCCAAATCACGTATATGCTGGATTACAGGTCTGACCTTTGAGTGCCTTGTTATTGTGATTGTTATCAGGTGCCACGTTGAGCATTTTGTTTTTTCTTCCCTGCAGAATGGTTTGCTTCAGGTATTTGATATGCGCCACACTGCCAAACCTATAGAGACTAGGTTTGGGATTTCAACCAAACCAATTCACACCATCCACTCTCTTCAACGTAGTTCCTCTATTCCTTTGGGTGTTAGAAAAGTGATATCTGCTTCCTCTGTTGGCATATGTGAATGGAATCTTGATAGTAATGAGGAAAGGTGCGAGGGAGTATTTTTATGCAGATAATCTTGTGTTGAAAAACGAGATTGTTTTGTTTTTTAATTCTCTTTTTGGTGTCAACATTTGTTCTAAGACAGAAAATTCATTTGGATTTGTGTGCTATGATGTTCAATTTAACATTCTTATTGAATAAAAATAAGAAAAATGATAGATAATTCTTTGGATTATGATCACCTTGGAAGATCGATTGTTCTAACAATTATATTTGACCTTAATGTAGGCCATCCTTGATCCCTGAGACATCTGATCAAGGAGTTTGTATATCCCTAGCTCATTCTCCTGGAAGTGATGACATTGTTGCTTCTTACCGTCCTAGAGCTGAAGTGTCTTGTGAGATGGATTTTTCTCAACCAATGCTCACCCCTGCTGGTGTTGGGTGTGGAACACAGGGTTCCCATCTTTATTTGAAGAGAGTAGGCAGCAGTTACTTAAATTTGGGTGTTGCTCGTGCCACTGTTAGTGATATTCGACTTCCCAAATCTACCATCATAGAGAGAGGTCATCAGAAACCCCTATTTGCGACTGGTGATGAAGCAACACATGGGTTGATTCTGCAAGAGTTGCCATCTTTTAGTGTTGCTCAACTCATGAAATCACACCAGCATTTTGTTTGTGATGTGAAGCATACAAGTGCTTTCGATCAAAGTTTACTTTGCTGCTTAAGTGAAAAGACGTTCCAACTTTTTGGTACCACGATCTTATAAAAGTGCAAGTACTGTTGCATTTTTAATGCAATTTAAAGTTGCTTGGCTGTTTAGATCCCGGCTATTCCTTGGTAATTTAAGTTCAAAGAATTAGCAAAACTGGTATTTGACTTCCTGGGTTTATAATTTCCATTACTTCATCTTATTGACCAAATTGACTGATCCTTGTTGCAGGAACTTTTTTGGCAGGTGACCATATTTCTTACAAAATCCAGGATGTAAAGAACTAAAATGTGCTTCTCGGGTTGCAGCGTCTCTTGGTATGTGTGTATATATGATATATATAATGTCACGAGGAAAGCATGGGCATATAATATACTGATACTGGTTGACGATTGGCTTGATTGAACAACACAAAATGGAAACTTTTTGAGAAGGGACATGCAGAAGCCCTCGACCATCGTATTGTTAGGAAGAATTGTGGAAAGATTTTGGAGGTACTTACCTCACGCTCATCC
Source organism: Erythroxylum flavicans (assembly GCA_027576715.1). Taxonomy (NCBI): domain Eukaryota; kingdom Viridiplantae; phylum Streptophyta; class Magnoliopsida; order Malpighiales; family Erythroxylaceae; genus Erythroxylum; species Erythroxylum flavicans. The sequence goes on along the minus strand of JANZXP010000004.1, from coordinate 29,358,479 downwards.
AAGTTAATACACATGGTGGTTATCTTGAACTATTCGGAAGCTTTGTACTCATTGTTTGGTCTTATGCTATATCCACTTTTCTACTTGAGCCACTCTATTGGATAATTGGAATCCTATCAATGAAGCTTTCTTATTGGTGGCAGGAATTGGTTATGCTCGACTTAGTAAACTGGAAGCGCAACAGGCATGAACGCTCTCGCATATAATTTTCAGGGGGCACAAACTGGACGTTTAGTAACTGCTGTTTCGGTTTCTCTCTAGAGAAAATAAACCTAAGTTGGATCAGCATGCAGATTGAATGCTATAATGTCATCCAACTAAGGTATGTTGCTAGGCCCACTTCATGGATTGTGCTTCGGTAGGGTGCATTGTTAGGAACAGGTTCTGGATTCAATGGCAGAGGATAATTAATACTGGGAGATGCTTTTGATAAAGAAGATAAAAGAGGCAATACAATAGTGCAAGCCTGCATTTCGGCCAATTAGGTCTCCGAGCCACCTTTAAAGTTAATTGCAATAAGGCCTTAGAAGTTGAATTAAAAGAGGGGTGGTTAATATTGTATGGAATTGGTATGAGTTGTGATGTCGTGATATGTATCTTTTTTACTTTCCAGGCGTTGTCATGGTTGTTCTGCATCTTTCATCGTTTCTTATTTGGACGGTCGTGGATATACTTCACTACATGCAAGTGTACAATGTCAATAAGAGATATGGAATCAAGGATAAACTAGTAATGTCGGAGGATTAATAACAAGATCAAAAGTTAAGAAGTTCAAAGAAGGGCTTCAATCTTACATAGGTTGAATTGTAGATGACATGTAATTTTAAGAGACAATGCAGGTTAATGGCATCATAACTAATCAAGTTGGGTCAATGTTCTTACCTTTTATCAAATATGATAGGAAAAAGATATTATTAAAAAAATTGAATAATTAATTTTGATTTATAAAAAGTTATTAATTTATGAATATTGACCAATTAATTAATAAATTTATCGATTTTTAACAATAAGAGTTATTGAAGTAAATTAAACCATAAAGTTAAAAACTGAATCGAAAAGTTAAACAGTTGAACCGACCGAATCGGTTGAGTTTTTTGATTATTAAGTAGAAAAGTATTCTTCTTATTGAATAATGTGTCTTTGTTAAGGTAATCCTGTGATTTTGAAGAGTTTGATTTGATTCATGATATTTAAGTACTTGGGTGAGTTATATATATAAGTTAAGAAGTCACTTATTTGATAAGAGTTTGGTATCTCAATTGTGAGTTACTCGATCGGTGTACAAATTTCCATGTATGTAAACTATTTAAATGAATGTGAATAATTTTAAGAGAATCACAAATTGTGACATGATATTAGGGTTATTATTATTTTTGAAAAGCTAATTCTCTTCATTTTATTATGTTATGTTCATCAGATTCCTCTTATTCATTATATACTTTCTTTCTTCCCAATCTCTTCAAGTGATCATGTTAGAATTCATCAAAACCAGCCATATCTTTGAAGCTTGTACATTTAAGAATACTACTTTTGTTATAATAATGGTTTTGCATAATCTTTAACCAACGTATCTATTGAATGGAAGGAATTATAAGTGGTCATAATTAGTTTGCAGTGTCATGAAGGGTAGATGAAAATTGAGCTATACGAAAGTCCAACAAAGACACTTCTACACGTACAGCAAGAGGCACTGGCATGAAAACTCAATAGCAAGCCCTCAATAATATGGATATTATTGATTTTAGAGCGACAGGTCACATGACCTATTCTTTTAAATATTTCACTTTCTATAATCTTTGCTTTAGTTACAAGAAGATAACCGCAACCAGTGCGTCCATTATCGCAGTGGAAGGCTACGGGTACATTTATATAAACAATTCCCTTATATTAAAGAGGTTCTTACGTAGTGTTTGGTTAGCGACGGATGACAGAGATACAAAAGTCCTGTCTTCCAATCTGTTTGGTTGTTGTCTCCACTTAATTTTGTCCCGACTTCGGAGACAGGGACATTAAATTCTTGTGACTTCCATGACTGTGGCGCAGAAATGAGGAGACGGAGACAGAAACCAAAGACGTTGGTGAAATGTCAAAAATACCCTCCCTTTAAAACCTAAAACAAAACACATCTCTCAAACCTATTAAGTAATAATAATAATTTAATTAATTAATTAATTAATTATAATATTTAAATTAATGCATAATTATATTTTAATTAAATATAATGTAATGTAATT
>JANZXP010000004.1:29316196-29328531 GCA_027576715.1 Erythroxylum flavicans | reverse complement strand
AGACTATTATTTTATATCTACTTATCCTAACAAACTTCTAAGTGACCATTATTCCTAACACACAGTGAGGTCTTCAACGGTGAAATTTTTGAATCCAACAAGGAACAACAAAAACACAAACTGAGGTCTCTAACGTTGAAATTTCTGAATCCAACAAGAAAAACATAGTGATTGTCAATCTTTTTCATAAACTTATGCTCCAGACAATTCTTAAAAGCTTGAAACTTTCTCCTACTTATTTGCCAGTTAAGGCTACAAACTAATAAAGTACCGCATTCCAAGTTTGATTTTGCAGGTGAGTTCAAGAGAATTTAGCTTAAAACAGTGTTTTAAGTGTTTTATATATGTGACAAGCACATTCTTATTTCGTATTAGAGATTAAATTTTCGCAGCAAAAGACTTATAGGTACTGTTTGTACTTGGAAGCAAGCAAAATGGAAATTAGCAATTTAGCAGTGAAGATATCTGTCAAAAGCTTGAGCATTCAAGTGAGTAAGACACAAAAAAGCTAATCAACTAAATTTTTAAGGCGGCTTCAATTTTACTAAAAGTTAGCTTAGGTTGGCATAAGATTTATCAGCCTCTTAGTCCTCTCTTACGTTACTTTCTGTGATGTGTTAAGATTTTCATATCAAGAACTAGTGGTAGGATTAACATGATTTGACAATAGCATAAGAGATTGATCCGTGAAAGTATTTAATGGTTTTTTAAGCTTTTGTGAAGAGGGATAGTATCTTATATATGTAACAAAAAAGAATAATTAGAACCATGATCTATGCTGAATGAGTTTAATACTGAACTATAACTCAACTAGGCAAGGCTTACGGATTTATGAAAGAGGCAGAGAAAATAATAAAACCTAAATGGCCAAAACTTGAAGAAGAATCATACTCTTATTTATGAAACAATCAACCATTCATCAAACACATAACGTGCACATATGTGTTTAAGTATAATTGCTATACATGTAATGTAATATACGACATATGATATGAGTTTGAACTTTCATCAAACACTTAACGTGCACATGACATACATGTAAATTGTTCAACCATTCAAACCATAACCATAACCAATCATCCTCCTCTGTCAAAAACTCAAACCACAACCAACACCAACACCAACGTCCAGTCCACATTCATCTCCAACATTCATACAACTTTAAATGTTCATGAATAATACGAAAAAAACCTACTTTAATAATAAATAGATGATGTTGGTTGGTTATAGGAGGCCGGACGCCGGACGCTAGGAGATACAGAGAGGTGGCGAGACAACATTGACAACGACAAGGTGAGAGAGATGGAGAGGAGGGAGGGGCTGGCGAGGGAGAACTGGAGAAGAAGAATATGTGTTCCTGCCGTGGCCCCAGTGCGTCGTTTTTCATTAGGCAGACAAACGACGTCATTTTTCTCTTGGAAAAACAACGTCGTTTTGTCTTTATATTTTTGTAAACTACCAACCCAGAAACGACGTCGTTTTATTATTAAAGCAAAACGACATCGTTTCACCCAGGGGAGAAATTAGGTAATGAACATAAAACAACGTCGTTTTACGCCGAATAAAATGGCATCGTTTTATGTTAATAGTGATGGGCGAGCCACGAGTCGTGGTTCGGCTAGTCCACCAGCTTCACGGGCCTCGGGCCCCTTGTAGCCCAGCCCGAAATTCACTGGGTCATTTCTACCCAGCCCATGGCCCGACCCTTAGGCAGGTTTGACCTGGCCAAACCCGTTGACCACGGGCTGGGCCGGGCCAAGCTGGTTCGAAATTGACAAGCTTATGCAAAACGTTTTGCGCTCAATCTTGGCAATGTGGTAGTTTGTACTGTTATAACCTAACATTCTTATATATGGCACCAGGTCCTATTATGTTTTGAACGTATAATATTTTTTGTTTATTTATAGAGAATTATCCAATTTTGGTTTTATATTTTGCATAATGATTGAGTGTTTAGATTCTTTTTGTTTAAATTGATGACATATAATAAAACCCCTTTAAAATGCACGCACCATGCCATTAATTTTTTCATAATTATCATTCTATCAGTAATTTCTGGATAATTATGGATCTGCCGTTGGTCTCTTGAGATTTGCAATTCTTCCATTTTTCTCTTCATAATCACGATTCTGTTACTAGATTTACTAAAATTACAATTAAGATTTTTGTTCTGCACAAAGTTGCGAATACGGTATCAGTCCTGGTATCAGATTGAGTTATGGTACAATACTGTATCGGTATCAATCAATTCTAAGTATTGTTTAATTTTTTAAATTTATAAAATGGTCCCTGAATTTTTTTTTAAATTGCAAAATAATCTATTGTTATATTGTATAGTTGTACTATATACTTTATAAGTTTATATCAAACCTATCTCCAAAAATCATAATAATAAATAATAAACATAATTAATATGAAATAACAATAATTTTTAAATATTTCACATATAAATAATAACCACAATTAATATGAAAGAAAGACAATCATCATCGTACGAATATAAAATTAAGAATAATACAATGTATTAAAAATATTACAATTTCATCATATGATAAATAATAATTACATCAAAACATCTAATAAAAAGTACAATAAAGTACAATAAATATCCTTAACTCTCAAATTATTACAATTTACGACAAGAGTTTGTAACGAGGAAATAACTAAGTAGAAGTGAAACCTGAAACATGAACGTTTACAATTACATTACATATATAGAATTTAACATATACATCAAATATAAGTAAAATTAAAAGAAGAGGAAAAACAAAAACCTGGAACTTCATTCAATCATCTATGGGAGGATACCCGTTATAACTGTACTGACTTCAGTTATCAATTGGTACAAAATCCTAATCATTGAGAGAAGTCTCATCATCATCTTCATTCAAATTCAATGTATCAAATGACATGTCAATGATTTTCCGTCTAAGATTATCTTCTAAGTCATCCACATCTACCAAACCTAACTCCTCAAAAATCCAATCCGCCAAAAGATCGATATTATCAATGGAAATTGGATTTGTTGAGCTACTTGTGATATTTAAAGTCCTAGTAAATAATAAAATTTAATTATTAGAAAATTATAAGAAATTATATTAAAATTAATAATGATAATAACATACCTTTTCCGAAGCTTTAAATTGTAACGAATGAAAACCAAGTCATTCAATCTCTTGTGCTCCAATCTATTCCTTTTCTTGGAATGGGTGAATTCAAATGTGCTCTAGTTCCATTTACAACTTGTTGCATTCACACATTGACTTAAAATCTGAATTGCAAACCTTTGCAATTCTGGAACACCAGTTCTGAATTGATCCCACTAAGAAATTGTAAGTCGTAAGATAACAAATATAACGTTATAAACAAAATAAAGTAATAACTAATTTTCAACAAATAAGAAAAAGGAAACAGCTAATACTTGGAGAAAGTTTTGCTCTTTATTGAATAACAATCGACAATCCAAAATCTCCAAGCAACTTATAAAGCTCAATTTGTGAACTCAAGAGATCTTGCATCTTTCACAGCTAACAATTGCTGTAATAATGAATAACATTCCTCTACTAACTTCAGCTTTCTTTGTAAAATCCTATCTAAAATATACATTAAGATTAAAAAATACCCCAACTGCAAACAACAGAGAAGAAAGTTGCTTTTCTCATCTCTCATTGATGATTGTAAGATACGATGTGTACAAAGAAGGTCTATGTTTTAGATTTGCCTAAATTGTTTCCTTTACTCTCTCTATAACATTAAAAAAAAACCCATTGTTTCCTTTTTCTTCATTATTAGCCAAGTGAAGCATCCTCACTAAAGGCTCACAAACTCGGATAACAAATTGGCGTTGAAACTAAAATTCTCTATCTTCTAGTATAATTCTGGAAACCTCCAATCTAGCATTAGCCTAGCATGCTGAGATGTAACTCACTTATCACTTGTAAACATTTGTCTTGACTATTTCTAAATCATAACAAAAGACTGAAGTAATAAGAAATTCTTTGCAAATATTGTCACAGCAGGACGACATAAATTCCTACCATTGGTAAATTCCTTTCTCATTAAATTCAACACATATGCACGATTATAGATAAACTTGGTCCTTTTTAGCTTTTTGCATAGTCTCATCAATAATAGGAAAATACCTAGGATCTCCTATATTCTCCAGCATAAGGTCAAAGCAATGTGCAGCACAAGGAGTCTAAAAAAAAGAATTATACTTATTATGTAACCTTCTTCTTACCGCTTTACAAGCGGAATCATTATTAGTAATGAACTAAGCTATGTTTTCTGGCCTTACTTTACTTACAACTTCATCGAATATCTCAAATAAAGTATCAATATTTATAATAAGACTAGATGCATCAAAAGACTTCAAAAACATTGAGCCATTTTGCAGAATAAATCGAAAAATTAATAATAGGCTCTTGTCTCCTATTTGTCCAACTATCACACATGATTGAACACCCATAAGTAGCTCAATTCACTCTTTTTTCTGCCAACTAACTTTTACTTTCAGAAACTGAGTAACTCAAAAGTTTACCTCTTAAGTCATCAATCAAAAGAGCTTTGTATCCTGGACTGAAAGAGGCTATAACATCTACTATAGGCTAATAATAATAATATTGGGAAGCATTGAATGATGAACCTATATCATACCACCATCTAGCTACTGCCATATCTACATTATGAGTTGCATTTCTTGAATGCATAACACTACGAATTAAAGGTTTGGCTCTGGGGGTTATTCGTGGTGCAAAAAAACTAGTCATCTACCTTCTTCTTTTACTCACATCAAGTCCACGTATAACATTCACTTCTTCTTAGGCCTGGGATGGAACATAATCACTACTACTACCACTACCACTACCACTACCACCTTCAACATTTTCATCATCATCACGAAAACCAGCAAACGAACTTCCACTACCAATTTAATAAATCGGTCTCTCCCTTCTATCTTTCTCGTGTTGGTATTTTTCAAGCAAAGTTTTCATTTGTCACTTCATTTTATGACTTACTTTTTTACATGCTTCCACATCTCCTTTAACCCCAGCTAAATGCTTCTTTAATCAGGTGATTCCTCCACCTTTCAAATGCTTATTACAAAACAAGCAAATTGTATGGTTCCTCATACCGAGGACCAATGCAGCATGAGCTCAAGCTAGATTATTGTATCTTCCTAAAGTGTTTTGATTATGAGTACTTGAACTCCTTCCATTTATCTGTAAAAATAAATGAATGCATATATCAAAATAAAGAATATAGAATTTCATCGAACACAATTCACCATAAGTCAAAAACTAAAAATTCAATTATTCAACATACATAATTAGACAAAAACATAACTAAACAATTTCCATTTATATCAATCACAAAACATACATAAATAATTTCCATTTTTTCCAACAATTTCAATGCAAACATCACAAAACATACATAAATAATTTTCATTTCTAATAATTTCCATTTCCAATAATTTTCAACAATTCTATTTCTAACAATTTCAATTCAAATTTTCAAAATGATAAAACATACATAAACAATTTACATTTCCAAATTCCAACAATTTCATTTCTAACATTTTCCAACAATTTCAATTTAACCATTGCAAAACATACATAAATAATTTCCATTTCTAACAATTTCTAGTTCCAACAATTCCATTTCCAACAATTTTGAACAATTTCAATTCAAAGTTTCAAACATTATAAACACTCATAAACAATTTTCATTTCCAACAATCACAAAACATATATAAACAACTTTCACTGCCAACAATTTCGAAAAATTTCAATTCAAACATCACAAAACGTAAATAAACAATTTCCATTTTCAACAATTTCTATTTCTAATAATTGTCAACAATTCCATTTCGAACAATTTCTATTCAAAGTTTCAAACATCACAAAACATACATAATCAATTTCCATTTCCAAATTTCAACAATTTCATTTCTAAAATTTTCTAACAATGTCAATTCAATCATTATAAAACATACATAAACAATTTCCATTTTCAATAGTTTCCATTTCCAACAATTTCGAACAATCTTAATTAAAGTTTCAAACATCACGAAATACACATAAACACTTTTCATTTCAATAATCAGAAAACATACATAAACAATTTTTACTTCCAACAATTTCCAACAATTCTATTTCTAACTATTTTAAACAATTTCAGTACAAACTTTTAAACATCATATAAAAAATTTACATTTCCAACAATCACAAAACATACATAAACAATTTCCATTTCTAACAATTTTCAACAATTACAAAACATACATAAACAATTTCCATTCTAACAATTTCAAAATTTGCAGTCAATACTTTTAATAAACTTGTAACAATTATATAGTTAATACATTAATTATGTTATTGAAAATATTTGACAAGCTAATAATTGAATGTCAAACCATAGATTCAATCTATCTAATCTTAGTAAACTCACACATCTTCGCCTTCTTACCAATAACTCTAAAGTATAAGAAAGCGTTATTAAAAAATTGTTTAATCATAATTAAAATGTGTTAATGCATATAATGTTTACATTTTTGTAAACTCATAATTTTATTAGGCAACAAACAAAGTTGATGCTAATCATGTTTTTACTAAAATTTGTTTGGATTCTGACTTTTTTTTAAAGTTTAAGTCTTTTGACTTTTTTTAAAGTTTGTCTATTATTTTAAATGGCTTAAACTTTATAAATTAATTGTAAAAGTGATTATATTAAATATTTTAATCTCATATAAATAAAGATGTAATTATCTTATTAACATAAGATAAGATATAAATTTGAATATGTCACATTATTTAGCATGTCAATTTAAAAAAAATTATGTTAATTGACTCGACTTTAAATTAGGAACCTTATGCCTATCCTCCCACAACATATTGTATGATAAAAAGTTGTCAAAAAAACTTAGTGTTAATTGAATTAAACCGGTGCTCTTTCCATGGATGAAAGCAAACAACTTCAAAAAATCAATTTCTGTTTTCCAGTTCCATTCCACACAATAAGCAATGTAACAACAAACCCACAAATTTCATTCACAATTCACAAAATACACGAATAATTCCATTCATAATTCACAAAACATACATAAAGTCATAAATACACACCCAATTATTTCAGAATTCAAGAACAATTTTAGCAAGTCGGTCAGGTCAGAAATAGATCTAGATCTATTTTAGATCTGGCGTGGAGGAGGAGACCCGAGACTCCAAGAGTGGGTGGGTTGGTGGGGCGTTGATGGTGGTTTGGTGGCGTCGGTGGTGGTGGCAGGCTGCAGGTGTGGTGGTTGAGAGAGAGTGAGTGAGATGTAGGAGAGAGAAATAAAAAAGTGGGAGAAGGAGAGAGCAGAGGGAGGGAAGGTCGTCGGTGGTGCGGGTCAGTGGTGGGGCAGTGGTGCCATCGGAGAAGAGAGGGAGGGTCTTCGGTGGTGCTTGAATGAGAGAGAGTGAGTGAGATGTGAGACAAAAAAATTGTGAGAGAGATAGAAGAAGGTGGTTGAGTGAGAGGGGATGTTTAAAAAAAATTGCAACTTAGTCCTCCAACTATGTAAAACTTACAGTACCGGCTAGTATACGACCGATATTTTGAATATTAGCGGTACTAAGCAACAATTGTTTGCACCGACCCCCTGTGTCTTGTACCTTTTTTCGGTTGATACTGAATGAAATACATAACACTGGTTTGCCACTACTTTTAGAATATTACAGTCTTGCCACTACTTCCACAATTAGTTAATTACAATTCTCAATTTTGTCACTATTCAATATTTACATCTTTACGGTGCGAAATGAAATACATCACACTGGTTTTACCACTGCTTTTAGAAAATTACAATCTTGCCACTACTTCCATAATTAGTTAATTACAATTCTCAATTCTGTTACTATTCAATATTTACAGCTTTACCCCTTCTTATAAATTTACATTTTTTCCACTCAATATTTATAGCTTTACCTCTTCTTATAAATTCACAATTATTTAAAATCTATTTTAAATTTGTCAATCCTTATTTTTTTATTACTAACAACCAAATAATATGTTTAGATTACCTGTTCTTATTATTCTGTATCTATCTTATTTTATAAGTATCAATTTATTTAATTTTATAGGTCTTATTTATTAAATAGATGTATGCTCGTAAAATAGGTAGGCACAGAATAGTAGTAAGAGATTATCTATGCCACCAAACAATAACTTAAGTGTTCGTTCTCATGTCCTCGTTCCGCGTGCAAGGGTTGACTCCAATACCCACAGTGACTAGACACTTACCCTGAGCTTTGAAATCGACCCCTCTAATTCGTAATCGCGAAGTGGATCCCCCAGAGCAGCACCTGTAGAGTTGGGGAAAAATGTTAAGCCCTAATCGCTAAAAGAAATCGTGATTTTATTGTTGAGTAAGTAACCTGAGCACAAGATCTCCTTGAAGCAGAGAAAAGAGTAGAAGAACTCGGGGGAGACACACCAACATCGAGACCGCCATCTCCCCCCCATATTGAGAAACTTCTGGAAAGAAAAGAAAAAGTAAGGGTTCGTTATACCCTAATTGCTAAAAGACATCGCGATGCGTAGTTGAGAAGGTTACCTGATATCGTAATATCCTTGGAGCTGAGTAAAGAGAAGAAGAACTTGGGGGAGATATACCACAGATTTATCGCTAGAGTATCGACACCGCCACCTCTTCCCCAAATCGAGAAACTTCTGAAAGAGTCGAGAAAGGAAAGGTTTGTTATACCCAAATTGTTAAACGACCTCGTGTATACTTGATATGAACGTCGCCGTTTTGTTTACCTGGGACATTTGTAAGTGTTTCATGCACGTGAGAGGGAGTCCCTCCTGATGTAATTTTTCAATTTTGTTAACGAATTTTTAAATTCTCAGAAAAAAAAAAAACTTGCCCACAATTTTTTTAAAACCGAAGTCTAACTTAGTCATCAAAATAAAAATAACTTCCAAAGCTATTTTACAATTGCAAAGAGTCACTACGAGGGCATCAGCCAAACAATCGTCGGGAAGAACCCCGATTCAGAGCTAAGCTATCAACAATCAAATAAAAGTATGAGAACGAGGAGACTATTGTTAAGCATTTTGATATCTAACCGAGTTAGTATATGTTTAGTCATTGCTTCATCGAAGAAACACGTGGAATCGCATGGTTCATTGTGGATACACCGATGAACCGAATGTTGTACAAACTACAAAGGATAACCCAAAAACCATCGTTAACGTGGTTATATGTTCATTGCTGTACAAAATACAAAGAGCTAAAACATCATGTCATTAGTTAATTGGCGTTGCTTAACGGCGGACTCCAGTCACAAATCTTTGGATGTCAGAAAAGTCTGGTACAACATTCAGGTTGCAAAAGCAGCCCGCAAGTTCATTTTTCATGAAATCTATAAGCAAATTGCATTGTTCTTTACCGTTTGTCTCGAACGTAAAAAACCCACCACCTCTCAGCATTGTAGCAGCCCCACTACAGAGATGTGTAAGATAATCCATTCCTCCAACACCACCATCTAATGCAAGAGTCGGTTCGTGCCTTCCAACTTCAGCCTGTAGCTTGGGAATATGCTCGCTTGGGATATAAGGCGGGTTACTAACAATACCAGCAAATTTTCCCTCAAAACCCTTCAAGGGCTCAAACCAAGATCCTTGCTTTACCTCAATCACATCTTGCAAGCCGTATCTTGACACATTGTAAGTTGTCACAGAAACAGCGACAGGACTTAAATCTGTAGCAATAACCCTTCCACGAGTACCCAACATCCTTCCGATCCCAATAGCAAGAGCCCCACTACCGGTTCCCATATCAGCCCACAAACCTTGTCCCAAACTTTCATTCTTCGAGATTTCATCGAACACCATATCGACAATCAATTCAGTCTCGGGCCTTGGTATCAAGACTCCCTCTTGAACGCTCAAAACCAAGTCTCTCCAGTGCTCACACCCTACTATATACTGGAAAGGCCGCCTCTGTTCAATCCTCTGCTTCCACAAGTGGTAAAGATCATCCAAACTTGTTCTCAGCATCAGACTCTCATTACTTTGTCTAATATCATGTTTTGGGTCTTCAAGCGAGTCTTGTAGCAGCCAATTGAGCTCTCTGCACAAGAGATTGGTGTCAGGGCCGTTGTCAGCTTCCACAAAGGAGGACCCAACAGAAACGGCGAGGCCTTTTGCCCATTCATGCCATTTTCGAAGGTCCAGTGAAGTGGCTGAGTAAGCAGGTGGCCTTAAAAAGATTGGGATTTGGGGTTTGTTTAAGGTTGAAGATGGCAATGAGGTAGTGTAGCAAATGGGTCTGCAACTAAAACATGCTCGAGTAAGCCCCAATTTCATAATTTCCGTTTCAGTGACAGTCTTATCTTTTAGGACAAGACTTGGCGACGTTTTGAGCATCTGACCGTTGGTAAATTGTATACACCTCATTTATTGTTTCATTCACGTCACGACTTGCAAATTCACCTCATTCTAAGGCCAACTTTTCAGGGTGCTTTTGTTGATAGTCAATATGAACAGATAGACAATATGCTATAACTGATGAATTGCAAAGGAACAGTCGTTTTGGCTATTGCTAATTCACATAAAATGAGTTGAAGCACTTACGCAATTGGGTAAAGGAACTGAATTTAGTGTGAGATTGCTCGAATCATTTAAAATGATACTATTTTAATTTTAATTTTAATTTTCAGTTGAAGTTTACTTTATTTTTTTTAAAGAAGCAATAGTTTCGTTCACAAGTCAAAATTACAATATAGAACTGTTAAAAAGACAAAAAATACTAAGGATATAACAAAAATAACATTACATGTTAAGTAATGAGACTATTTAGTCTAAGAGAAGAGCTCAATTTTTGTGTGAGATTACGAGCCACTATAATTTCTTTGATTCAACAACGCACTCTATGAGCAAGAACATATTTTTTAGATTTAGAATTCTTGAAAATCCTCGAGTTTCTTTCCTTCTAAATGGAGTATAGTGCAATTGAGACGAAGGCTTAAGCATATATGATTTTTGCCCATTCTTTTGTATTGATTATCAACCCAAACTAGGATTTCATTCCAGTTATTGTAGGGACAATCTAAGTCACTACAAGAATTATAGACAATCCGTGACGTTTTCTTGATAAAACGTCGCGGATTGTAGAGACTTTTCGTGACGTCATCGAAAGTCTTAATTTTCTGCGACGTTTTATGTAAACGTCACAGATTTGTGTAACTTTTGGAGACGTTTTTTCAATAAAACATCGCGAAAGATAAACCGCGACGTTTTATTGAAGAAAACGTCGCTGTTGGCTTAAGAAGCAACACGATGTCGTTTGGTTAGGGGAAGGGTATGCGCGGAAATTTTTTACATAAACAAAACGACGTCGTTTTGGTTTAAACCAAACGACGTTGTTTTGATTATGTAATAGAACCCCCCGCTCCCCTTCCCCCTACCCACCCAACCTGCACGTCCTCGTTCGTTTATGTCTTCTCCGTCCTTCGTTGCGTCTTCTCCATCCTTCGTTGTGTCTTCGGCCATTGTCGTCGTCTTCTCCAGCCATTGTCATCATCATCAAGGTATTTTCTTCTTCTCTCCGTCGTCCTTTGTTGCGTCATTGTTTATGTTTTATGTTTAGTTAATCTCTAGCCTAAAACGTCTAATGAATGGAAAGTGTTTGTGAAAATGTTCCAAAGTTCATTCGCTCTCTCTTTCTTCGCAGTTACTAGCATTCTCAAACAGCACTTGAAGCGCCTTGCTGGCATCGACCTCCAAATCTGCTCTGCTCAGGTTACTGCTTACCCCTTTTAAGTCCTCGCATTATTTACACTCATGTCTAGTCATTGAGTAAAATTGTTGGCTTAGGAATGGATAAATATTGCGTTATTTATCCATAAGAATTATTTACAATTATGTCTAACAATTGAGCTCTTCTATAAGAATTATTAAGGTACAAACCTGCATACTCACTTGATATATTTAGATCTGATAGTTTCTATTGGAAAGGGAAACCAACTGCTAACATGACCAATAAAGTAACTAGGAAGCTATTGCAACCACTCAGCTCCAAGGTTTCTTGGTACAATACTGTATGGAAAAAGTTCTTGACACCTAAAATCTCATTTCTCCTATGGTTGATAATGAAAAGCCGATTGGCTAGCACATGTTTTTAAATCTTCATTTAAATGTTTATAATCCAACTTCTTGCCTTCAATATTATTAGAAATGAATGCATTATTGAAGTCACCTAGAAGAATATAAGGGTTTTGGTTGCTATCATGTATCTATTTCAATTAGTTCCATAAGTCTTTTTCTTTGGAATGCCAAGTTATCAA
>JANZXP010000004.1:29294579-29313392 GCA_027576715.1 Erythroxylum flavicans | reverse complement strand
ATTTTGGTTTTTGAAGTCTGCATATGAACTAGAGTATTTTTACTGAACAACTTCGAGTCTTTTGGCTATAACTTTTTTATTCAACCTCCAAATGACTTGAAACTTGAACCTATAGCTTCGTAACACATTTTTCTTCCTCACCATGAAAATTTAGAGCCATCTGGATTAGTTCGGGAAAGATTTGATTAATGGATTTAGGATGAAAAAGAGGAAATGTCTGGAATGTTATGAACTGGAGAATTTTCATTGAACATGCTTCGGTATTTTGATTGTATCTTGACCTGTAGATTTCCAAATGAGTTGATTCTTAATTCAGATTAAACTAGAGACATATGTATACAATTTTCTAGAAGAAGTTTAATTTTAATTCTGTCTCTAAGAATTTCAAATTTTGGCTTAAAATTGAGTCTTGGCTTAGGCTATAACACTTCCTATAACAGAAATCATATCTTGTTGTTATCAAATAAACTGTATTGATGTAGGCTAGATCAGACAAAGGTGTCTTCGCAAAAGTTGTAGCTTATTCTCTTAGCTTTCAATTGGTATACAGTTGTAATTTTTGGATATTGGAATTGAGAGATATGAGTTGTGCAACTTG
The DNA here is from genome assembly GCA_027576715.1 of Erythroxylum flavicans. Classification (NCBI taxonomy): domain Eukaryota; kingdom Viridiplantae; phylum Streptophyta; class Magnoliopsida; order Malpighiales; family Erythroxylaceae; genus Erythroxylum; species Erythroxylum flavicans. The sequence goes on along the minus strand of JANZXP010000004.1, from coordinate 29,312,794 downwards.
AATGCATGATCATGACCTAGCCAAATGTCAAATGTACTAAATCTACAGTATTTTGAGCATAACTCATAGAATAATGAACCAAATTGTATGATCTTGGAGTCATTAGAAACATAAGGCACAGGGAAACAATTTTCTAGAAGAAAATGTTACAAAAATACACCATTTTACTTGTCATAATGGTCATGTAAAGTAGACCTGAAAGTTGTGTTGACATGAAAGCTGGAATAGTTAATGGGTGTATGAATTTTGACACATTTGGAGTACAATTGATCTTTGCATCGGTTTATTACAGAAGTATACCCAAGCATATGTCATTAAACATGCATGTTATGTGATACATTTATAAAAATGCATATTCAGTTATATGAACAATGTGGTAACATGAAATTGTATTTGATTGCATATAGAAGAGCAAGTAGAGCGACCGCTTCTAGATATTACCGAAACTTCAAGGCAATAAACAAAAAGGGAGCAATTGTGAGTAACCTAAGGTGGTCTCACCTTGACTTGTTTTGTTTATTACTGAATTAAATTTGATATTGATGAATGTGTACTGAATTCCTGACATGAAATGTCCGAAGAGTTTTGATGTGTGATTAAAACATTGGAAGTGCTATTAATTTGTATGTGAATGAGATTGACTATATGGTTCTCAACTTGAATGTTCATGCCGGACCTAGTTCGATGATTAGTGTGAATAAGAACATGAATGCAAATGTAATTGATCAAATGTGATGTTTGAAATTGAGGAATGCATTTCATTCCAATGCATGAAATATAAAGGCAGTTGTGACTGATGTCGCTAGTGAAAACGAGCTTAAAGCTTAGACATTCGTGATTAGAGCCTAAGGCTTAATGTATACAAAGAGCCCTATATCTCTAATGGATAAGGGACAATATGAAAGAGCCCGGTATTCATAACGGATACGGGACAGTGAACAGTCACAACAAAGAAAGAAATGAAATCGAGTCTCATAACATAGCATATCCATATGATCTAAATAGATTTAATGATTGCAATGTTTTGAGAACTTTGTGTATGACATATGTGATCATTTGTCAATGTGTATGCCCTACAAAATTGTACTGAAATGATGAAATGTTTGAATTTTGTGTTTTTTTTGAAATATGACAAATGTGATCAAGTGTTATGTGATATTACTTAATAAAAATCAAGTTGATGTGAATTATGTGATAACATGATTATTAATTGTTATGTGCTTTGATAAGAGTGAACCATCGAGGATGGTTACTCTACTGAGTTCGCAAAACTTACTAAAATTACAACGTTGACAATTTCAGATTCGAGATAGAGTGACGACTTAGCTGCTAAGACTGCATTTTGGTACAAGTTATGACTCAAAGGTCGGTCAGCTGGAGACAAAAAATTAGTTTTTAGTTTTTGGCTTATTTCCTCATTTATGTAGCATACTTTATAAACTGAACTGTGAGCTTTGATAGGCTGTCAATGTATCCATATGAAATGCTACATTGTAAATTATGGTTTATGTGATGAAATGAGGAAAATTTTTGACCTGTAGATAATGAGTTATTTTTGATTTTGCTTATGAGGCCATGTAGTAAAGTGAAAGTGAGATAATTAACATGTCATTTCTGTAGGGCATGTGCATGTATATCCGTAGAGCGTAAGTATGTGTGTCAGATGAGAGTGAGGTGTTACAAGTACCAACCAGTATTACCGTATCAGCTGAAAAATGGAACGGTATTCATTTTTTCCGTTGAGATAACATTTTCTTTAATGAATGTTAATCTATGGAAAAAAAAGATTAAAATGATTTGATTGGATTTTCCCAAACCAAATTTCCGTATGTACATAGTAATACAAAAAGAAGGAAAATGGTATGATGAGATGACGGTGATGTGAATGATGAGAAGCAAAACTAGTGTTTTGAAAATTGGACCGAACCGGTCGGTTGGACCGGTAAATCGGTGAACCGGAGCATGAAACGGTCTGGTTTAGCCCTTATTTTTTGTGAGTGATTGATTCGTTCATTTTGAGATCGGACCGGTAAAAACCGCTGAATTGGTGAAAGAAAAAACTGGCCGGTTCATTTAAAATGAAGAATTTTCCTTTAAAAATCAAAACTTTTACAACTATCGTGAATGAATATTATGATTACTGCTCTTTTTTTTTATCTTTTTGATAAAATATGACTAGTGAGCTTTGTTATCTTATTTTGTGTTGTGTTGGTGAACTTAAAAAAAATTGTATGTTTTGAAGTTTGAAGGTTTAAGTTAGATAAATAATTAAATAGTATGTTTAAAAATTATATAAATAATTAAATAGTATGTTTAAAAATTATCTTATATATTAAATAAAAATTTATATATTTATTAGTCACCGGTTCGATCACGGTTGAATTCTGGTTAAACCATTGACCCTTGAATGAGTTGCTTATTCGGTTTAATCACCGGTCCAGTTTTTAAAACATTGTTATTTCCTATTAAGTAGATCCAAAAAGGTAGGAAGGAGAATAAAAAACAAACATAAAGGACTTTTAACTTTTGTGTGAAACTATGTCAGCCTAAAATTAGAGTGAGATTGTCGTTTTTCATTTTTCAAAATAACTAAATAAATTAATATCATTATTTCTGATACCACTTGATATTTTAATGTTATTAAAAACAGTACTCACTATTCTTTTAATAAATTGCAAAATCATATTAGAAATAATAGTAAGAGTTTACTTAAATCTTTTATGAGATTTGATTAAACTTTTGACTAATGTTTAAAAAAGTCATGTTAGTATTTGGTGAGTCCATATTGTTTCACTATAACGTCATATAGGTTGAATTAATGATCAAATTATGAAGAATTTAAATATACTGAACTGCGTATGCAATATTTTGTTAACTCTAGTGGTCAATTACTAGTAATAAATAATTGAAATATTTGCATAATTCCAATGGTCAAATTTAGAACAACGGATAAATTTTGATCCTATCTATGATACAAAAATATCAAGATAAATAATTATTAGAAACTATCTTATTTCACATCTTATAGACTTGGATAAAAGCTCCAAAAGGTAATGCTACATCTACTGCAAATATGATCATTTGAAACCATTAACAATTGATTCACATACATAAACAAAGTCGTTAAAGGGTATATTTAATTTTTTGTGCAACTGTATTTAATTTGTTGTCATTAATTGGATGGTTCCACCAAAAAACAAAGTCAAAAGTATAATAACAAATGTTTTCTTTTGAATTAAAATAAACTTAATGAAGAAATCCATAAAAGCCTTTTTTTGAAAATTAAAAATAATTAATTGATAATCCATGAAAGGCAACAAAAGGACACATTACAAGGTTATGCTAAACTAGTTAAAGAACTTACAACAATTTTTACAACTTATAATCTATAAGGCTATTAGAAATCAGAAACTAAGATATTACAAATTCCATCTTCTTATAAGAGAGTAACTCATATTTTCTGCAACTTGGTGAGCAACAATGACTTCTCTAATCTAAGAGTATATCATATTAGCAAAGGCATGATTTTTAGTTATATATTTTTTGAACAATCTTTGATTCATTTCTATCCATATTGCATACACTTAGCAGTTTAGGCTTAGGATTAGAAATTTTTAGTCTTTTCCCAATTTTTGGTATTGATTCTTAGCCAATACCAATATGTTATTTCAATCAACAATTGGAAAAAAGAGATTTATAGTGTGTTGCATTCTGGCCTAGATAGTGGTGTGTAATTGCATTAGAAGAAAAGATGATCAATAGTGTCAACTTCTAAAAAGCATAAAGTACATAGTTTATCACCAGACCCCTTAATTATGTACTTAGTTTTCAGTCTTCTTCTACCTACTAACCATGTGATAAAAGATGCTTTAGGAGTAAAGAACCTTTCCATACAATTTTGTACTAAGCAATGAGAGAAGTGTGAGACCTAAGGGCTTTAAGAAAGGAGTTAGAAAGCTCTCCATTTTTGTTGATGGACCATATGGGTTTATCAATCAAAGTGGGGTTAAGAAAGTATTTGTGAAAGTCATTATGCAATCTTTCAGCACCCCTACCAGTTACTAGCCATGTGCTTTGAATTACGACCTTCATTACTTGAGCTTGGATTAGAACTCTAGTTATGAAGAAAGAGATATCTCCTCTCACGAGTATAGGGCTTTGATTAGTCTAATTGTCAATCCAAAACGAAGTATATCTTCAACATTCCCAACTTGAATTCTAATAAAGGGATAAACAATCTATCTTTTCCTAAGCATTTGTATGAAAGGCCAAAAATGTTTTTCTTTTCATTAATTTGCCATAAGCTAGATTCCTGTAGATAGTATTCATTCATGCATTTGCTCCAAAGAGCCTCCTTATTGTTAAAGAGACTCCAAATTCTTTTAGCCATCTAGATATTTTGAATCATATGGATAGAGACAAATCCTAGACCACCTTCCTCTTTTCTCTAGCATAATTGTTCCCATTTAATCTTAGCTTCGTTGGGGTTGTCAACCTTGCCAGACTAGAGAAAATTCCTGATAAATTTCTCTATTTCCTTGTTGATTTTCTTGGGTAAAAAGAGATGAGTACTCCCATAGGTGTGCAGATTGTTCAGCACTGAAATATTGAGCTTGACTATTTCAACTTGTGAGAGAGTTATATTCTACTATGCATTGATCATTTTCTTGTATTTCTCCAAAATCAATAAACATTCTTAAAATCTTAGCTTCTTAGAAGAGATGGAAACACCAAGATATTTGAAAGGTAGGTTGTGAACATTCAAACCAATAATTTGCAAAAAATTGTCAGTGTTAGAGACGTTTGAATAAAAATTTGATTTTGGATTAATTGACACTTAAAGCAAATAATCTGCAGAAAGAATGGAGAGAATTATGCATAATGGAGATAAAATGTTGGTCATCACCACAGAACATCTTGAGGTCATTTGTAAAACATAAATGAGTTAGAAGAATCTTCTTGCATTTGTAGTGAAAGCTAAAATCAGGGAACCTTAAAATGTTAAGCCTGATTTTCCTATTAAGAATCTCCACAAATATGGTAAAAAGATATGGAGATAGAGGATATCCTTGCCTAATATCATTATCTCCTCTAAACTGTTTGGTTGATGATCCACAGATGTGGATACTATAAGAAGGAGTTAAGAGCTAGCATTGATCTAGTTGATTAGGAAACTAATTCATTCTAGGCTATATAATATGAACTTTCATTAGAGTCTGTCAAAAGATTTGGAGAAATCCATTTTAATGGCACAACATTTAATGTTTTTGCTAGTTTATCGTCCCTCATCAGCTCTTGAACCATAAGGATATTATCAGTGATTGATCTGCCAGGTATGAAAGCTCCTTGGGAAAAATGGATAAGCTAGTTTAGTGAATCCTTTATTCTGTTGGCTAGGAGCTTAGAGATCATTTTATAAACAGTACTACAATAGGAAATGGGTTAAAAATCATTAAGGCAATTAGCATTAGGCATTTTAAGGATCAAGCATATATAAGTTGCATTGATTTCTCTCAATAATTTTCCAGAATTCAGGAATTCCAAAACAGTTTCCACAAGTAGCTTACCAGTGATGTGAAAGGTACTTTGAAAGAAATAGGCATTATACCCATTAAGGTCTGGAGCCTTCCTAGGATTGAGACTAAATAGAATATATTTAATTTTTTAGTAGAGAATCCTAAGATTGAGTGATGGGGGACTAGTCAGCTCCACTAACTCTTGTAAATTAGATAGATATGAGGGTTTAGTAGTTCCTAGCAGGTTCTCAAAATAATTGGCTATCATAGCTTCAATAGAGGTTTTGTCAGCCACCATATGATCATTTTCCTCTAGTTAACAACTGATTTTGTTGGATTTCTTCTTGGTAAACCAGAATTATGAAAATACCTAGTATTGGAGTCTCCCTACTTTATCTAAGTGATTCTAACCTTTTACATAACTAAAGAGTTATAATCATAAATAGCTTTGTTGTAATCTTTAACTTTCTGATTTTAGCATATTTCAATTTATTATAGTAAGGATTTAGATAAAAGGCTTCCTAAGCTTTTCTCAACTCACTCTTTGCTTCTTGCAACATAATAAATGTAATGGATTAACCTATTTTAAGGAATAACTTAAGTCTGCTTCTTAGGATCTGGAGTTTTCTCGTAAACTAGAAGGCCTTATAACTTGAGATCCTGCAGTCCCATGCTTCACTTACTACCTCCATGAAACCTTCCTTGTTTATCAAGAAATTGAAGAATTTCAAAGGGGCATTGAAAGAGGTTGAAGTAGTGAAACTCTTGATTTCCATAAAGGAATGATCAGAACATAATGGAGAACCAAAATGTGTAAAAGAATTGTGAAATTACCTCAACCAATTCAGATTAACTAGAATTCTATCTAGTTTTTTTCCTAATGAAGCAAATGCCTAACTGGTTGTTGCTCCTAGTGAAAAGATTCCCTACAGACTTTAAATTAGTTACCCCCAACTTGCCAAATGCTTTTTCCAACTCCTTACCTAGATTATAAGAATTAAACCTGCCTCTGTGAGCTTCAGATGGGTGTGAAACACAATTAAAATCTCCTGCTAATAGTCAAGGTGAGGTCATTATGTTTTATATACAGAAGAAATCACTACAAAAAATTACAAATTATCGGCAAAAAATTACCAATGGAAATAATTTTATATTAAATTAGCGATGGAAATTTAAGTCTAACAGTAAACTTGTTAAGAAAAATGGTATTTTGTGACGAACAAAGAATCCGTCGGTAAAAGTGGAGGGAATTTATCCTCAAAACTTTGTCAACTAAATTTAGCGATAGAATAGTAAAAATTGTTGTAAAAATAGTTGGCAATATTTAGTGGCAAAAATAAGCCACAGAATTTAGTTCTATCGGTAAAATCAAACGACGTCAGTAGTATTGTTTAATTTCTCTAGTAAAACAATGTCGTTTTATTCTTAATAAAATTATAAACCCGATGGAAATAATTCCGTAGTAAATTAGCAATAGAAATTTATTTTCGTCAGCAAACTTGTCGAGAAAATTAGTTTTTTGCAACAGAAAAAGAAGCTATCGGCAAAGGTGGAGGAAATTTATCCACAAAACTTTGCTGACAGAATTTAGCGACAGAATAGTAAAAATTGACGTGAAAATAGGTGGAAATGTTTGGCATCAAAAATAAGTGATGGAGTTTAGTTCCATCGATAAAATCAAACGACATCAGTAGTGTTGTTTAATTTTGCTAGTAAAACGACGTTGTTTTATTCTTAATAAAATTATAAACTCGAGCCCCCCATCTTCTTCCATCTGCTCATCTTCTTTCATTCTTCTAGTAACTGCTTCCATTGTGTTGGGTTTTTTGTCTCAAGGTTGGTTGTCCACTTACTGCTCTTGGGTTAATTTTTTTGTCTTTAATTTTGTATATGAACAGTTGTATGTTGAATGTGTTGATGTTACAGTGGATTGAGTCATAAAGGTTAATTTGGGTTATTAATGAGTCATTGTTTATTGTTGTGTGGTTATATTGGTGAATAATGGAAGAAGAAAGTAGTTTTTAAACAAAGTAGGGGTGAATTTCAATAACGTACCAAGTATTCGATGAAAGTACTATAAGAGGTCTCAAACATGATTTATATTCTAAAATGTTTATAATGATTATGAAACGATATATACGTTATGTCTCGTAATCGTACTGAAATCCTAATTTATTAAAATGAAAAAAAATAAGGTTTCAAGAAAGATTACAATGATTTGTAACATGTTTAGATACCTGATTCCTCCTTGTTCTTGGTTTTTTACTTGAATTTCCTTATAACACAATTGAATTGTATATGTGGTCTACTTTGCTTGTGTCCTCCTTCTTTTGATTGTTTAATTGATTCAATTGACTCCTTTACTCATTTTTCCTTTTCATTAAACTTGATATTTTACCATTTGCTTCAATCTTTGATAAACTAACTTACTAGTATTATCAAAGATGAAAATATTAGTAGTAACATATTTTCTTATCATCAAAATCATGAGTTAGAGCCTAAATTGATCTAATAAATTTCCCTTTTTTATAATAAAAGACATTTGGAGATATTTGAGAAAATAAATGATATTAAACAAACTATCCTATGTCAAATCAATGTATAGTATAAAAATAAATGATATTGTATAAAACCACTCTATGTCAAATCAATATGTAATGAATATTCCCATTTTAACTCATGCTTTATGAATGATGCATTTTAGTATTATCATTCTTTCCCATTTTCATCAAAATTAAATAGGATATATGGTATATAAAGTTATAAGTATGAATAGGAAAAATAATAAAAAAGAATACTTCCCTTTCTCCCTTATCAAAAAGCCTATTATATGGCTAAAGTATATATGCAAAGTGCTTGCTGAAAATGATTTAATTTTCAAACGGTTCATGTACCAATTCAAAGATCAATATGCCTTTCTCCTCCTATGTAAATGCATTAACCCTTTCTTCCTCTCCCCTTAATTATGCATAACTAAGTTAATATTCTCAATTGTCATCAATGTGAAGGAAAGTATTTACACCCCTTTATATCCTATGAACAGTTACTTCCTTTTCTTCTTCAATTGATTCAATAGTTATTTTTTTTATACTAGTTTCCTTATTTAACTCATATAAGGGATTTAATAATTTTTCTTTTGAAATAGTTGTTAAATATACCATTTTTGTTCCTTATTTGATTTTTTTGATAAATCAGTAATATTATAAATCAAGAATTATGGGTTTATGTACATGGCTAGAGATTGTTCAAAACTAGATCTTAAACAAATACTAAGATTAAAACCAATTGACTTGTGCAGACTTAATGTTACCTAAACTGAGTACAAGCACAACAATGTATTACACAAGAATTACCACGATACTTATTTGATATTAATAGAGATTATATCAATTCTTAGAATTTATTTATGCTACTTAATATTGACTTACAAGAAAAAAAGTTAATATGTTCTAAGTACCCACACAAACTTAAGTGCTTAGAGGATAGTCTTTGAACCATTTTCATCTCATATCTTTTTCCATTTTCTTAACAAGAATTGTCTTTAAAAAATAATTTATTTTTATATGACCATAATCACCCAAAAAAAATTTCATATGATATATATTGAAAGGGTTAGTGACGTAAGACAAAGATTTAAAAGAATATGATTATATGCATTTTTAGATATTGATAAATGATATGTGTGATATGAAATTCTCTTCTAGATATATGGAGAATTAGGAGCTCTCATTTTTTGATAAGAAGGCATATCATGTGAATTGTCATATCATATGTTCCTTTTATAAAATTGGGACCAACAAGAATTTTGAGCATATGTCAAATACTTGTCTGGTGGACTATAATAATTATGAGCTTATGTTATACCATTATAACTGAATTTAGGATTATAATATGTGTGAGCATATTTAATAATATGTTGTTATCAATGAGGTCCATATTATGATTTTTGCATGCCTTTTATGTCTTTATATATGACTTCTAGTTATTTTTGCTTTTAAAGACTTGATGTTTATATCTAGAATATGAAAAATATATGAATGCATCAAATTTCTCTTTTTACTATGAAATAGAATGTTGTACAAACATGTGATATTTATACATATTTAGCCATAGGATCATCTTATGAGTGCTTTCCCCTTACAAAGATAGTCTTGTTGTTAGAGGGTGCACTTTATTGACTGAAACCAATTTATCATTAGAACTCTTTAGGGCTCCAAGTATTCTATTCAATTTTTCACTACCTATATTGAATCTAGAAAAAAGAATTTTTGATGCCATTGATATTCTTCTTGAATGTCTTATTTTCATGCAATAAATCATACTCATTGTCATTGGAAACAACCACACTATTAGATTATATCATGTCATGCATATCACATTTAAATTTCTCATCCTTAATCATACATGTATTTAAGAGTTTTTATCCTAAAGGCATACTTACAAATTTCTTTCTTATTTTTCATGCTCATGACTTCTACACATTCAACAAACTTACCATACGAAAGCTCATATATGATTATTTCACTTAATGGTATTAATATAGGTAAGTATGTACTTAATAATGATTTTGACTCATTTTTTAGATGAACAAAGATTATATGGATGTTATCAAAAAGTTTTGTTTTCCTATTCTAAATTAACTTTTCAATTACTTTTAGTTATATGTAGTTTTAAAGTTAGAGGACCATAACATCTATACTTTTTTTGAAATTTTGAATAGCCAATAAAGATATTGTTTTATGCATAGATCAATTTTAGTTTGAATATCTTAATGTTTTATGCAAAGATATTGTTTTATAAAACTGAATTTGTTAAGTAAAGGACATAAGTGATCCTATAAAGATTTAAGCATTTATAAAAATTTTCTTTTCATATGTGGATATGTTCTTTAATTATGAATTTCTATAACTTTAATTTCATCTATTTGAGATTATGTATAAGATGCATACAAACATTAAAAATGATAAATTCACCTAGTATTTGAATTTAAGCAAAATTGTAGCCCTGTTATACATTAATATACTAGTGCATCCTTTTTTAACCTAATTTAAAAGTCAAGCTCTTTCTGTGTAATCTTTCCTAAATAACCTTAAGCCTAAAAAGCAAAATATGTATTTACTCTTTGATTCATAATGATTCATGCTTTTACTTGTATTTTGATGTTTTATAAATGAGATGCAATGAAATAAGTATAGGGAAAATGGAAAAATATATAAAAGAAGCAATGTAAAAAGGGAGCTTGGTTGTAATATATTCATTGAATTAGCTAATTCTTTATTTTTTCTTGTAGGTCGTGTTCTGTGTTGAAGAGCGTCCATAATTGTTCCTACTAGATTTTAAAAAATTAATTCTAGGTACTCGTATAAACATGGTCCTTGGAGATTAGTTCTTAATTTTTCTTTCAACCCATGTGATATACTCTTTTCATGAAAATATGACCTATAGTGATTTAGAGAAAATGAGATGCTTTTTTGATTCTCATAAGGATTGATATAAAATGGCAGCAAGTTTGATGTCGTTATGCTTATAAAGAGACCTATAATGATTGTTAGTTTGATTCATACCATTTTAATGATAAAGAGGCCTATATGAATGAGAAGGAGGTCGTAAGTTCTTTTGAGATGACCTTGCATAAAAATTGTGCCTATTTTTCCCTCGAGCATTATACCCTTTAGGTTTAGAATGTGATCCATACATGAATTTTCTTTTGCTCGAGACTTAAAGGATGATAGATGGGCACGTATGCTATATTGTCTACATTTAAAAAATGCAATATGATTATGTGAAGATTTAGACATAGTCTCATCAATAAAGTTAATTGTTTTCTTTGTCCATAATAACGGTTTTGTATAATATTTTTTTGCATAATAATGGTTATGACCTTACAAAAAATTTATACGTCGTCTTTGTCCATATATGATATTACAAAAAATGGTTATAAGTTGTAGGATATGAAAACATTAGTACAAGGAAAACAAAATATGCAATACACAACTTAAAACTCATGCATATCTGTACCTATGCTCAATTCAAAACTTATCAAAAACTAGCTAATTATTTATTATCTTTCTTATAGGTCGTGTTCTGTGTTAAAGAGCATCGATAATTATCCAATGTCATTTATCTTCTTTGTAGTTTGCGATTGTCCATCTATCAAGGTAAGTCATTCAACTAAGTAATGTCTACAATATGATCAATTTTGTGTTGTTCTTTGCAATTTTACCTCTAAAAATGATTGACTAGTTTTTAGGCTACGGTTTAATAATCTAAGTATTGATGTTTGGGCATTGTTTAAATTGAAACATAAAGACTTAAAATTCAATGTGATTAATTCAAACTTAGTATTAACATAAGAAATTCACATAATTGACATAACAATTCTTTGTATAATAAACCTTAGGATGGTATATAGGCTGGAAATCCATGATATAACTCCCATGAGGCTTATCAATGAAAATTTTCATGAACCTAAGAGTCACAGCGAGAAGTCCCTTTGTCGATTCACAAATGTTTACAATGTCATGTACGATAATGCTTCTTTAAAATCAAACTTTAGAAATGAACTTATAGGTGATTAATTGAAACATAAAGACTTGAACTTCAATATGATTAATTCAAACATAAAGACTTGAACTTTAATGTGATTAATTCAAACTTAGTATTAACATAAGAAATTCACATAATTTACATGAAAATTCTTTGCATAATAAACCCCTAGAATGTACATAGGCCAGAAACCCGTTATGCAACTCTCATGAAGCTTATTGGTGAAAAATTCTACAAGCCTAGGAGTTATAGCAAGAAGTCCTCGATTCATAAGTGTAAATAATGTCACGTACCATAATGCTTATTTAAAATCAAACTTTGGAAATGAACTTGTAGATGATTAATTCAAACATAAAGACTTGAACTTTAATGTGATTAATTCAAACTTAGTATTAACATAAGAAATTAACGTAATTGGCATGCCAATTCTTTCTATAATAAACCCCTAGGATGGTATATAGCCTAGAAACCCGTGATGCAACTACCATAATGATTATTATATCTAACTACGAAATCACTTTTTTATTTTTTCATAAATGAGTAATGATGATAGATCTTTGATGTATAGATGATTAAGACCTAATGGTTTCACTAATCCTGAGTTTGTTGAAGGAGTTGAAGATTTTATTGACTATGCATGTTCTCAACTTGCATATATGGATGGTGCAAAGATCAAATGTCCATGTAAAAGGTGTAAACATACTCGTTTTCTTCTTATTGATGAAGTGAATCTCCATTTGTTAAGAAAAGGGTTTGTTCCAAATTGTTTTGAGTGGACACAATATAGGGAGACATTAATTTGTAGCACCTCAAGGGGTAATGAAGTAAACTCGTCAATAAATGTGGATGTGTTTGAAGGGGGACAGGATTTATATCAAATAACGAGGGTGCAACTAAAAATCCTTACTTCCAAATAGTCTATGATGCAGCCAGTTATACCTTTCAGGAAAATATGGAAAATCTTGAAGAAGAACCAAATCCACGTGCAAAATTTTTTTTTGACTTACTAAAATTAGCTAACCAAGAGTTATGGTCAAATTGTGAGATCATGAATCAATTATCTTCAATTGCTCGAATATTGAACATAAAGTCTGAAGGGCATATTTCTGATCGAAGTTTTGATAAAATTCTTTCTTGGTATAATAAATCATTGCCTCCTGATCACACAATGGTTGATCATTTTTACAATATAAAGAAACTAAATAGAGGTATTGGTTTGTCAGTTGAAAAACTTGATTGCTACAAATTGGGATGTATGTTTTTTTGGGAAAATAATGTGGAATTACAAAAGTGCAAATTTTGTTGTCAATTTAGGTTCAAACCTAGAAAGCATACTATAAAACAGAAATTAGTACTTTGGAAGCGGATGTATTATTTCCCTTTAACTCCGAGATTTCAAAAACTATATGCCTATGATGTTATTGCATCTCATATGAGAAGGAATAATAAACATGAACAAGAAGATGGAATAATGAGTCATCCATCGGATGCACTAGCATGGAAACATTTCAATAACACACATTCCAACCTTTTGGTCAATCTGGCCAACAATATTCATCATAGCCAATCACAATTACTCCTTATAATTTGTCTCCATCGATATGTAATGCTTATTACTGGAAGAAGTAAGTACATTTTTTTCACATTATTTTGAGTTGTATGTGCACACAAGAAAAAGAAAAGTTTCTCGCAATGACAATGGGGGAGAACGGGTGATGTTGATGGTAACTTATCCATTTTCATATTTCAAGAAGAACATATGGACATTTAACAAGAAAAATGTTAATAGAAGAAGAAATAGAGGTTGCCCATCGTTACATTTTATTGAATTGTCAAAAAGTTCAACCTTTCGCGTAATAAGTTTAAGTTGATTTCAAAATTGATTATTTGGGTTTTTGAAGTTAGTGTTGTTCATAAATAAAATACGTAATAATGCTTTTAGATTATACAAAGAATGGTTATGTGAGCTAATACCCGAAACAATATAGGATTATATCAATAAAGAAGTTGGAAGACACTTTCCTCGATGATTCGAGAAATACGTAAGTTTTCACTTGCAATAATTAATTCAACTAAAGTGTTTAAATGACGTTATACTATTTAATATGAAAAAAATTTTAGGCCTAAGAAAATACAATAGAGAACAATTTCATATGTGATCTTACAAAAGGACCTTTGTGAACTGTTAAATCGTATTCGGTGTATTTTGTTAATGGATACAAATTTCGTACAGAATATCATGGTCATAGCATGGCAACATTACATAGTGAGTTTTGCATACAGGGAGAATTGATGGATTACTATGGTAAAATTATTGAGATACTTGAAATTGAGTACCTTGCTTTGCCAATAAAGTGGAGAGTGATATTTAAGTGTGTGGTTTGATCCAACTCCTAATGATGGGACAAAAGTACAAAGCCGATACATTCTAGTTGAAATCAATCAGTAAAGAAGATTTAGACAATTTAAACCTTTTGTGTTAGCGATGCAAGCGATTCAAGTGTATTATGTCCCCTTTCCCAGGTTATGATGAGATAAGTCAGATTGGTTGGCCGTTTGCAAAGTAAAACCTAGAGCTGTTTTTGAATTATATGGAAAAGGAGAAAATAGAATAATTGAAAATGAAGTGTTTTACGAAGATGTTTATGAAATAAATGCATGTATAACATATGAAAAGAATTAACCTTTTACCGATCCAAATAATGAATATGTTAAAATTTCATCTGAAGAGAATGAGGAGCGTGAGAGATCTGAAGAAGAGTCTGAGTTTGATTTTAATTCTTCAGGAAAAGAAGATGATGATGATGACTTTGATTTACACTTAAGTGATAATAGCAATTAATTTGTGTTTGTGATAAAATATTATATGAATAAATATATTATTGCATCAACAATATATTGTTATATATTTAATTTATATTATTCTATTACTGGAATATTCAATAAAATACATAAATAAAATACCTATTTTAGGTTAAAAATATGCCACAAAAGAGAAAACATAAAATGATGTGGCCAAGGGTCAGGCTACTACCATTTAGATAAGGTAGTGCAATTCCAAGTGAAGGATCACATTTCTAACTATATAATCAAATGTTGTACCTCCAACTACTGCACATCCAGATGAGGCATTCCTTTCTCGACTTACAGTCCCTATATAGTTACCTTCTATACCTGCTGCTATATCATTTAGCAGCCCTACTACACCATCCACCACCCCTATACCAACAAAGATATCAGGGGAAAACATTGCGGACGAAAGAGGCAACCTCTAACCTAGAGCTAAGGGAGTTGATGGAAGAACTTACATCACATTTGTCAACAATCTGTGAGTGAAATTTTAAAATTTTCATAATACATGATAAAACCATAGGTTTATACTAAAGTTATAGGTTTTAATTTGAAAATGATCCAAAATAGCTTATATATTAGGTTGGTTTTGTCTCGAACGTGCTCCAGAAATATCTCATCCAAGTTCAATGGTAAGATAGATCTTGAGAGTTATACATGGAAGAATATCTCTCATGCGACAAAGGATTCTTATCATCATGAGTTTGAGGTACAAAAAATATATTCTTTTGTATTTTTTATTTTATCTAATTTTATACATTAATTAGATAAATATTGTAATTTATAAGCACTTCTATTATGTTTTTCTTTTTTTCAGAAAGAAATTTTTAAGATTCAAAATTTGATGATGTAATTTATAATGTATGGGAGAGGTAAGCTCATACATTATGAGACTTTCTTGGTTTCATCCACAAGAATGGTGAATGACCTCCTTCTATATCTAAAGAAATATGGAGTCATTGGCAACAATATTGGACATCACTCGATATAATGTCCATTTCTGAGCACAATTTTAAAAACAAACATGTAGGATTGGAGGGAGAGAGGCTACCTGTACATACTGGAGGATCTATAACCCACCAGGAGCATGTAGAGAAACTTGTAAGTATCTACATTTTACTCTTATATTTTGATTTTTTACTTTGATGTATGAAATTTGATTTCAATGTAATTTGATGTATAAAATTTAGAATGAAAATATATGTGTATTATAGAAAATGATAATGTTATAAATGTCTGGTGCCTTTAATGATTGTGTTGTTGAGTAAATTTTTCTGTTTAACATGGGGTAAATATGATAAAAATAAAGGAAATTTTGTCGAAATTTTTATAAATTGTAGTTCACTTATAACACTTTATTATGATGCAGGAAAAGTCTATGGGTAGGATTCCTACATTACGTCAGTTGTTTTTGTACACTCATACTAAGAAGCATGATGGTGTGACCTTCGTCAACACCCGATGTAGAGAACTTAATGTATATAATCTTTATACTTTAATGATAGAAACAAATACAAGAAAGCATTCAACAATAGTATCAGCACTTTAAATCTATTAATGAGAGTCAGATATATCTTAATACAGTGGATGGTAAGGACTGTCATGGAAGAATTTTGGACTTAGGATTATTTGCAAACACATGTTATTTGCAATCCTCCACATCCAGATCAACTGCATCTAGTAGGCGGTCCGCATCCAATATTCAGAGAGTCGTTCAGTTTGAGAGCACAATAGAGGCTGATGGACTGCATAACCCTGCTTCGTAATGAGGTGGATGACTTGAAGGAGAGGGGCAACACGCCATCGCAGCAGTTAGAGCATCTATCTTCACCAATTGCATAGCTTAGATGGATAAGTGAATGTAGATGTTTTACTACTCTTAAGTAAATTTGTATGAATTCTTAATTTACAGTTATTTTCAAGATATTTATTGTTGTACATTACATTTTTTATTATTAATCAACATAATTTTTACTTTATATTATTGTTCAACTTATTGTTTCAATAAATTAAATGTAGAAAAAAATCAAAACGTTATTAATAGAAAACTTAGGAAAGAAATGATAAATGGTGGTTGAAATTATTATAGGTAAATTTAGCAATGGAGTTACCAACGAACATTGTAATTATTACCGATGAGCCAAATAAGAAAACTATTAATGAATAATTGGTAGTCACCTTAAGTATAAATAGTTTCCACATCCCACAAGACAAACTTTTTGAGTGAACTAAAGATTCAAGGAGTTTTATTATTCCTTATTTTTATCAACAATTTATTATCAGAAAGGGCATTAATGGATTCAATTGGACTTTTTAGTTTGATACATTATGTATTTATCAATATCTTACAACATATGGCTTATTCACATATCATTAAACTACTATGTGGGGAAGCGAGTGGAAGAAAGTCACCAATTATAGGCCCAAGTTGATGGTAAATATGAAGGGTACATTGAGTTAACGTTATTAAACAAACGTTACTTAGGAGGGAACCCATGAATTAGTATATATTTTATTCCATTTGATTGCTTTATTTCATATTCTTTTATTTCTATTCTAAATGTTAGTGTAGGATTTAATTGATTTTTGGTGTTTGAAGTTAAGATTAAAAAAGGCATCCCTAATTGATTTTGCACATTTTTCGTGTTTTTGGTATGTGTGTTGAATTTGGTGACTTTAAGTGAAAATTTTTAAGGTTTTAAAGAATTTATGTGGTATACATGGATGTATACATGACCATATATATGCCTATTTACGCACAATTTTAATTTCAACGTGTTCACACATTCATAAATACCTATGGTCTAGCGATATGCCTGTTTGTAAATTACATGGTCATTCATATGATCGTATACTTGATCGTGTAAGTTCATAAAACCTCACACGCCTATGTCCCTTCAAAATTAACACATCTATAACTCATACGATTAGTTACATAGTTGTGTAACTGACCACGTAAGTCCGTGTCAGCTATTTTACCTTAAGACTTTTACAATTCCCTTTTTATTTTTAAGAAAATCATGTCTCCTTTATCTTATCTCACTTTTCACTTATGACTTTTACCTTCCTATTTTTATTTTTAGGATTCATAATACTTTCTTAAGAGAAATCAAGTTTTATACGTGGTCGGGTCGGTCGTGCTGGGCCCGAGCCCAGTCGTAATGACCCACAGGCCGATCGATCCAATCTTCAAAGATCAGTCTCATACCTATTGGCTATTCCAAGTCCAGGACCATTCCGCGTTCTCCTTGGCCCATTCGCAGGCAAGAGACTCCCATGCATACGTAAAGACTTAAACCTAGT
>JANZXP010000004.1:29279916-29290773 GCA_027576715.1 Erythroxylum flavicans | reverse complement strand
TGAAATCAAACGATTGTGTATGCTAGAAAGGGAAAAAAATCTAACAGAAAAGAACTTTGCTTTATTGATAAACAATTCGGCAAAACACAATGACGAAGAAATTGCAAATTAGTGATGACAATTGAAAAAAGAAGACTATGCTAAAAACTAGAGAATTGCCGAAGAAAAATAAACTGATAGATTTGCTGGGATGCCAGGCTTTTGATATGTGAAAGGTTGGAGAGCTTTTTTCTACTTCGAAACTTCTATTTATAGCCAACGATGATGAGTGTCCTACTGCAATTAAACTTGTAATCCTGATAAATTTTTATCTTACTAGATATAGATAAAATTTGGATATCATATCCAATAAAGATAGAGTTTCGGTTGGTGTCTATCAAGTTTATCATCTTATCCCCTTTTTATCTTGGGTTTCTAGACTCCCAATCCAACTCCAATTCTACTACTTTCCTCTTTGCTGGATACTGAAATCTGATAGGCCAGGGTCAATGGATTTTTTTTAGACTTCGAACCATGGGCTTTTTTTTTAGCTTCAGATTTTCGGCCCAAAACAGTAAAAATGGGCAGAACCCATTTTTCGGTGTAAACACTTAGATAAAAAAGAATTTGCATACTCATGCCATGTACCTTTGCCTCTTATATTTCGAGGTTTCCTCTTTGTTTAATGTAGATTATACATATAGAGAAAGAGAGAGTTTGACATATAAAGATGTTAATCTTGGCTCAAATCTGGCCCGACCTCAGGTTGGACGGGTCGTAAATTAGCCAATCTATTCTTACTTTTTTAAAATAAATTTTACAAAATGATATAATTTTTGACGTTTTAGTTGGCCAGCATTAATAGTTATGATAATTTAAGAAATTGTGTGCTTAGGGCAATAAAATTTTCTAAAGTCCGCTTAAGACTTAGAGTGAAATATAATTTTTTGTTAAATATGTGATCGACATCTCAACATACCTATTATATTAAAAAAAAAATTAGGAGAACCTTATTATGACCAACTATTTTAATGATGTGAACTAATATTTATGTATGACCTGAAAAATCTCTGCACGTATAAGCCACGTTGGTTTCACATATGAGTCCTCGTTAAGATGAACCACATTGCGGGCCCACCATTGACTTGAAAATCACGAGTCCTCGACCCCATTGACTCGGTTCTTCGTAGAATACAAAAATAAATTCGAATATACGATTTAGTAATAGATTATATAGAGCAAACACTATCAGAAGTTCTAGTATGGAGCAAGTTTCTGAGGCCACAACTTGCTAGATACTCTATATACGTTAATGGTCCTCAGCAATGCAGTTGTGAAAATCACTGCTTTAACGCTCCATTAATGGCGTCGATGTCTAGCCAGCTTCATTTTGTCTTGGTGCCACTCATGTCACCAGGGCACACACTTCCTATGGTGGACATGGCTAAGTTGATCGCAGAACGTGGTGCGACTGTAAGCTTGGTCACCACCACGGGTAATGCTTCAAGGTTTGAGTCAATCTTGAGTCGAGCGAGAGAGTCATGGGCTCTTCAGATTCGTCTTATAAAACTTCCATTTCCAAGCCAAGAAGTGGGACTTCCGATCGGTTCCGAAAATCTCGATTCTCTTCCCTCAAGGGACCTTCTGAGAAATTTTTTTAGTGCACTAGCTAAGCTACAAGAACCTCTGGAATGCATCCTTGAACAAGAAAACCCTCCTCCAAGTTGCATTATGTCAGACAGAAACCTATCATGGACAGTCAAAATCGCGCAAAGATTTAACGTCCCGAGGATTGTCTTTCATGGGATGTGTTGTTTTTCTTTGTTGAGTTCTCATAATATATGGCTGAATAACTGGCACTTCTCTGTTGCTTCAGATTCAGAGCCCTTCGAGGTTCAAGGAGTCCCAAAAAGATTTAAGATAACAAGGGCCCAGCTACCAGGTGCTTTTGTTAGCTTGCCTGATCTGGATGATGTTCGCAACAAGATGCGAGAGGCTGAATCTTCGGCTTACGGGGTGGTGGTGAACAGTTTCGAGGAACTAGAACATGGCTGTGCAGAGGCGTACGAGAAGGCGATAAACAAGAAAGTATGGTGCATAGGACCTGTTTCACTGTGCAACAGAGAAAATGCAGACAAGTTTGAGAGAGGAAACAGAGTTTCAGTTGACGAGAAAAAGTGCACGGAGTGGCTTGACTCGATGAAACCAAGGTCACTCATATACGCTTGTCTAGGTAGCCTATGCCGCCTAGTTCCATCACAGCTTATGGAATTAGGTTTAGCTTTGGAAGGGTCTAAACATCCATTTATATGGGCGGTGAAAACTGGAGAAGAGACGTCTGAATTTGAGGAATGGTTGAAGAATGAGAGATTCGAGGAAAGGATCAAAGGAAGAGGACTGTTAATCAAGGGCTGGGCTCCACAAGTCTTCATATTGTCTCATCCAGCAATTGGAGGGTTCTTGACTCATTGTGGTTGGAACTCAACATTAGAAGGGATTTGCTTTGGTTTGCCAATGATCACATGGCCACTATTTGCAGAGCAGTTCTTAAACGAAAAGCTTGTCATTGAAATACTGAAAATTGGAGTTAGAACAGGTGTTGAGGTTCCTGTAAGATGGGGAGAGGAAAAGAAAGTTGGAGTTTTGGTGAAGAGAAATGAGATTGAGAACGCTATAAGTATGCTGATGGATGATGGTGAGGAAGGTGAAGAACGAAGAAAACGAGCAATTGAACTTGGAGAGATGGCAAGGAAAGCTATGGAGTTTGGTGGATCTTCTTATCTCAACTTGACGCTCCTTATCCAAGACATCATGCAGCATTTACAAACTTGAAAGAAATGCAAAACCTTTTGTCAAGTGAAGGTCACATGATCATGTTTATCATATTTACTCAGTTTTAATAGTGATTTCTACTTATATGTATATCTTATTGTAAGAATAAATAAAAATTATAAAACAAATATTTGAAAATTAGAGTTCAAATTGTACTTCTAATTATAATTTTTTTAATTAGAATCCAAATTTTAATTCCGTTGACAAATATTGTAAAAAAATTAATATAAATCCTTGAAATAAAAAAAGAAAATTTCAATTATGAACATAACAAATTTTAGAATTTTGATTAATAATTCAAATATTAATTGTGAGGCTTATAAATAAAATGTATTTAAATGAGGCAATAACTCAAAACCTATAATATTATATAATGGAAATATTTCAATCAAATCATATTATTTAAATATTTTTAAAGTATTTAAATAATTTACTAAAAGTTATAATTTTTCATTTACATAGACAAATTAGACCAAGTTGTAATTTGCAATTTAAAATATGAATTTATTGTACATTTTTCAGAAAATCTCTTCTTTAGTCAATCCAATTGTAAATTAACAAAACCCCTCATCCCTTTTCATAATCATCCACCAATCTTAAAATCTAAACCAAATAATTAATTTTAAAAATAAACTATCAACAGGTAATTACTTCCTCAATATTAATTTGCATCTTTTTAAAAAAATTAAAAAATAATTCATTTCCTAGCCGTGAAGGGCGTCAACAAGTTATATTCCAAGGCAGTAAGGCAATATATTTACAAAAGTCAACTAAAGTAAGAACATACAAAGTAATCTAATTAAAGAGTTTGCAGATTCCATTGTCTTCTTGAGTGTACACTCAGTTTCTCCACAATTTGATAAACCACCAATGTTTCTCTAATCTAAGAGCTAATACACATTTGTCTGTTTTGGTGTTTTTTGAAAATTTTTTGGTTTCTCTCAAACCAAATTGAGTAAATTGTACAATTCAAACAGAGGCTAAGACAAATCCTGTACTGTCCTATAGGAAGATGTTTATCTTCAACCTATCTGAAGATACTTGTCCAATCATTCTCTAAGCATAAAAGATTTAGAATGTGTTGAATATTAGCCCATAAATAAGCTATATAATGACATTTGAAAAAAAAGATGGTCTTTATAAACCTGCACCCGATTACCAACGTCTTTATAACTTTGAATAAATAAATTATTGAAGGACGGATTCGTACTAAAATCAGAATAGATGGCAAACAAAGTCAGAGTTTGGTATAAATTAAACTCGTTGTACATTGTTTGACTGAATCTCAATCTTAACTATACATGTATATGGTCAATCGATTAGTTGCAGGATTTGATGACTTCAAGTCTCACAGAACGCCGACTTTGTTTTGGCTCGTTCGTCACATTCTTTGTTAAGTCTCTGTTGCGGCACCGCCTTGCAAATTTTCCTCTTTTTAGTGTTTAAACCTCTTCAGTACCCTCCTAATGCATGGCATTCACAACTTGGAGTTTAGATTTCCTCTTGCTTCCATAAATATCCCTTCATTGGAACTTGTAATGATAAGAAAACTCTTAAAATTTCAACTAGCTTCTACTTTTTTTGAAAACTAATTTGAAGAAATAGGTTACCTACTATTGTAGTCGTAGAACATAAACTTACCTAGTAAGTTTGTGGGAGCAAAAATATCATTCATTACCTCTCCAAAAGTTAATTTAGATTCATTTTAAGTGTGAATGGATGTTTATATACGCTAGATACAATCTTTTTTTCTTATGACTTTTTCTTTTTTAAAAGAGCTCGTCTTCCCTATAATTTACTCGATTATTAGCTTTTTGTAGGTTTATAAACCTAGATTCTCCTTTGTAGTACTCGACCTTATTTAAAGAATGAGAGATTTTTTATATAAAAAGAGAAGCAGTCTAGAGAATTGAAAAGTAGAAATGAACTTACTTCATCACTTTTAACTAAATTCATCTAACAATGCCAATTTTGGGAGGTTGAAAGATTTTCTAAGAAGGTGAGCCTTCACGCAACACAACTAATAAGATTACTCTTTTTGTGACCGAAATGTCACAAGTTCAAGTTACGGTAATAGTTTCTTTATAAAATGCAAAGAAAAAGCTGAATATAATTGATGACCTTCACCCAAATTTCACAAAGCGAGAAACTTTGTGCACCAAAATTTTCCTTTTGAAAGATATTTTTTAAATTGTATAAG
This sequence comes from Erythroxylum flavicans, assembly GCA_027576715.1. Lineage (NCBI taxonomy): Eukaryota > Viridiplantae > Streptophyta > Magnoliopsida > Malpighiales > Erythroxylaceae > Erythroxylum > Erythroxylum flavicans. Next base: position 29,285,762 of record JANZXP010000004.1, on the reverse strand, counting down.
CAATACTATTTTCGAATTATCCTGTAAGCTATTTAAGTAAATAACGAATTTTTGTTTTAAATTTTACGTTACCGATAGTCAACACATCCACCCAAAGTGAACAGCGTACATTACAACAAACAGAATATTTAGCGATAAAAATAAACGTTGCTAAACAATCACCAATCGTTACAAATACTAATTTGAGATGAAAAAACTTGTCGCCCAAATTGTCGTTGAATCCTGATAGCAAAACAACATTGGCGACGTTTTTCTAAAGTCGTCGCCGAAACGTTTTGTCAACACAAATAATTCATCGGTAAAAAGTATAACCAATAAGAATAATAAACGTCGTATATAGTTTTGTGCGACGGTTCTGTTTCGTAGCTAAAAGTTTTCCCTAAATAAACTATATTTGTAGGTAATTATTTTTAGTGACGATTTCATTTTGGTAGCAAAGTAGTTTTAGCTACTAATTATCTATTGTAGGGAAATATTTTTAGAAACGTTTCTAGAAACGTAGGTAAAAACATTTTGTGACGATTCCAATTTTGATAGCTAATAGTTTTTTGTGACGATTTTGGTTTTGTAGCGAAATACTTTTAGCTATTAATATGTGGTTGTAGCAAAATGTTTTTAACGACGTTCTTGTATACGTAGTTAATTACTTTTTGTGACAATTTTGTTTTGGTAGCTAATAGTATTTAGTAACAAAATTTAATTTTTCATTTAAATATTATTATAATTGTTAAAAATGAATTTATTATAATTTATTACAATTTTTAAGACAGTTTGAAATATTAAAGTTAGTTATTTTATAATTAATGTTAGTGACATATTTTTAAATAATAAGAAATTGAATTAAAATAAACATTAAAAATGGAGTGTATTTTATAAAAAAAGTTACAAGTCATACATAAACTAAGACTCTTCGTCGTCGTCGTTACTGCTACTAATATATGCTAAGCCTAATATTTGTTTTACCATCTTTTTAAACTTATTAACTTCTTTTACATTACGATTTAACTTGTCTTCTATTCATTATAACTTGCCTTCCGTACATTGTAATTTAGTCATCAGTGCCTGGTTCTCTTCTTGAAGCTTCGTGACATATGCTGGTCATGAAGAAGAGGCATCAATAGGCCTAGGGCCACACCCAAGACCTTTGATATAGCCCGTCGTGTACCAAGGACATTGTTGCAAATGTCATCGATATTGGGCTGATTCCTCTCCACCAATGACATCTGCAACAACTCCTGCATCTTGTCCTACAATTTAAAGAAGAAAATTGAGTTAACTAAAAAATTATTACTTACTATTACATAGAAAAGTAAATTGTAATATAAATTTATTTTTATTTACATAATTACTTTGTGCCTCTTCATACATCCAGCCTTGACCTTCCTTGTAGTTTGTGTGTTTGTACAGTGTGATTCTATCACACTCTTGCCCTTGGAGTTGTGTTTGACTCTATAATATGAAATGAAAAAATTATAATCAATTAGAATTTATTGTATTAAAAATTAGAATAATAAGTTAAAAGAGTTATATTTACAAATTCTTGTTGGACAACGACAAATAATCTGGAGCCGGTGTTATGAGGAGTCTTCATTTATTCTCTCTTGGCCTTGGATTTCTCACACTTTTCCTAAATTAAGAAAAGTAGTTATGAGATGTATAAACATAATTAATGGAAGGAAATATGAAGAGAAAAAAACCTAAACCTTCGCTGAAGTTCAATAATCACACATTTCATTCCAATTTTCTTCAGTCACTTGTTCCGGAACATGTCTACTTGTCTCTTCATCGGAAGGGAAAGACTGATAATATTTAAGAAGTCGATATCGATGATCCTTCACCCTTTATTTCAATAGTAAACTAACATTAGGGATGTCAATGGGTCGGGCCGCAGGCCGGGCCGTGGCTCCCTTAGGCTGAGATGGGCCTGCTCGCGGCCCGGCCCATCTAAATTTTTTTAATTAAAACAAGACAAACGAAGTCGTGCCGTTTTGTCCAAAATGGCAGGGCCCCGGGCCAGGCCGGGTCAGCCCGTGACCCGCATGGGCCGTGGCCTGCCCATAGCCCGCCAAACCAGGGCCAAAAACAGGTTGGGCCGGGCTGGCGGGCCAGAATTGACATCCCTAACTAACACTGCTTGAAACCTCAGGACTGTCGATATCAATGATATTGAGCTTCATCTGTAAAAAATATGTATAAGTTAAGTTATTATTTTAGTTAAGTAAAATCATAATACATATAATGAAATGAATTGAAATATTACTGAAACTTTGTCAAAAGCATTTTGCAACAAGTTGTCTTCCTTCAACTGCCTGACATGCTGAAAGCAAGGCAACTCATTTCGAACAATGATGCTCAACTCACTGGCCAATTTTGCAGCTTGGATCTTATCCACTTGGTGCTGTTGTGTGGGGTTAATCGTCACTGATAACTTTGTATTTATTGTAACATTCATCCGTTGCAACTCAGCTTCTTTTGTCTTACCTTTACCTCGTTTTCTGATGCTAGTATTGGAACCTAAAAAAAAAACATAATGAGAAAAGCATTCTAAACATGTAATGAGAGCATAATTGTTGAAAAATCGTAAGGGGTGGTAGTTTCGCAAACTTTCCAATTCGTTTCTTAAACAGCAACCATGCATATGTCGCAAATCACACCCAAAAGACAACTACACATCTTCCGCAAATCTCATGTCTAAAAATCAAATAACCTTTTCTTTGAACAGCAACCACATGTATATTGAAGTAGAAACCCTTTCTGTTTTTCCAATGAAAATTCCACAATTACCCTTAAACAATCCTTCACATAATAATCCCAATCAAAACCATTTGGCACATGACACACACGACATCCTTAAAGCACCCACGCAACTCACATCTAATGCACTTTTTCCATGGTAGAGTTATACACAGCCCTCACAATAATCAACCAAATCTCTAGTCAAGATAGAGTTCTATTACATCTAAAATATTATCCAACTAGTGTTTGAATCCAAGATGATAAAAAATATTCCAATTTAAAAATATGCCAAAATAGCATAAAGTAGATATATTTAACATACATCTAACAATTTCCCCCTTTTTGGCATATTTGTCACAAATCTGAAGCTCCCCCAGAATAACATAATTGGACATATAAATATTGAATTCACAATACTTATGAACTCCCCCTCAATCTAACATCAAGTTCCAAAGATCATCTATAGTAACAACAATCCAATCATCAAAATTTCTTCTCCTTGGGATAAACGATGCCAAAAAGCAAGACGAATAGTTACGCATATATCTTGAAATGTCCCATAAATGGAACAATCGCCATAAACAATCTAATAACTCCCCCTTAGGAAAACAGTGTCAAAATGTATAATCATATGAATCAAAAATATGCGCAGCGGAAGAATCATAAGCACGCCAAGATGACAATTTACCATCAGTCAATACACATGCCAACATATCATTAGTTACTTCAATTACATCTTCATAAGACTGATCAAATTCATAAACCCAAACAAATAAAGAAGAGTGTTGTCAATGTAGTGAGAGAGAGAGGTACTCGAGAGAGAGACTCACACTGATGACAGAGCTAAAGAGTCTTCGGTGGAGTCAAATAGAAGTCATAATGCAAACTACTAAAAAGATTAGTCGACAATGGCAACAAAAAAACTAAAGAAGAAATAAAGAAAACAAATTTTTTTACTTTTCTTTTCTTTTTTTCTTTTTTTAAAAAATAACAACAAACTATACTTCAGAAATGTAAAATACACAGTTCTGATGCTCCTCGAAGAAATTCAAACATAGGATTATTTCTCATCACATTATCTCGGTCATTAACTGTCTTATTGATTTCTTCAACTGAAGTAACTAACTTATCCTCAGTTTGAACAGTTGCTTCAAAAGTAGTAACTAACTATGAATCTGGACACTTTCTTATTTTTCCTTCGCTCCATCTTTGTGCTTGTCCTTGACCCTTTCTAACCCAAGTGGATTTCGGTACTGAAGGTTGATTTTGAAATTTATATGAGGGATATAGGGTTCGATTTTGGCTTCTTTGAAACAACATTTGTAATATCTTATAGCATCTCGACCTTATGTGCCTGATGACTCCGCAAAAATGACACGCGGGTACATATCTTCGATTCTTCCTCGAAGTTTCTTCTTGGATAGATCTGGATATGTCATCTTTCTTCTCATTCACTTTAGAGCACTCACCTTTGTAACCAATGCCTTGAAGATTCCCTTTAAACTTACCGATTTCCATTAACTTTTCTAGTTTTTATGTGCTCCCATTCAACATTCTCAATCTTTTTTCAGTACTTACCAATTTCATTCTAGCTTCACCAAGCTCATCTGAAGTTAACGTCAATTTCTTTTCTAACTCTTGGGTGGTGTTCTTTATGGAGAGATTCTCTTCCTTTAACCCTTCATTCTTTCTACATATTTTCACCTATTTTTTGTACATTAATTCGTAAGCCTCGTAAATGTTCTCCTTTTTCTCATTTGAACCACTTTCATCACTGTCATAATCTGAAATCGAGCTTTGAGTTGAATAATTTACTTTTTTCTAAATTTTTTTTGATTTTCTCACTTTTTCATCTTCAGTTACTTCCTTCTCGGTTACTGTTAAACAAGTAACTGGACTTTTGCTATGTAAAGCAACTAACGCAGCATTATTACTAATTTCTTCTTCACTACCATATTCACTCTCGGATTCATTCTTACTCCAAGTGTTAGTAAAGGATTTTCCTTTTCTCTTCTTCAAAGTATTAGCACATTCGGCTTGAACGTGCCCGAAACCTTGACATTCATGACATTTGATTCTCTTCACCTTTCTTTCACCTTTTTGAGTTTTAACTTGTAATGTCAATCCTTTGCTTCTTTCTTGCTTACCCCTTAAAAGATTCATTTCGAAATTTTTAAGAATTCTGATTACCTTCTCCAAAGACAGATCATTAATGTTGTGGGCTTCCTCTATTGCTGCAATTTTTGGAATAAATCTTAGAGATAGTGATCTCAGCGTCTTTTTGACAAGTTTATGATCATAATATTTCTTTCCGAGTTTATGCACATGATTTGCTATATCTCGCAACCTTTCATGAAAGTCCCCAATGGTTTCATTTTCATCTATCTTCAATTCTTCAAACCTCACAGCTAACATCTCAAGTCTTGATGTTATCATATATTTGGACCCTTCATGAATAGTCTGTAAAGTATCCCATGCTTCTTTAGCCGGCTTACAGGCCAATATCATTGAGAAGCGTCCTTCATCAACAGCACTAAAAATTGTGTGCATTGCTTGTGAGTTTGCAAGTGCCCTCTCTTCTTCGACTGTTGTCCATTTAGATGGATCTTTTGAATTGTCTCTCCTTTATCGTCAATAATCATCGGATGTGTCCAGCCATGTAACACCGAGTTCTATGTTCCATGTTCCATGTGCTTGAATAAAGACCTTCATCCGTGATTTCCATGCAAGATAATTTGAGTCGTCCAACAACGGTGGCCTGATAATTGATGCTCCTTCTCTTATAGCCATGTTTGTGAAACTAGGATCTACACCAGCTTGCTAACAAGTTCTGAAACGGTGACCCGCTCTGATACCAATTGAAAAATTGTAAGGGATAGTAGTTTCGCAAACTTTTCGATTTGTTCCTAGAAAATAAATAAAATCAGAAAAATTAAAAGAACCAAAAATAAATCAACACCGAGATTTGTTAACGCAGTTCGGCACTCCTTGCCTACGTCTGCGGGGCCCTCACCCAGCTTAATCACTTTCACAAAAATACAATAGAATTACTCAAGGCTTTACTGAGCCGACACCACTCAACCCTTGACACTATCACTCAACCTCACTTC
>JANZXP010000004.1:29265027-29279816 GCA_027576715.1 Erythroxylum flavicans | reverse complement strand
GAACCCACTATAAATGCAGATTTAGGTAAACTAAACATTTAGCAAGTAAAATATGTTTAAAACCTAATGACTGTATGCAGAAATTAAGAGAAAAATGCCACTCTTTTAAAGGAGAAAATGCATTTAACAGATATTCTTTTGTTGGTATAATTTAATGACATTTTATTTTTTATATACATTCTTTAAATTATCGATTATTTTTGTACAATTTTTGTATAATTAATTAATAACAAAAAGTTTAATATTATATAATAATATGAATTAAAAATATCACAAATAATTATAATTCAACATGGTATATCATTTCGTTAAAATGTATGTTAAAAATTTAACTGCATTTTACAAAAATGTAGCTAAAAATATTTGGCTACATTTTCAGAAACGTAGCTAAATAATTTTTTGCTACGGAAAAAAACGTAGCCAAAAGGTATTGGCGACGATTTTACAAAACCTCACTGATACTCTTTCGCTACGAAAATAAAGCGTGCGTAAAAACTATTAGCAACGATTAGCCAAAAACGTTGTCTATAGTTTTTAGCTATGGGGATTCGGTGACGATTTTGGCGACGAATATAAATCGTCATTAATTACTATTAGCGACGATTTTAGGACTTTTAGTGACGATTTTTTGGTAGCCAAATGTCATTTCTATTGTAGTGTGATCACACAACTACCTCCATATAGTTCATGCTAGATCCAATGACTACCGATTAAACGACTAATGACTAAATAGGTCATAAGTAGTATCAAAACAAAGCAATTCCTATACAAGATAACTTTGGTGACCTCAAGTCAAAGGATCATTTATACAATCATCACAATGAGAATTTCATAGACATACAAGTGAAGTTCCAAATTAATTTTTCATATCGGGTCTGTTTAGTGAACTTGTTCTCTAACAAGCACTCACACGTTTGTTTAAATATCTCTAATTTTAACCTATGAGATTGACTACTTTATTCATAAAGAAAAATATAACATTTGCTAGTCTTTTTACATGCTATTAATGTCCAGCCTTAATAAAACAATGACTAGGAATAATTTAGGGATAATACAAAAATGTAATATAATGTCATAATTATAATCTTATTTGTAATGTACAATTATCCTATGGACTTTATCATATACAAGATAAATAATATTTTTAAATAATTTATAAGTAAACTACAATTTGTAGGGCATAACCATCATTTCCGTGGTTGCGTTCTTGAAAAACAACATTTAAATATGATCAAGTTACGAGAACTCAAGCATGGTTTGGGAAAACGAAAACTGTCAACAGTTCACAAGAATATTTTGCTTTCTTTTATTTTGAATAAAGTTTAGGAAATATACAACATAATTAGAGTATGCATAACAAAAGCAAGCATGCGAGAAAATACCTAAGTGAGCTCGGCCTGCTTAACGCTTAGCCTAGTTTTAAACGCCAATATCACACACAGACTAAAGAGAGGGATAAATCTTATGGACATGGGTCTCCGGTACTTTGCATGCGCCTAGATCAGTAGAAATAGACGTGCTGATTTGGACATTGCCCAATAAGAACAAAATATTATAGGGAGAGTTTGGGAGTGATTTAGTCTAAGTGCAGAAACATGAATCGATGAGGCCAATATCATTATAAAATTTTTATAATATACTTAAGCCAACGCATATTATTTGTCATCTTACTTTGCGTAATTATTACTTTATTATTCAACTTGTTACTGTTCATCTCACTAGCTACTCGCGAGAATCGAACATCCATAAGCCCTTTTAAGGATTGAAAAGATTATGGTTTTGTTGAATTTCTGTTGCCAAATAATCAGCAGTCTTTCAGTCTTTGTCCAAACTCTTATTCGGTTATTCCACTCCCAACTTCCAAGCTATGGTTAGCTTCTCATAGTCACAACTTCCTATGCTCTATCTCTATAACTAACGTAACGCCCAAAGTTGGCAGGACATTGAATTCCTCACCCTCCTCTACAATGACCAGCTAGCTAATCCTGTCTCTCTCCTTCGCTATCCCTTTTTTGATACTAATGCTTAGACTGACAGCAATGTGTTTCAAGTTAGTCTGACTGTAACATGTTTCTGATGAAGTTAACTTGCCATTAGCGGAGTTTCTGTGAGCAAATTGAGGAGTTGAAGAATAACAGAAAAGGGTATTGAAGGACAAGATGTTCAGATTGCAAAGCGGGAATAACATATCACTTGAGTCGAAGGAGAGAATTGAATTCAAGCTCTCTAACTTCAAGGCACTTCAGGTAACTCCATCCTTCACAACCACTGAAACGGTGGAGAAGTTTCTTCTGTGACTTGTAAAGTAAGGAGACAATGCGTAATTTAATGTTTGTATTTTAACAGGTTCCAAGAGGATGGGACGAGTTGTTTGTATCTGTAATCTCTGTAGAGACGAGGAAAGCTGTTGCCAAGCTGAATAAAGCAGCTGTCCACAATGGCAAATGCCAGTGGAGTGCGGCAGTGTCTCAGTCCATATGTGTCCAGCCAGGCGAGGCCTCTCAGGAGCTTCAAGATTGCCTTTTCAGGCTTGTTGTTGCCCAGGTACTTCATTCATTGTTCCGTTGCTTTTGATTGTTGCTTGGAGATTAATCTAGCTAAACCTCCTCTTATAGCTGGTTCTTATATTCAACATTCGTGTAGATAGCTCTTTGTCGTTACTAGAAGCAACGGCTCTGAACAAATTTTATGCCTGCAGGGCTCAGCTAGATCTGGTATTCTTGGAGAGGTTACTATCAATATTGTGAGCTATATGAGTTCAAATGCTTCCGTTCCAATTTCATTGCCCCTGAAGAGATGCAATCATGGCACTATTTTACAAGTGAGTTTGTGCTCCCTATGTTTCTGCTCATTCTGACTTCTACTTCCTATCTCGAGTAAGAATTCGAAATTGATGATAAAGCCAAGACTGCTAGCAACTGCTAAGCTCTTTCAATGTCGTTGGGCATGCATAGTAAGCTGCTTAAGGTTCTTAAATAACAACATTAAATATTGTATTAATTTTCAGTAATTTGAAGTAAAGAAACTGCTCTGTGGAGAGCTTCTCCGTCTGTTACCAGTTGACATCATCAGATAGTTAGGCTAGTTATCATGACAAGCTAAGGTAACTAAATCAGAAAATTTGACACTTCTGTTGAGTGACATGATTTCTTCCTTTTCTCAAGTAAAGGAAGAGAGTTGTTTCGACTGATAAAGATACCAATATTTTGAATCTCTGAATTCTCTGCACCGCTAAGTTGAAGCTACCGTAGGAAAGAGATGAGTCAGACATGTTCCTAGGACGTCGGATAACAGATTGGCTGTATTACTATAATATTTCCAACTTAGAGCACAGTAATCTTATTATAGCTCCGGTTCTGACATTTGGTCTGCCTGTCTCTGAATTGCAGTTCAAGATTGAATGTCTTACACCAAGAACAGAAGTCAGGTCTCGTTTTTTACCAATTTCAGTTTGCAATCTTTAAGCTTTAAAAAATTTTCATTTCTTCGTAATAATCATCTATCGCATACTATTTTCAGTGATAACGAATCAAAGGTAACAATTTCCAAAGAAGAAACAAACAAAATCTCACATGATAAATCAGAATTGTCTGATGGTACATTGAAAAAGAGTGCAGCTTCCTATTCCAGCGAAGATGTTATGTCCCATATGAATCACGAAGATGGCCACAGGGTTTGTTCATTTTTCCTTTCACAGTATCGTAGCTGAGCTGAAATTTAATCAAGTTATTTTCATCTTGTTTCCAAATAGCTGTTTTTGCAATGATAATCTAATCTTGGTTTGCTGCAGTTACAATGTTGCTATAGTCAAAGCCTGGCATTGGTCTGATAGTGGTTAAAGTATGGATATGGATCTTTGGTATCTCTAGTTTAAAAAATTAAGAGGAGACAAAATGGACAAGTAACTTCCAGAATGTCACTAGACCAGTTAACAGTAATTTGTTGAATGTTCTACCTGGTGTTAAACTACCCTTGATAATTTGTGTGCCAAAATTTGCCAATTTGATGCCAGTATATGTACCAGAATGCTTATTGAGTGCTTAGATTGCTTTCATTTGATGACAAGTTTATGTCAGATACCGATCAAAGTATGCACCTCTTTGCTGCATGTTGTCTATTTGCTAAATTCTGCCACCTTTGGTCTACGGATATCGCCAAATATTATAGTTTTCCTTTTCAGGCCACTGATATATGCTTGATCATATTTGCAGAGTTCCTTTAGCTCAGGTTCAAATCGGATCTATGATTCAGCTCGGTGTTCAACAGGAAAAGAAAATTTCTTTCGTATAAGTAACACTAGTAGTAATGGCAATGACATGAGTGGAAGACAAGACTTGCATATCCTGCAGAACGTTGCAGCTAGAGGCCGCTACGGGAAAAGCCCTTCTCCATCAAGTCGTTCATCATTTAGCTCACGGACAACACATTCAGATGACCTTTCTCAGGATGATCCTCAAGAGTATCCAGCATCTTCTTCTAGAATTTCCTCTTCTTCCCAAAACATGCTTGAAGCTGCAGAAGATGCTATCCAAGGCCTTCAAGAAGAAGCTAAGATGTGGGAAAGGAATGCAGCAAAACTGATGCTTGATTTGGACTTACTGAGAAAGGAACACTCAGAACAGTCCAAAGTTCATGCTAATCTAGAAATGGAGCTATCAGCGGCTTGTGCAGAAAGGGACGGATTGCAAAATGAAGTTGAAAAACTGAAATTGCTCTTTGAGAAATTAACAGTGAAATCAGTTGCCGCGGAGGATTCAACATTCCAAGATGAAGGTGTAGTTCATCTGATAAATGAACTGGCAAATGATAATAAGTTTCAGAAAGAATCCAATGCTAATCTCTATCTGCAGCTGAAGAGGAGTCAAGAGTCAAATGTTGAACTCGTTTCTGTGCTTCAGGAGCTTGAAGAAATTGTTGAAAAGCAGAAAGTTGAGATAGCGAACCTTTCTGAGCTACAGTCAAAGAATTGTGATCTGCAAGAGTCAGAAAAGAATTTGCAAGCTAAAGTGCAGTCATTGGAACAGGCCTTAAAAGACAGTAACAAAAAAGGCGATGGAGATCTGAACAACCAGGACCTTGCTGTTAAGAAAGAATACCAGCGAAAGCTATCTGCCAACAAGAAGGAAATAGTTCAGTTGAAAGCAAAGTTATCTGAATCTCGGCAGATAAATCCTGATTCCGTAGAAATGGGACCAACAAATGAAATAGATAGGGATCTGATCAAAGAAATTGAATCTCTGAAATTCAATCTGCAGGAACTAGAAAGCGAATGTCAGGAGCTAACAGATGAAAATTTGCTTCTCAAACTTGAGGCAACCAATACCAGTTCCATGGAGGCAGGTGTATATTTGGAAAGTTCCATGTCTGAAGTACGCAGTCATGAAGCTAAAACACATAATCTTGAAGAGAAGTTGAAGAAGAAATCACTCAGGGAGATTATGGAAGAGCATCATCTTTCAGTTGAAAAATTTGAGAGTGAGAAGTTGAACTTTGAAATGGAAATTACGGAACTGAGGAAGGAACTGAAGGAAAGCAAGGAACAGATAGAAAATCTTAAGGCTGGGCTGTTGTTGAAAGAAGAAGAGATTGGGAGCCTTCAAAGGTATCAAACAGAAGTTGAATCCAAGCTTTCAGTTCTTCAGAAAGAAAAGGACCAGCTTGAAGAAAACATCGTCATTGTCACTAGAGAAAGCGACATTGCTACAAGATGCCTAAATGATTTGCAAAATGATTTAATGCTGCTCAGCAACAGTTTCGATTCTCATGTTTCTGCCAACAAATATCTTCAGAAGAAATCAACAGAGTTGGAGAATGAAAAGCATGAATTGGAGAATCAGTTATCAAAACTAAGGGAGGAGAATGAGGAGTTGTCAGCATCCATTTCTCGCTCTGAAACTCAATTGAAGTTCCTGACAGATGAGAAAGAGTCGACTTCCCTTCAAATAAAGAAGTCCCTGTCTCATGTTGGGACTCTTGAAGCAGAGATAGCAAGATTGAGGAATGATATGGAGACTGAAGAGACAGATCACGAAGAGAAGCTTCAAGAAATGCAGGATCAATTGTCAGATGCTCACGATGAACTTGAATATCTGAGAAAAGCAGAACCAAAGTTGCAAAGCACAGTGGAAAGTCTAAGGGAGGAATGCAGTTCACTTCAACAATCAAATGGAGAGTTGAAAAGGCAAAACATGGAGTTGCAGGAAAATTGTAGTCACTTAGAGACAAAACTGAGAGAGTCGGAGAGAAATTTGGTCGAGTACTCTGATAGAATTAAGAATTTAGATGAAAAGATCTCTACACTTTTGGAAGACAGTGCCTCCAAAGAGAAAAGCTTAACTTCTCAAATGGACTTCCTTTGTGAGGAATTGGAAAACCATAACAAGAAGCATAGCTTATTGAACCAGAAGTATCTGGAGAAGTTGGCAGAAAATGAGAGCCTTGGACGAGAAGCGAGGGAACTCAAGTTGCAACTTTCAACAACTAAAAATGAGAAAGAGCAAATAGCTTCTGATGCTAGGCATGAAGTATCTGATTTACGTGCAAACATAGCTAAGCTAGAATCAGATCTCAAAACCGCACAGGTGGAATCTGAGGTTCAGATTCCAAGCTTGATGGATGAGCTGGATGCTTTGAAGCAAAACCAAGGAACTTTGAAGGCTGAAAATGATAAAATGGTGAAGCTGTTGGAGAGCTACAAATCACACGAAGAAAAATTTAAGACCTTACTTAATGATCTTGAACTAAAACTTACAGTATCAGAGTATGAAAGGCAACAAGTCATGGACAAATTTACGAATTTGAAGGTTCAGTCAATGGAATTAGGAACACTTGAGGATGAAGTAGTATATTTAAAGAATGAGATTAATACCACCAAATTTGAGAAAGAGAAAGTTGAAACTTCATTGCAGTTAGTGTCTGAAGAATGTGAAGAATTGAAGGTGGAAAAAGATTCATTTCTTGGGATGATTGCTACCTTGAAGCAGGCTGTGTCCGAACTAGAGGGCTTTAAAGAGAACAGGATTTCTGTAGAGAAAGAGCTTCTGCGGATGGAGGCTGAAATAATGGCAAAAGAGGCATTGATTGAGCAGAATACAGAGCTCAAAAAAGAAATCAGCCAGATAATGAGAACGAATACACAGTTTCATCGACAGATAAAACAACTCGAGGATGAGAAAAGTGAATCTAAAAGAAAAGCTCAATCCCTTGAGGAGGAACTAAAAATGATGAAAGGAAAGAAACAGAACGGGAGGCAGCTAATTGCTTTCGATTCATTTAAAAGTCTACAGCAGAAAGACGTATGGCATCAGTTTCTCTTTTCTCTTGTTAAATTTGACATTCAGGCATATCTACTACTATTTTCTTTTACAACTTTCTCTGGTTCTAATTGCAGGAAGAAAGATCTCTTCTCACTGAACTTACTGTTTTTGCCTTTCCTGAAACAGTGTGACAATGGATATACAGATGACTATTATCATGGAAGCCATGCTGTTGATGTTGATCCTGCATCAAAAATTCGTATTCTCCAAGATGAACTGGCTAAGGCGATGCAATCGAATAAGCTGTACAAGGCTAGGCTTAAAAGGTGAGTGTGAGAGGAAACATAACTTCGCTTAAACAACATCCAGTAGGGTCATCTTAATCTTAAGAGGCCTAGTCTGTTTCCAGAATAGAAGATACTTGAATCCATCTATTCGAATGACTGTCTCACTCATTGATTAGATGATGGATACTAGACATTCCACCTACAGATTTAAACCATTTTCCACAGCTAAAAATCTCTAGTTACAGTATTTGTAGTTCTCTTAATAAATTTCGACCTGCTATACAGGTTAACCTTTGAGGGCCATAAAGTCCATACAGGATCTTCAAGAAAATCAGTAGGTGAAATTGAAGCCACCCTAGAAGAAAGATATGAACGCACTAAATCGTCACTGGAAAAAGAGTTGAGAGAAATTCAGGACCGCTATTTACATATGAGCCTCAAATATGCTGAGGTAGAAGCACAGCGCGAGGAACTTGTGATGAAGCTTAAAGCAGCTCATACCATGAAGAGGTAATTTTAAGGAAACATGAGGGTTTCCAATTTATGATTTCCTTGAATCCTTCCAATTCACCAATACCGAAAAGTTTGTCGTTCTTTTGTCTTGGGGTTAAACTTGGAAGCCATTTCTGATAAATTTACCAAATATGAATACGATTCTTAGTCAATAGACTCACCTACTGCAACTGCTTTAATTACAGGTTCAAGTAAGCACATTCAAGAACCTTGTCAATGGACTCTGTAGTGCAGCTTCTGTTGCAGTTGGAAGAGAAATACTTAATAAAGCACGTGTATAAAAATGTTTTGGCATCAAAATAATATTCTTGGTCCACTTTCCTAGATGCCTATGTGTTGCATCCCACTTCATCATCACATTTTCCTACTCCTGTCCGCTTCTTGTACAAGAATCCAGTCACTGATATTGCAGGTTTCTCTAGAGTTTGAATTTTTATTCTGATTTTCCAATTTAAAATTGATATTTCAGTACATAAATCTTCTTATATTTTATCAAGTAAATTAATGATAATTATATCCCTTCAAACTCTTCACTTATACTTAATAATTGAAGTTCCAATAGAGTAAATACTTGTCGAAGCTTTTAAACTAGGAGGATTGAAATTTGAAAGATGGACATCAGAAACGATGAACAACAGTATCATTTGCATTTTATAAATGTCTCAAATACGATATTGGGAACATTGCGTCTGTTCCTTTCTATTCATTTTATGTTAGATGCTATCCAAGTTTAATGCAATCAAGGTGATTCAACTTTGTCATTTTCATCTGCAATCTGTAATTAAAATTTATTAACAAGCTGATGTTTGCATCCGATGACTCTCTCCAAAAGGCGTTACGCAATCAAAAAGGATTATTAAACTCTCCCATTTGGGGGTATAAAAGAAGATACCGCTGTTGTCACCAAGAACATGAAATCTCACTCAGACAGGAAAAAGATATCAAAAGAACATTAAAGAAAAGGCATACCTTATATTGAATAAGAGGCAACCTTTGGAGACGGTGTATGGTTGTGTACATGACACCAGTGTATCCTGACGCATCAAGATCTAATGGCCAACGACCGAAACCAGAATGGGCCACTTAAGCTATCATCGTTTCCCATCAATACAGGTGCTATCAGCAAGTTGTTTTTTCCTGTGGATACATGCCACTTTGTTGAACAACATTTCATCTTCATGTAGGCCATGTTGACCAAGACCTGAAGAATCAAGGGACAGCATCAGATAAAAACATTTAACTTACGATTTTCTTTTCTATATAATTCCATTAATTTACTTCTTTCCAAGGAATGAAAAGTAGTAGTATACGTCCCATTAAAATAGGTTAAAACACCACTGAACGTACTATTCTCTAAAAGAGTAAAAACTATCTTCTGCTGCCACGAAAACAGGAAGAAGAATGGATGGGAATCGAAGATAGGGGAAAGGAAAATTGCAAGAAATAATAAAAAGGAGGTGGCAATGGCATATCCTGGGAAGATGCCAGACATCCAACCTCCATGTCCCTCTTTCCTACTTTTCTCTTTCGTTCTTTTAAACCAAAAAGTGACAACACACTTCTACTTAAGTCATCTCACCCTTTTATTGCCCTTATGACTCTGATAAAGAACCAACCCTATAACAACCAACTACTAGCTTCGTGTACAAACCCTCTTAGAACTGCACCATCCCAACATGGGATGATGCTTTTGCTCATTCTCAGGCCACCCCTGACAATATTCTCATCCAATAAAGTGATGGGAGTGGTCACTTCTTGTTCCTTGGTATTGGCGTAGATTGTTATATCTGTTTCTGCAATTCTCCGGAATTGTGGAAGCAATGGAGATTGTCGGATCCGAATCGCCCTCTTAAAGGGCGGCGGTTTCTCTTATAGGGCAACTTCGATCCTTTGGCATTTACCAGTTCCCTCTGAGTTTCTCTTTCCTCCATGTCATTTGAGCCTGGAGGAAACATTCTCCGGGGCAAGTCAGACATGTTGTGCTTTCCTTTGATTTATGTCCTTTCTTATGTAAATTTCGTGTGATTAGTGCGTGTCTCTCTGGTACTTAATAAACGTGTATGTTGATGGAGCCCGTAGGCCTGTGGCCAAGGCTTGTTATTGGAGTCATCTATGAACGTGTATTTGCTTGGTTTATGAGCTTTCTTATTTCGAGGAACACTTGCTAGTGTCTATTATAATACATGGATGTGCTGAGCAAGAAATTTACCCATCGAACTGCTACCTGCGTGCGAGCGTGCCTGCCTGCCTGCCATGATTGTACTAAATATCTTGGTAAATCTTATCCATGAGAAAAATTTATGCTTCAAAGTTCAAACTTGAAATCAAAATGACACCAACAACTTGTCCCTACCAAGGACCAACACAAACTCTCCAATTTTTCTTCCACATATATTTAATTCACTCTCTGGTAAAAATGAAAGACACGAGGGGAACAAAGGTGATAAAAAATGTTATGTAAAGTCCTAATATGAAACTGATTAAAGATATTAAGACGTTACAGTGCATGTTTTGTCAAGTGTAAATGGTAAATGCCGCACCTAAGCAGGGAATAGAAGCAAATTATGAACATATATGATAATCAATCGGCCGTTTGTCCACGTTGATTTGGACTTGAAATCAACCATCAAACACCATACGTCAGACATAGAATGGGAAGGAAACAAGAATTTCAATTTGATTGCATCATCAGTTGACCTATATCTGACATCCAATTTTCATGTATAGGCTGCTGCTAAATTTATATTTTCTAATACAACATCTGCCTCCTACCATATTATAATTGAGCTAACGCAAGCAAGCAAACCTTAGTAAAACACAGTTGTGTATTTCCTCAATCTATAAAGTATAACTGTGAATATCATTGAAGGCTGAAGTATATTGCTGTCCTGGCTTTCAGGTTAACTGCATCTTCCACTCCTGACTATTTTCAGACCTCACAACGCTAACGATGTCTGGCAATCTTAGCCAGTTCAAACGGCAATTTCAGACATCCCATTTGAACATGTTTCTTTAGCTCTAATGAATCCGATCTTAGTACCTGAATCCTACGCCTTTAAAAGTTATAAAAATTTTCTTCAGTTAGATTTATGGTCTTTGGAAAAAAAAAAGAGAGCATTTCACTGCTTCTATAAATGAAACTGCTCATTAAGTCACTGTCTCTCTCTATTCCTTCTCTTTTTCTCTCTTCTTGTGAGTTCTTTCTACCAGGTGAATCAGTTGAGACGTCTTCTCAAAAAAAGGTTCCGTTGCTTTTCCAGTATGGACTTCTGCAGGAGCAGAAATGCGTCCACCGAATACTCAAGCCCAGAACTGTCTTCTTCCATGTCAGAAACCATGTTGCTTCTGTGGATGAACCGGTATCCACATGTTCTTTAAGTGCCTTAACAGACTGATCTATTTTGTTGCATGCTGGGAAACTGGGGCCGTAACTTGATGGCTTTCTGGAAACTATCACACTCTTCATTTTAGAAACTAGGTAGTTAGTTAGCCCTTGATCATTTACATTAGAGAGCTTTTTCCACGAGGTCAGAACAATAATAGCAGGAGGAACTCAAGAGCCTTTTCACTTATCTAAGTCAAATAACTGCAGATGCGGCCATCATATGGCTTCTTTTTGAGTATGTGGTAATATCATCACAAGCCATTAACAGATTGGCTTCACGAAGTTTCTCCAAACTCCTTGCACTGCACTCAATCCGCTGATTGTTTTATGTTAATCTTCCAAGATAGCTTCCATGTGGAGAAGAAACAAATTCAAAGACGGAGATAAAACAAAAGAATGAGGAAGGAAGACAAGTGACTATGAATAAAAGTGAAAGGTGAGAAAGCTTGCAAGTTGCAGGCTAAAGAACCATATAAACGCATTTTGACAATCTGACTGTAATAAGAACATGAAATCCAGATGCTAACCCGCAACCTGAAAGGCTCATTATAATTGGGGGTTTTTGAAAGAACAAATTGCTGGTGATGATAATGTAAATTTCGAACTGAAAAACAGCCTAGCACATGGTGTAATCATCCCATGCACTGACCCGACTTGGTGCATCTTCATTGTAATATCCACACGAGATTCAAAGAAGAGAGCGACGAGAGAGAACAAAATTATGAAAAGATCCAAAATTAATTCAAATCCGATTTCAGAGATTTAGGGTTTAAATGAAGAGAAAGAGTTGTCACGGGCAAAAAGATTATGATAAAAAAAACTCAATTAATTTAAATTTGTGATTTTAAGAATTTAAGGTTTTAGAAATTCTAAATCTCTTAATTAATTTGAAATATTTTTATTTAAGGATCTATATCAATAACTTAAGAGATTAATGTATGCCTTTAACTTTAAAAAAAATTAAATCAACAAAAATAATAAAACCTTTACAATTTCATCAGTTATTTTAAATGATTCTCTAAATATTGAGATACTATTTATATATTATCAAATATATATATAATTTAATGCAAATATTAATGACCAAAAGGTACCTTCAACTAAAATATATAATATTATCATCTTCAATACTAATTTGAAATTTTACCGAAACATGGGTCTGAAAAGGTTCGATAGTATGTAGGTTTATTCCTATTTAATAAAGAACTAAAACATATAATATATAAGATGTAATTATTTAAAAAGCATAAAATTGTAAATAATTTAGTCATATTAATTATGGATGTTATGAATTATATATAATGATCATAGGATTTTGTAATCAAAATCTTTTATTAGTATTACAGCCTTTAATGTAGATGGAAAGAATATATATATTTTTGTATTTTTTTTCTCTTTCATATTTATTGTTTTTATCTATTGAATTTAATTTTAGTATTTTTATTTGTTGTTGATTTAACTACATAAACCTCTAATGATCAAATAAAAGAAAGATAATTACTTATTATCTTTAATGTTATGATTTAATTTTAAAATTTAATTAAAATCAGATATTTTCAAATTTTTTTGTTATAATATGACGGAACTAAATGAGAAAGAAGATTTGCTTTGAACATTCTAATTCTTATTATAAAGAAAAACTTCCCTTGGAAACAAACGAGACAATTGTATTTGTTTTGTTAGGGAATTGACTTGATTGAAATCTACGTCAGTATTCATTAATAGCTTTTATTTTTTTAAAAATGTTATCACTGGCCAACCAAAATTCCACATGTGTGCTTGACACAGATTGCCGATTGTTGGCTGATGGTGGGTGCGAATGGTCGTCCTTAGAGCAGTGAGGGCCTGGCTGCGCGAATCATTGATGATGACTGCTTTGGGTGGTTAGCATAGGGTCGCAAGTGGTGGTATAGACAATATCGCCGATTTGACCTTCACTTATCATTGTCATTTTGTCACTGGTAAGCATTGGTAGTGGTTAAGAACAGAGGAAAATTTTTAAAGTTTGAAGACAGCTTTGTCTCTAACCTAATCTAAGCCTAGAATAAGCCTTGTTTGCGACGAGGTTAACTTCATCCAAGTTTAATTTATTTAAATGTAGAATAATTGTTTTTTGATAACAATGTAGTTTGATTTTATTTTTATTTTTCTTTTTCTGTTTTATTTTTAGTTTTATTAAAATATAAACTATTTAATTAAGTTTTTTAATAAAAATTGAAAAGAAAAACATATTTAGTTGAGATTTGTAATGAAGAAATTAAAAATAAAAACATATTTAGTTTTATTATCTTTTTTATTTTTTTAATTATACTATTACATGCTAATATTAAATTTTAATTTAATTTAATACATCAAATTACATTTTAAAATTAATTAATTCACTTTATGGTTATAAATAAAATGTATTAATATTTATATAATGAAAGAAATTTACAGGTCAATTTTATATGATAAAATTTTATAAAATATAAAAATTACATTAAGTCATTCTAATTAATAAAATGTGTTCATTATACTATAATGCTTCAAAATATTATAATAATAATATCACTTACAAAAAGAAACACAAATCAATTGCAACTCTTATATCACTTACAAAAAGAAATACAAGAAACATGATAGTCTTAGCCACGAGACCAGATTGCGTTGGTTTATTTAATCCATTAATGTAACTGTTGTATTTTTGTGCATAGTGGAGTGTAGTTTTTGACTGTTGGATCTTAGCAGAGTATTGTGTACATGTTTTGTTTTTAAAATTTCCTTTAATTTTAAAAAAATGGAACTAATATAATCATTTCACATTTGTCTAGAAATTTCATCTTGCTTTTGAAACATACTTTGAAGTTTTGTTAAGAGTAATATTATACTATACTTTCGAACTTACAACTTCATTTATACTTTTTCTAATTTGCTCTTCATTTTCAACACAACTGTCAGCTCTTCATTTTCAACACAACTGTCAAATAATTCATCATTTTATTCATGCATTTTAATATAATTATGTATAATACAACATGTTGGATCCCGCTTTTAGAATTTTTATCTTTTTATTTTATTTTTATTATTTTATTAGATTATCAAGCATGAAAATAAATTAGAATTTATGACTTAGAAATTTTTGGAGTTTAATATGGTATATTATGGATTTTGGTAAGGTGGTATAAAGTAAAAGAAGGGTTAGTAGGAATTTCATGAATAAGGAAGGGTAAAGATTGGAAACTCAAAAAATGGTCTTAAGATAATAAGACAAAAGAAGAGAAGAGTCGTGACTGTTAAGGAAGAAAATAAGGAGAAAATCGTAGAAGAACCTAGAAGGAGAGAAGGAGACACCAAAGCAAGGAAAAAGAA
>JANZXP010000004.1:29241179-29264927 GCA_027576715.1 Erythroxylum flavicans | reverse complement strand
GTTGACTATAATGTACTAGTCGACTATTACACACCGACTAGTCGACTATCAGTTACAGCTGAACAAAATTTGACTTTATCATTTGATTTCAAAGGGGAAGAAATCTTCATACAACGGCTAGGAGCATTTTACAACGGCTAGAAGAGTTCTACAACGTCCAAAACCGTCTTGAAGCCTTCAAATAAAGATCAACACTTCAGAGGATTGATTACACAAGTCCAAAGTGAAGCATACTTGATATAGTTCAAGATTATCCTCTTATTGCTCTCAAATTACTTCTTAGCATATTCAAATTGTATTCAGCTGTACTGAGCTTTACTATTTCATTACTATCATTGTTATTCTTGTGAGTTAAGTGATTAGAGAAGAATCACTTGGGAGGTAGGATTTGTGCCGGGAAAACAAATCATCTGTAAGGTGTAGCTTGAGGCGGAAGTCAAGTTGTTTGAAGAGTTCACACTGAACTAAAAAGTGTGTAGTAAAGAGCATTATCAAAATCCTAAGTGGGAGCTTAGGTAGAGGACGTAGGTCTTAGCACCGAACCTCTATAAACATTGTATTTGCCTCTCTTCTCTACTCTTTTACATTTCATCAATTTTTTTTATTTATTTTGTGTGTTTTAATTCTCTATTTTGTAGCACTTTGCGAAAAAGATTAAAAGATCTATTCAACCCCCCCATCTAGATCGTTTTCACTTTTACCCTTATATAGTATTTCTTCATCAGTTGGAACATATGCATTAATATGTGTACTATCTATTGCTCCTATGCAGTCTTAAAAAATAAAATTACACTATTAGAATAATTATTAATTATAAGGGCATAATGAAAATAGTAATTAAGTATACAAATATACCTAAAAATATAGAAAGAATTTTGAATTATGTTGAATCTCAAAAGGTGTATTGATAAAGGATGGTAGAGTAATGACTCTTTGTAAGATGATTACCTACATATAAGACTTTGTGAAAGTATTTCGAAATTTCCAGGTTAAATATTGAAAGCACTTTGCATTGATTATAGTTGTCTCACTATGCCATATAATCATCAAGAAAATTAGTACTTGTTCCTCCACAATCAAATGACTTGCTGGCTTTAAGCTTCCTAAACTCTTCAACTCATCATATAAGCTTAAGAAGATTGTCTTAGTCATTCTTAAGTTCTCATGAATCCTTGGAGAATTCTTGTTCAAAAGTTTCAATATCCAATCATGACTTGATAGAGCAGAAATTCTACATGGTTGCTTTTGTAAATGAAAATATTCGTTCTCTTCTCTAACTAGAGGAATAATAACCACCTTCATCATTTCATCATCAGAACCTAATTTGAAATTCGATAAAGAAACCATATATCTATAATACCATCATTAAATAATTAATAAAAATTTTAAAGATAAATGCTAAAATAACTATTAAACATGATGAAATTTAACTTAAATTTAAGAAGTTTATATTAAACTTTTAGTCAAAAAGTTCATATCAAATATTCATATAAAACATACATTTTGAATGCTCAAACTATAGAATAGTTCTTAATATAAAAGTATCTAATCTAATAAGACTTCAATATGCAATAATATTTAAATATAACTAAAGAAACATAATCCAATTCAGCTTCCTTACATGTGTCATCTTCATAAAAATCTTTCTACAAAGTAGATAATCATGCAAAGTCTACACTACTTTTCAATATTAAACATAGTCAACACCTAATTTATTTAATGAATTCAAACATTTCATCGTTATATTAGTCTTGCGATTAATTGACAAAGTTCTAAATCCATTCTGTATAATGGATGATGTTGTAGCCAATTTTTTCTTAAGTAAATTATTCTTTCCTTTCTATTGTTCACCAATTATAATCAAGATCTCTTCTAAATTATTATAGTACATCTTCTTTTCCTTCTTCTTAGGAGATTTCTTTTTCTTAGAAAGAGAACTTGTAACTTGATCTCCTTTTCCATTATATTAGCAATATTCATCAACATCAATTATATATTCCTCTTTTATACTATTTAATCGAGAATTAGTTGATGGATATGAATACAAATAGTTAGAGTAGTATCTCCAAAAATATGACACAAATTTGAAAGTTCTTTGCATCCTTTTTTCTTAAATATGTAAGCCATTTTATGCACTTATAATGGTGAAAAGGAAACATGAGAATAAAAATTATATAATGTGAAATATTAATAAAAAAGACATATTTTACCTTAAATAGATTTCCCTAACATCCATCTATAGCATTAACGTCATTGGTGAAGGAGTTGTAACTGATTCCTATTTCTGTGAGTAAGTTCTTGAAATTCTTTAATCTAGTCCTTAATGCATTATACATGTTCTTCAACTGAACATCAATATACTCTTTATTGAATTTTATTTAAAGACCTAACTTGATAATCTTCCAACCAGATTTGGGAAAGGTAGTAGTTATTTAATTTCCCTTCTTCACTTCTTCAACCATTAATGAGATAAAGTATATCTCTATGGCATCATACTATATACTTCATCCTTTTCATTTATTTCCATACAATCATTAGAATCATCCTTCTTGCTTAAAGCTTCCATCACTGGAAGTAATTACAAATGAGTGCCAACAGAAAAAGAGAATCCCATATAAGGTTTGAAGTATGTAATTCTTAAAAGAAGTATGGAATTATTTATCATTTAGTAGGGTAAATTATTTTTCCTCAATTTAACAAAAAACATGTTCACTAAAAAATTGATAAAATATATTGGATATAACATTCAAGTATGCTAAAAAAATGTGGCAATTTAAATGTAATAACATGATAATTCCAGAGTATTTGGAGAGTTAAACTCCTACAAACTCACCTCAATAAGTAAAAAGAATGTGTAGACTAGTATCCAATCAGGTATTATAATATATTAAACTATAAGAGTACTGCATTTTAAAAGGATTTTGAATCACATTAGGTAGTGAAGCATAACCAATTTGTATATCTTGATTCTAAGCTAAGTTAATTGCCAGTTAGAAGGAGAGAAGGAGTAGAATAGTATCTAACACAAAGTTGATTGGTTACTAGGTTCTTAAATTAAATAAAGGATAACATAATAATTTACTAAAAGATTAATAACAAAAAATTCACTACACATTAATTTTTTTGTCAAGGCAACCTAAGAAGAAAAAGTGACAACTAAAGAGTCCCATTTCCTAAATTTTGCACTCAAACAATTGGAACTATTTAGACAGGCTATGGTATTAGACCAATGTTTGATCAACCAAGGCTTTCTATTTTTTTATCTCAATAACCAAGGCATTTATCAACTCTAAAATATCAAGTACCATTTTCCACTTTAATAGCCTACAATTCTATGGTTCATGTACTCATCCCTATCTAATATACTCTCTTAAGCAGTATAACTAAAGCTAGCTAAAGATAAGATCTAAGTATTGCACTACCTAAATCTATTTGCAAATATATTAATAATGATCTTTAAAAATAAAATAACTGTCCAATATATATTTGTTATTCGAAAGGATGTTCATAACATAATGTTTTAATGTAAAACAGAAGCAGGAACATGATCAACACCTTCAGATTTTATTAATCACGCTGAAAATATAATATTTATGTTTTTTGTGTAAAACATAAAACTTCTTTTTATCTCAACTATCACAACTTCTTATTATTTGTATTTCTCATCTCCTACCTTCCCTCTCTTTACACACACACACACACACACACACACATATTTCACTATTTTTCCTTTTCTATCACTTGAATTTCTTTGTTCCTTTTCTAAAAAAAAAAAAGAACAACTTTCTATAACCCCACTTAGAGTATATAAATGTAAGTATATATCACTTTCTTTATAGAGGGATGATTTGGTCATTTTCTTCTCTTGTCTCTCTTCTTATTTGTTCTAAATATGCATGATGATGAGCATTGGAAAGAAAGACACATTCTTCACTTGAAAAACCATCTTGTTTTATAAAAAATAGGATTTATAAATATCCAGTTATTTTTATATATGGACACGAACATTAAACATTTAAGAAAATCATAGTTCTTTTCTTTTTCTATATTAAATTTTCAAGCTCAAACCTTAATACAAAGGTTTGTGCAATAGACATACTATCCCAGATGATGGTAGATATGTTTATTACAACAATCATTTGCATTTAGCTCCATATCCATTTAAAACAATGCAGCCATATGGTTCCATTTTAGAAGGTCTTGATCACCAGGTTCACATATGCCTACCTTTTTACTCATTATGAAAAAAAAATCCAGTTAATCTATTTGCTCAAAAGTCTATGTTCAAATATACTGGCCTGAGTATAATATCGAATAAACTTACAAAGAAATGGTTGTGTCACTCCTCTTTTATAAGCTAATTAATTTTTTCCTTGTTTTTCACAAAAGCTAAGGAAACTTATCATTTTTCATATTAATTTACAAATTAGCATCTTTAGAAGAATAAATTAATTAAAGGTTATAAACGATAAAGCAAACATTTGTAAAGGGGGTGATTTTTATGTAAAAAATTTTTTTGTAAGGTACTTTCTAATTAATAATATCCTGCTAAACAAAATAAGTCTATAGATAGAAGGGTCCAATCAGCTTTTGAAAAGATCCTGTTAACATAAAAAACGAAAGGATCCTGTTAATTGTTTAAAAACGAAAGGAACCTATCAATAGAAAGAAGCCTGCTAGCGGTCAAAAGGAAAGAAGCTTGTTAATCGATAGGAGCCTGCTAGCGCTCAAAGAGAAAAGATCCTGTTAACGTTCAAAACGAAAGGAACTTATTACTTGCTTCAAAAAAGAAAGGAACCTCTTGCGATATAAAAATATAAGAAGCCTATTGTAAAACCTAAGGAGCCTCTTGAAAACACAAACTTATAATGCTGAAATGTAAAAGTTAGAAAGAGAGAAAGAATGACACAGTCGATTTATACTAGTTCGGCTAATAACTAAGCCTACGTCTAATCCCCAAGTATCCAACTTTAGTATTTCACTATAAGAATCCAAGTATTAAATTTGACAAGCCTCTCCAAGCTCACAAGTACATATTTTTTAAGGTTCTCCAACCTTCCACACTCGAAGTGTTTATCAAGTCTCTACAAGTTGTCAAAAATAAATATAAAGTAAGCTTAATGTAAGATCTCAACGAATTTTAATCTTTCTCTCAATAGAGTATTTTCACTTTCTAAGGCATAAGCAGTTTGATATAACTTTTAAGAATGTTGATGCTACTGAAGTATTTCGAAAATCTTTGTATTTCGCAAATGCAGTGACTCTTTCTTAAGTAGACATTTTCTCCAACTAGTCATTGCTTCATTTCCATTTTGAGTTGACTTTGTATCTAACGAATCTTCGATATCATCTCTGCTAAAATCTTCGATATTCAAATGTTAAGATAAAAGTTCTATCAAAACTTTTAGAGCTAATTATTCGAATAATAAGATCCTTCTGGATGTTATGGAGCCATTTCTAATTAGGTAAGCTCAAAAAGAAGGTTCCTGTAAGAAAGGAAGCAATTATCCTATGATTTTATTTCCTTTTAAGAATTATATTGCTGCCTATAAAAGGAAATAATTCCAATTTAAATTTTGAAATATTATATAGTTATCATCAAAATCGTTAAATGTAAACCTTGAGCTAACAATCTTCCCCATTTTGATGATAACAAATAATAATAGATATATTTTCAAAATGCAAATAATAATAAAGGATTTTGAAAGATACTTGTAAACTTTATATGTTCTTACTCACAGTTATAATTAGAAGGAGCTTGACTTCTAAAGGAAGGAGCTTATTGTTTGTATATCACATAATTAAACTTCACAATTTTAATAAAATTTTAGCAGCTGTTAGCATAATATTTCAGCAGCAGTAGCAGAATATATCACAGCTGAATATATTATAGATATGTATCATCAAAAATAATTATATCATCAAGGAAATATTGAAAATATGTCACATATGCAAAGTATATCATTGATTATTCTCCCCTTTGTCATTATCAAAAAAAAGGAGGAAATGAAATTAAGTTGTAAGAAATATCATGAGCATGTAAAAACAAACAAAGAAAAAAGAGTGACAAAGTTATTAAAAAGATTCAGAAATTTTTCATAGCAAAATCTGCATGTCAAGAATTTGATTTTGCATATTGTCTATTTAGCCATGCATTTGATCTTGATTTGAAATAATTTCCTTCAGTTATTGAAGCATCAAATCATTGGTGCTTTGGGGTGCAGCAGGGCTGATTTTTATGGGGCAAGACCCAAGAAGTCTACTGCTTTTTCAGTTTTCTTCTCAATCCACACATTGTCTTTTAGCTTGTATCCAAATTGGTAGGGAATAGAAGAATAGAACTTATCGGGTACATACCAATATAGATTGTCAAAAGACATTCCATAGTAGGAAAACTCTTGGTTAAAAGCATCCCATAGAGCAGACCACCAGTTGTATTGTTATGACTTCCTTCGTTCACCATAAACTTCAGAATCGTTATTGGTAGGTTCATCTTTTTGCCCTTTAAAAGATTGTAGACCATATATGTATCCAGAAGACTGCATCTTTCTATTGAGCTACTCCTTGGAAAAAATTGAAGTAGTCGATATGAATGCAAGGCATCTTGGCAGTAGGTCTAAGTGTCTACATTAGGTTTCCCTTCATAGGCATTCTCAGTCTGCAGATATATAAAGTCCACAACCTTTCCTAAATCAAGGTCAGTAATGTCCTATTATGATAGAGTAGGAGATAGGGAAGGTTAGTCCTACCTATGAGAATTATATTAAGAATGTTTGCCAAAATTTTTTCTTTAATCAAGATCTCATACTCACATACCCAAGAGATTATTAGTAGCTTTTTATTAATTTCTCATGAGTGTGTAAAAGAATCTAACTAAGTCATCACACGCTACCTATTTTAAGTTCAGATAATTTTCCTAACCAACAACAAGTAAATGAGAGGAGATGGGAATACCAATTTCATCGAATATGAAAGGAGGCAAAATGTGTCCTGCAACTACCTTGCGCTTCTTGTACCGCATTTTGTATCTTGCTTCAGCTTCCATTGATTAAAATAGCTTAACAGGTGCTAAAAATTCTCCTTTCTTTTGTTTCTTCGATTTTGATCATTTTGCCCTTGGTATTTCTTCAAACAGGACTTCCTAAAAAACTAGTTCATCCCTAACAGATGGGGTCCTCATTCTTTTCTTTAACCATAGGTGCTTTGCCTTTTCTTATTTCTTCTCTTTTTCTCTTTCAAGTTTCTTCTTCTTTCTTTCAACTTGTTTTGCAACACTTGCTCTGGTTCATGGTCGTCTTATTAACAGAGTTGGTTCTTCATCTGAACCATCATCATTTACAATTCAGTGCACTTTAGGCACTTTCTTATCCTTAGAACCAGGTTGAGGAGTAATGGATGGCGGTGCAAGAGTTTTGGAAGAGAGGATAGGTGGAGTACGAGTGGATAGTGAGAATGAAGGAGAGTGGAACCTTACTTTTCTTGCTGGCTCCCCCTCAGTAGAGGATTCTTCTTCTTCTTCTTCTT
This sequence comes from Erythroxylum flavicans, assembly GCA_027576715.1. Lineage (NCBI taxonomy): Eukaryota > Viridiplantae > Streptophyta > Magnoliopsida > Malpighiales > Erythroxylaceae > Erythroxylum > Erythroxylum flavicans. Next base: position 29,257,403 of record JANZXP010000004.1, on the reverse strand, counting down.
CTTCTTTTTCTCCTTTTTCTTTTTCTTCTTCTTCTTTTTCTTCTTCTTCACTAGATTCAGAGATATATTTCTTTTTTATTGTTGGTTCGTCGTTCTTAGAGGATGAATCAAAGTCTGATTATAGAGATAACATAGCCAAAATCTGTCTTTTTCTCTCCTTTAGAGTCTCTTGAATGGGTGTTTATGAAACTTGGGGCTTAGAGGAAATAGAAATAGGTTCAGTAGGGGTGTTTAACGATCCTACTATTGGTGATAGAAACGAAGACTCAGAAATCAGAGTTTGTTCATGAGTAATATTTTTGCCATGGCTAGAGGAAGTCAAGATTTTCTTCTATCCTTTTGATTTTGTTCGTGCCATTGTGAGCAAGCTTGGTAAGGTTTAGGAAATTTGATAGGAAGTAGAGAATTAGGGTGCAGAGAGTAAGGAACAACACTTTTGAGAAAGATAAAGATGAGTAGAAGAAAGAAGTCTGCTTAATGATTATACGGTGTTGATTTTGTGTGAGGATCAGTAGTTATACACACTAATAAAGGAAGTGTGATTGTTTATGTATCTTCTATTAGTCATGTACGGAAAGCTGTCAGGGTGACACGTACACATTTTTAAAAGTTGAAATGATGCTATAAAGTAACTTCCTTTGGAGGACACGTGTGTCCTACTTTGTCAAATTGAGAGGAGCCTTCTAAAATAAGAGGGGCCTTCTAAACTAGAAGGAGCCTACTAAGCTAAGTGGAGGCCTACTAAAATAAGAGGAGGCTTCTAAAGAAACATATTAAAAGGAGCTTGCTAATTTCTACAAAGAGAAGTAGCATAGCAAATTTATACAGAAATAATATCAAATAGTCTGCACTTACCAAGATCTTTTCTTAACATGTAAAATCTATTTTCAAAGAGTGGCTTAGTAAAGATATCAACTACTTGATTTTCAGTATTAACATGCAGAAGATCAATGGTTCCTTCTAAGAAATGATCTCTAAGAAAATGATGCTTGATTTCTACATGCCTAGTCTTAGAATGATGCAAGGGATTTTTAGAAAGATTTATTACACTAGTATTATCAGATAATATAGGAATATGATTAAAGTGCAAAGAGAAATCCTAGAGTAAATGCTTCATCCATAAGATTTGAGCACAACAGCTGGCAGCTGTTATATATTCCACTTCATTTGTTAAAAGAGTTGTGCAATTTTGTTTCTTACAAAACCAAAAAACTAAACATCCTCCAAGAAATTGATAGTGACCACTTGTGCTTTTTTTATCGACTTTATCACCCCATAATCTTCATCACAATATCCAACTATGTTAAATGAGTTAGTTTTTGAATACTATAATCTGAAATCCATAGTTTCGTGAAGATATTGAAAGATCCTCTTAATTGCTTGAAGGTGGCTCTCTTTTGGATTTAATTGAAAGCATGTGTAAAGGCACACACTGAGCATAATATCTGGCTTTGAGCTTGTAAGATATAGTAGTGACCCAATCTTTCCTCTGTACTTTGTCTCATCTGTAGCCTTTCCTTCTTCATCCTTATCAAGTTTAGTTCCAGCATATATAAGATAGCCATCGGTTTGGCATTCTTAAAATGATACTTTTTGATGAGTTCCTTTGTTTATTTGTATTAGCTAAAAAAGATCCCTTTTTTTGTTTGTCTGATTTATGATCTAAGAAAGAAAGATAGTTCTCCCATCATGCTCATTTCAAACTCCTCCTACATTAATGCTGAGAATTCTTCATAGAAATATTGATTAGTAGCACCAAATATTATGTCATCAACATATTTTTGTACTATAAGTAAATCATTCTCCTTTTTCTTAATGAATAAGGTTTTATCTATCTTTCCTCTTGTGAAGTTATTCTCAAGTAGAAAGTTACTTAACTTCTTGTACCATGCTTGAGGAGCTTACTTTAGACCATACAAGGCTTTAGTCAACTTCATCATGTAATCAGGATGGTTTTCATCTTCAAAACCTAGAGGTTGCTTAACAAATACTTCTTCGTTAATATATCCATTTAAGAAGGCATTTTTGACATCCGTTTAGAATAATTTGAAGTTTCTATAACATGTAAAGGCAAGTAAAATTCTAGTCGATTACAGTTTAGCAATAGGTGCATAAGTCTCATCAAATCAACACCTTCCTGTTAATTATAACCTTGAGCTACAAGTCTAACTCTTTTTCTTACCACCTTATCATTATTTTCAAGTTTGTTTCGAAATACCTAACGAATTCCAATGACTGACTTATTTTACAGATGAGGTACTAGATTCCAAACTTTGTTTTTGTCAAATTGATTAAGTTTGTCTTTCGTAGCTGAAACTCAATTTTCAATAGTAAGAGCCTCTTCAATAGTCTTTATTTCTAATTATGAGATGAGGGCAATATAATCGTTTTTTATGTAAGATCTGGTTCTTAGACTTTCAAAAGGGTTCCCCAGAATATATTGATTTGTATATTGACCTCTCCATTCTCTTGGTATTCTTTGTTGCATAGGATCCTGCTAAGATGAAGTAGTCTGCTCTATCTTAGCTTCAGAAGGACCTTCTTGATCTTGTAATTGTGAAGATACTGTAGGTGTAGTTTGAGTCTGCGATGTATTTTTAGGAGCTGAAGGATGTTCTTCATCATTTGAATCAGCTATTATTGTCGAGGGTAGCGTTTCGTCAAATACGACATGTATTGATTCTTCTGTCCTCTTTGTTCTTTTATTATAAACTCTAAACCCTTTGCTAGCTGTACTATAGCTTAGAAAGATAACTTCATTTGATCTCACATCGAATTTTCTAAGATTGTCTTTTCCATTATTTTAAATGAATCGCTTACAACCAAATGCTTAAAAGTAATTGACATTCGATGTTCTTCCTTTCCACAACTCATAGGGGGTCTTTTTCAGAATTGGTCTTATAAGGTACCATAGTTGACACGACTTCTGCCCAGTAACTATGAGGTAGACAACTTTCACACAGCATTGTCCTAACCATATCAACAAGAGTCATGTTCTTTCTCTCAATAACTCCATTTTGTTGAGGAGTCCTTGGGCATGAAACATTATAAGTTATCCCATTTTCATTACAGAAGGCTTCGAATTTTCTGTTATCAAATTCTCGTCCATGATTGCTCCGAATAGATGTAATGTGGTACCCTTTTTCAATTTGAATTTTTTTGCAAAATTTCTCAAACACTTCAAAAGTATCATCCTTATTTGATAGAAAATAAACCCATGTAAATCTAGAATAATCATCTATTATAACAAAGACGTAATATTTACCACCAAAGCTTTGAGTCCTAGTAGGACTAAATAAATCCATATATACAAATTCAAGTGGCTGGTTAGTAGATACAATAATTTTAGGAGCGAAGCTACTTCTGATTTGTTTTCCTTTTAAACAAGCTTCGTAGACCTGATTATTCTCAAACTTCAAGTTAGGTAATCCTCTCACTAACTCATTTTTGGACAATTTTGATAAGATGCTCATGCTAGCATGTCTAAATCTTCTATACTAGATAAATGAATCCTTTTCTATTGAAACAAAACATTTGACATTTTGTGAAGACATATCTTCTAGTTGAGCACAATATATGTTCTAATTTCTAAGACCAACAAATAGAATATTATCATTAAAATTATCAATTATGTCACAATGTGATGAATAGAAAGTACCTCTATAACCCTTATCACGTAATTGACTTACACTAAACAAGTTATGTTTCAATTCATCAACATAAAGAATATTATCGATAGAAGAAGAGTTAGAGTCACCAATGTTACCAATTCTAGTGACTTTTTCCTTCTTTTTATTTGCAGTGACAACATCACCTCCTTTTTCCTTTCAATATAGTTGAAATGTGATATTTTACCTATCATGTATCTCGAACAACCGTTATCAACTATCCATTGATTTTCTCTTGTCTTTGTTCTTAAGCATATCTGCATAATGTATTATCTTATTTTAGTTACCCAAAATTTTCTGGGTCCTTTCACATTAGTAGTTTGAACTTTTAGTCTCTAAACATATATATGAGATAGTTTCTTCATTTTCTAAAAGTAACAGGAATGACTAATATGACCATGTCTATCACAATAATTGCATAAAACAAATGAATGATAGTTACTATAATTTTTGCCATTTATCAAGTTCTTACAGTTTTGGCTATAGCTACTGCTGGATTTCTATGGCCTAATAATATTGTTTTCATTATATCCTATTCTGGCTTTATCGAAAACACCTTTACCATTCCTGAGCAATGCACCAAGATTTTTCTTTTCATCAACAAAATTGGTAAGATCATTTTCTAGAGAAGCAACTTTTTCTTCTAACTATGTTACCTTAATAAAATCATTTTTAAGTAATGCATTCTCTAATTGACTTACCTTTTGCTATAAGAATTCCTTTTCAGATAATTTTTGAAAGGGGCATAATTCTAGCCAACAAATTCTTATTCTCATATTCTAGTGATTTAATCTTATTTATCAAGGATGCATCATTATTTTTAGACTTCTCAATCTTTTTGAAATATTGCATTGTTAATATTTTGTACTGATCATATAAATCAAGACATGCATCTCTTAATTCATCAGTTTCAATATCAGAGTTAGAATAATATACCTCATCGTCTCCTGATTCGACTATAAAACAAATGTTGCTGACTTCTTTAGGCTGTTCTTCTTCAAGTTTTCAAAATAATCATCTAACCAAACTGCAATCATAGCTTGCGTTTTGGGTTTTCTATTTTCTGATTTGTACTTTTAAAGAAGAGGACATTCTGGTCTTGTGTGTGTAGGCTTCTTACAGTGATAATATATGATTTGATTGTTTTTGTATTGCTATTAACACTGCTCCCTTTTGATAGGAACCTGTTGTTTCCAATTTTCTTATTTCTTTCTCTTTTCTTCATGAGCTTCTTTTTGTAAAAGCGAGTATATTTTCTAACCATGAAATTGAATTCGTCATCTCCATCTATTTGCAATTCAGTGTCGCTTTCATCTTCATTTGATGGATTTGATTCATCAGGTGCTTGTAGTGCCATTCCTCTTCTGTATGAAGATCCTTCATCTCGCTTAAGATTGATTTCATGGATCATCAAGTTTTCTCTTAACCAATTGAGTGAAATAATGTCGAGATCTTTTGCAGTTTCTAAAGCTGTCACCTTAGATCTCCATTCCTTTGGCAATGACCTTAGAATCTTTGTTAAACGCTTATCATTGGGATATATCTTACCCAAGTTCTTCAAGGAAGTGATGACATTGTTGAAACGTCTAAAGAATTCAACTATTGTTTCTCCCTGTTTCATGAAAATAGTTTCGTATTGATGCACTAAAATACTTATTTTATGTTTCTTTACCTCGTTCGTTCCTTCAAAGGTGACTGGTAGTCTGTCCCACATTTCCTTTGCTGCAGAACAATAAGATATCTTTCTGTACTCTTCCGGAGATAGTGCACAATTATAAAATGTCTTGCTTTGGCATTTAATTGTCCATTTCTTCTATCAGCATGAGTCCACACTTCTACATCGTCAGTAGTGAGAGGTATGGCTCCAACTTTTATAGCTTAACAAATTTTGATATCTACAGATTGAAGATAAATAGTGATTATCTCTTTCGAATAGGAATAGTTATTTCCATTGAAATAAGGAGACTTTGAGATGGATTGTCCTTCAAGGCTTCTCAAATTATTTTGCCATGATTTATCATATGCTGTAAAACATAATAAATGTGAAACCTCACTTTGATACCAAATGATAAAGCAAACATACGCAAGAGGGGGTGAATTGTGCGTAAAATTTTTTTTTCAAGATACTTTCTAATTGATAATATCATGCTAAACAAAATAAGTCTATAGATAGAAAGGTCCTATTAACTTTTGAAAAGATCCTGTTAGCGTTGAAAATGAAAGGATCCTGGTAATAGTTTAAAAATTAAAGGAGTCTATCAATAGAAAGGAGCCTTTAATCGATAGGAGCCTGCTAGTGCTAAAAAAGAAAGGAGCCTGTTAATCGATAGGAGCCTATTAATTATTTCAAAAAAGAAAGGAACCTTTTGCGATATTAAAATAGAAGGAGCCTATTGTAAAACTGAAGTAGCCTCTTGAAAACACAAACTTATAATGCATAAATGTAAAAGTTAGAAAGAGAGAAAGAATGAAACAGTCGATTTATACTGGTTTAGCTAATAACAAAGCCTACGTCTAGTCCTCAAGTATTCAACTTGAGTATTTCTCTATCAGAATCCAAATATTAAGTTTGACGAGCCTCTCTAAGCTCACAAGTACATATTTTTCAAGGTTATCCAACCTTTCACACTCGAAGTGTTTAATAAGCCTCTATAAGTTGTCAAAAATAAATATAAAGAAAGCTCATTGTAAGCTCTCGAAGAATAACAATCTCTCTCTCGATAGAGTATTTTCACTTTTTAAGGCATAAGGAGTTTGATATAAATTTTAAGAATATTGATGCTGCTGCAGTATTTCGAAAATCTGTGTATTTGACAAATGTAGTGGCTCTTCCTTAAGTAGGCATTTTCTCCAACTAGTTGTTGGTTCATTTCTATTAGGAGTTGACTTTGTATCTAACAAATCTTTGATATCATCTTTGCTAAAATCATCGATATTCAGATATTAAGATAAAATTTTTGTCAAAACTTCTGGAGCTAATTATTTGAATTAGTAAGATTCTTCCGGATGTTATGAAACTATTTCTAATTAGGTAAGTTTATAAAGGAGGTTCCTACAAGAAAGGAAGCAATTATTTTATGATTTTATTTCCTTTTAAGAATTATATCATTGTCTACACAAGGGAAGAAATCCAAATTTGAATTTTGAAATATTATATAGTTATCATCAAAATTGTTAAATATAAACTATTAGATAATAATAAAATCCTTCTATAATTTACTATATTTCAGAAATCTCTTTTTGTATAAAAACATGAAACAAAATGCTATTAGATATGAATATAATAATGTAATCGATGAAGGAAAAGATAAATGTTAAAAGATGCCTAGCATATTTGTTTATGATGACAAGATAACATGAAAATTTTTATGTATCTTATATTCCCACTAATAGTTTCATTAAATTTAAAGGACAAAGGACCATATGCATAACCTGATCTTAATTTATTGTTTCAACAGCCAAACCTAAGTGAATTGCCAATTGCAAAAAATAATAGATAAATGTTTAAGGGTTTTTCGTAGTTACATGATCCTAATAGAGTGAGGAAATGCTATATTCCTCCAATAATTTGGTAAAGTTGTCATTTGCACCCTAAATTATATCCTAAATTCCTGCAACTAACAAATGCGATATATGGAAGTAGGAGTTGATCCCACGAGAAATTCTAGTTTAACAATTGTTAAAAAAATAAAATAGGGGTTATGATAATATGAATTTTACTGACAAAGAAAATAAAGGAAATAATAAACTGAGAGTTATAAATAAAACAAACCTTGGTTTACAGTTGCTCCACCTTTTGAAACTGTGATTTATTATTAACACAAAATAATTATTTCATTAATCATATATTTGATATGATATTAAAAATATGTTTTTATTTAGAATTAGTTAATTGAAAAATGTGATTCAATTAATCCTTATTATTTTGACATCCTTAGATACGATCTAAAATTTAATTAAGCAATAGCTTAAAAAAACCATCAAAATAAAATAACATAACATCTATAGTTGCATTTAATCTAATTGAATACGTTTCTGACACAATAAATTAAAACACCTAGTTACTATAAATGATTAAAAGAATTGAACTTTTACATATTCAAACTATAATCTAGCAAATGATCATTTCAATCAATATACTAATCGTGCGCATTAGAAATCAATTGAAAATAATAATAAAATAAAAGCACAGAAAAACAATCAAATACATTAATAAATGAAACACTTCAATTTAAGACCCAAATGTCTCCAAATCTTCAATGTCTAAAACGTTTCCACTTCCTTCAATTGCGATATAAAAAATTAACCGAAAAAGACATAGCCACTACTAACATCTAATGAAGAAAAGCTACTTTAACATCTCCTAAGGAGGGAAAAAAAGACTTGGTGAAAAGCTGGAATTTTCAGCTAAAAAACTTTGGATACTTTGCTTTTTCACTTTGTCCCGATTTACCCTATTTATAACCACTTAAATCCCATGAGGAAATATTTTTGTTGTGATTCCTTTGATCCCACAAACATAAATTCATTGATTTTTGCCCAAATTTAGCTAAAGGAAGATTCAAACAACTTTTAACTCGTTTTTCTTTTGCAAATCCAAAGTCTGAAAATTGCAATTTCCATATTTCAATTTGATTCCAATAATTTGATCTAATCCTAAATCTTTGATTCATCCTTAATTAATAGTGATATTGCTCCTTTATTTCAAAATTTCAAATTTGAGTTAAAGGCTAATCCTCTTCTTATAAAAATGTTGAGTTTGAACATATTAATCCTTGCTTGTCCTTAAGCAAATGAAAAACTAACAAAACAAGATAGTCAAATTGCTTTTACTAAATCACTTTTCATGCGATTAAACCATACACACTCCTTAAGACTTATTTTAGAAAAGAATCAACACACATCAAAGTTTATTTTCCCAAGAATGTATTAATAGAGATAATTAAAGACAATTTCAATCGAAAGCATGCATTAAATCTTAGTGAATTTCCTTATTGCGTTCCCTCTTTCACATAAATGTGTTAGGTTCAACTGTTTACTCTCAAACTTTTAGTATAAGGAACATGCTACTATAAACTTACAAATACACCAAATATCTCTCATCATTAACACATGAAGGCATGAATCAAAAGGAATTTTATTAAATGGTTGTAATCAGGCTTGGGTTAAAGGTTAGAAAAGGAAAATTATATGCTAAAACCATACATATTTAATAAAGCATTTAAACAAAATGTAGAGCTAAGAAAAGAATGGGACCAAGTACTCATTTATTAATGTAAATATAATATAGCTACAACTATTCTTTTCTTGATTTTTTATTTTTATTTTTAAATAAATCATTAATATGAAAATGGGTAGCCATGATACAAAGTTAAATTAAATATAAAAAAAGTAGCTTGGAAAACACAATTTAAAGCAAAGTCATTCTAATTCCCCAAATAGCTTAGTAACATCTTACTAAAGCATGTAGCTAAGTGATAGGATATGATATAAGCTTAGTTTTTGATGTTAGTTTAAAAAAAAGAAAGGGATTTTAAAAATGGCTCAAAGGGGCTAAACTAAGGATAATTAAGTTGGTTTTTTAAGTTAAGTGACTAAAACAAGGAAGGATTGTATCATATTGAAGCTTACATGCATTATAGTAATTCAAATATGTTCAATATAAGTTCTATAGGTATTCAAATGATAGAGAATCACAAACAAGCAAAAATTATAGACAAGATGTTTATATCCTTTAAGGCTCAAATGCTCATAGGTTTCAACCAAATTCACCTAATTCTCATAAAATGCTTACTTACTACAGTAAAAAAAGCTTTAGACAACAATTTTAGTCTCAATAGTTTTATCATCAATCAATTGTCTCACTTTATCTAAGTGCATACCCTAGCTATTCCAACTTATCCATATGTTTAGACTTCATCTTTATCAATTTTAGTCTCAATTTGAACAAAAACTGTTTAACAAAAATTTCTTTAGCACATCTTATTTCATCAATTTCTAAAAGCATTAGGCACAAAAAAGAAATTAAAAGAAAGTGTCCAAACATCCTAAAAATGTTCAAAATGATACAAAATTATAACAAGAAAAAATATCCCCACCCCTAAACTTATTCAAAATATTATCCATAATGTTTAACAGTAAAGCGTAAAAAGTAGAAAAATAAGAAATGAAAAAGAGAAGAAAAATAAATTGCCCAGTTTTTCTCTTTGTTTTGAATGGAGAATTTTGTGAAAGCACGTGGCAAGTGGGTTTGCTACAGGTAATGGGTGCTGCTGGGTGGCTTGTCAAGGTGTGGCTTATGTAGCAGGTGGAGACTAGATGTCCACCAACTTATTGAGAATTTGAGGATCTTACAGTTTTTTATGTTAGACATGATCATACACATGACTGTGTCTATTAATTTTACCTTAATAATCGTGACTTCACACGATTGCAGGCACTTACACACTTAATAAAACACGGTCATGTCTGGGCGAAACATCATCCATCAATCTCCACATGGTCCTAGATAGTTACACACTCTAAGGTATACAAACGTATCCTTTTTCACATGAACATATTCAACTGCAAACAATTGTGTCTAATTTCATGCAAGCTAGGTGTGAATGAAATTAAAATAGATTTAAGGTGCCTCCTATTAACATTTTTGCTTAATATTGTTAGCTCAATAATACAATCATTCATCTATCAGAATCATTTTCCTCCAGATTAAAAGCATCTTATGCTCATGAATTAATGAGATCAATTGAAAGTACATAACAATCCATATTAGGAGATTTCATTATATCTTGAATTAGAAATTAAATCCCCATCAAACTCCATTATTAGAGCTATATTAAACACATCAAACTTTATCTTTATTGTTTTCATAAATGGCCTCCTTAATAGTATTGGGGTTGTTGTATCACTATTTTCCATTCTTAAAATATAAAAGTTAGTTGGGAATATCAATTATTCATTAACTTGGATAAGAACATCCTCCATTAACTTTTAGGATATGCATTAGATCTATCAACTAGCTGAATCACTACCCATTGTTTTCTCAAGTAGTCCTAAATTAAGGGATGAATAAATAAAATAAGGTATACATTTATAGAAGGATTCAAATCCAACATAGCCTTTTTTATCCCAATACCATCAATAATGTAGGTGATTGACTTTTTCTGAGTGAGTCAATATTGAAATAATAGTAAGTGCACGACATAGCTGTAACTAGTACCAGCAAGTACGGGTCAATCTTATGAGGACTATGAGTACTAGTAATTACTGTTACCTTATTATCTAATTTATAAAATTAGTTTTGATTTTTAAATTAAAAGAAAATAAAACTAAAGCAAATAAGATAAATAGGCAGCAAGATTGAATCAGAGAATTAAGGAAGCACTTAATAAATTATCGATATCAGAAAATTAGTATCTAGGTTTCGAGTTCCCCTAAAATCCTTAACAGATTGATCTTTTATAATGCAATCGTTTTATTAATTTATTGGACAATGGAGATTCCTACGATACACTAATAGCTGACTTTGAGTCTAATAGCAATTAATCATAAGGTTTTCAACCGAATTACTTAGGTTAAAGCTTATATGATTGCTTTATTGATTTTTGAATCCCTCTATTAGGTTTGACCCTAATCTAGAAGATTTATGTCATCTTATCTCTATGGTTTCAATCAACTCCTTCCAATCATGGTAGATCTATTCAAACAAGGATTTTTCAATCTCTGAGTTATGAAATTGGGCTATGATATAATATTTAAGATATATTAAAACATAAATAAAATATATAATTGGATCATAACATATCAATCAAACCAATTACATTAATAAAAGAATCAAAACATTGTTAAAGTATAAACGTAGGGTTCATCTAGCCTAGACATTAACAAGACGTTTAGTTACACATGATATAACACAAAATCAAACAAAATCTGAAAGAAAAACGAATAGAAAATAAAGGGTGGGTTCATAATTTTAAATCTCCCTTTCAGTTCTATCGAATGTTTTTGCAAGGTAGAGGTTTGATCTTGTATTTTAATGGATCTTTTAATGATTTCTTTGCGTTTTCCACTTTTTTGGATCAAAATTACCCCTCAAGAATAATCTCCATATGTGGAATCAGCTCTTAATGTCTGTTCCTCCTTATTTAAGGCCAAATGTCCCTTTGTATTGAAATTTAAGATTTCTAGTACTTACACAAATTGATACACGATCGTGTATCAAATTGTGTATAACCCAAAATACTAGAATTCACGAATGATTGTGTATCAAATCATGTGTAACCCAAAATACCAGAATTCACGAATCTGCACTTCTTGAGAGAAGTGCATGGGTTGACGAATGACCGTGCATCCCCTCTATGCTTCAAATCTTTGTTTTATGTCGTGTTTTTATCTGAATGCTTCTCCTTTAAGTCCGTGAAGTAAATTACAACCTATAAACACACTTTAAGAAAATTAAGTACCAAATTTACAACAAAAGTGTAAAATATCAAGCAAAAATACATAAAATATAGGGTATAATTATGATCAATTATGCATCTATCAAACATCCCCACTCTTAAGCTTTTGCTTGTTCTCAAGAAAACTACAATCAAAATTATAAATTTTACAACATCCATCCTTCATCAATCTCGATATATCCATTCATACTATACATTATCATATCCTATTGAATCAAATTTTTATATAGTTAGAGTCAAGCTATAAACAGTTAACTTTCTAAGTCAATATTAATAGTAATTAAATCATAATCTCATTGAAGTCAAAAGCATTAATCTTTACACCCTCAATAAGATTTCAATCAATACACTCAAGTATTTAGGGTGAAAAGTATCAAACTCTCAATCAATGCATAGTCGAACTCTTTTTTATAAACTTGAAATAATATCACATGTCCACCACTTATGTATAAAATAGAAACGAAAATCAAAAGGTTTTTATAAGGTTGTAATGTAGCTTAGGTATGGTATGGTTGGGACAATAAAAATGGTTGAATTGAAGAAATTACAAGACTTGTTTACAAAAATCACAAGTCCTTTTATTGCAACTCTATTGGTACCATCAACTTATTCACAAATTTTTTTGTACTTGTATAATAACTCTTTTTTTAAAAAAAATAATTGAGTATTCAGTATCACAATTAAAGAAACAATGGAATTTTCAAGAATTTCAAGTTTCAATAAGTAAATAATGTAAATAACCTTCAATGTTCAAAATAATAAAAGGCTTCAAAGAAAAATGGGATAAGGGTTAATATGTGGGTAAATTAATGAAAAGGGCTAAGGCTGAACTTGGTTATTCCTAAAGGATAGATTGTGGGTATGATAATAATAAAAGAAATAGGATAAAAATAATTGTTAAATCTAAGTGCCTTTATCATGTTAATACTTCTAATTTAGCAAATATGATCTTAATATTTATAATAAAAGCAAGTTCTAGAATTATTCTACCATACATGAAAGAATAACAAGAGCTAAAAATTTTAAAAAAATTTCTCTTAGGATTAAAAACACATGAAAAAAGATAGGTACTTGTGTGTAAATAATATATCATTCAACTTAAATATTTCAATGATTACGAAAAATATGACTTCGAAAACTAATTTTATTCTAACCATCATCCTTTTGCATACTAATTCAAATCAATATTCAACAATAAAATATAGTATTTATGGACATATTTCAACCAATTTAGAATATCAGTTAAAAGAATTCTATAATCAAGATTATACTAAGCTTAAAGAAATGTTAAAAATTCATTAAACTCATCCCCACACTTAAAGTTGCACATTGTCCCCAATAGACATAATATTAAGCATTTAAAGTAAGTGAGAGGGTTAAGTTGGTACTTCTCTTAATAAAATGATTTTTTGATTTCTGATTTCTGATCTATTCAATAGTAATCACATCTTTGCAAAATATTAAGAAAAAGAGATAAAAAGAACATTAAAATAAAAATAACAAAAATGAAGATAATTAAGAAGCATGAAAATAAAATAGCATAAAATAAAATCTATTCTAATTTATGGGTTGCCTAAATAATTTAATGTCATTAGCTCGACATAACCTACAAGTTTACCCTCATACTAGGTCTATGATAAGTGACCTGCTTCTACCTGTTTCTCCGCATGGGGATTTTGTAAATTATAAGTAAGCCACCTATTGCAAGATAATAACAAGGACATAATTTATAAATTTATTAATCCAATCATATGTATTAATGCCCATTGCAATGAAAAAGTCATATGTATTAATGCCCATTGCAATGAAAAAGTGTTAATAAAATAGGGAATAACAAAACTTCCTAAATTATTGATTGGCTATATCAGTTTGTGTTAGCGGAAGTAGGAACCCTCAGTACTTAAGGTCACTACTAATGCATCATCAGTAGTTTCCTTACTTGGTTCCTCCGCCAATTCTTCCTCAACCACCTTCGTCCATTCTTCTTCTTCTTCATCCTAGACAAAGGTTTTTGATTTATCTTCTTCAATTATTTCCTAATACTTCTCTACTTTATCTTCTTAAGTGGAGGTTTCTTCTTCTTCTTCTTCTTCAGGAAGCTCTTCTTAGAATGTCCCTCTATTTATGAAATCAACTTTTATCTTTTCTTCACTCTTAAATTCGTGTTGGTTAGCTTTCATTTTAGTCAGGAGTTCCATTATTTTTCCAGTAATACTCTCTTCCTCTTCCTCTTCTTCTTATTCTTCTTTTTATTCTTCTTCTTCTTCTTCTTCTTCTTCTTCTTCTTCTTCTTCTTCTTCTACTACTACTACTACTACTACTACTACTACTACTACTACTATTACTAATATTAGGAGCTATTTTTTGATACTAAGGATGATTGCCAATTCACATTCGGTAGGGTTTACTTCAGTAGTACTGGGAAAACTCCCTTGCATCTCTTAAGATATTATCTCTGCCAGCTGGTTGATCCAATTCATCAAATTTTGTATATAAGCCTCTCTTTCTTAATGCTTCATGATTGATTCTTGAATAAAATTAGCTATCATATCTTCTAAAGTTAGCTCGTTAACTAGAAGTGCTTGGTTCTGTAAATATTCAACTAAAGCGTATTCATTCCAACCATAGGTGTAAGAGTTGCTCTATTATGAATTGTAGGTATTCCCATATAGTACACCTTAAGGTTGATTGTGCACATTCAGTCGCTCCCACATATAGGTCAGTGCTCAACATTCATGGTTGTAGTAAGTACTCCCAAAAATGTCGTAATATGGCATAGACATCAGTTGAGCCTCCGAAGCCATGTGAGGAGACCTCTCTCTCATATGGTGATGTTATAGATTGTGAAGACATATTTTGGCTCCTATAAAGGTAATGTTCGCTCTATCCTTCTATTGTGAGTTGAGGCTATGATAACGAATAGTAAATGCTATAATAAACTACAAACTTAAAATCAAGTAGAGAAATTCAAAAGATAATTAAATGAATAAACCACAAATATAATAAAACTAAAATAAAATAAAATACAAAAAATAATAATTAGAGTAATAGCATTCAAGTGTTCCTAATATCAAAGTTTCGAGTAACAGTGCCAAAAACTTGATTGAATTTTCTTAGTTAGTTAATATTGAAATAACTGCAATTGTGCAATGTAACTGTAGCTAGTATCGATAAGTACGGCTTGATCTTACAAGGACTATGAGTACTAGTAATTACTTTTATCTAATTGTATAGTCTACGAAATTGGTTTTGATTTTTAAATTAAAAGAGAATAAAAACTGAAGCAAGTAGGATAAATAGACAAGAAGATTGAATCAACGAATGAAGGAGACACTTTCAATATCAGAAAATTAGTATCTAGGTTTCGAATCCCCCTAAAACCCTTAACATATTGATCTTTTATTATACATTTTTTATTTATTGGATCGTTTAGATTTCAGTGGTAGGCTAATAGCTAACCTTGAGTCTAATAGTAACTAATCCTAAGGTTTTCAACTAAATTACTCAAGTTAAAGTTTATAAGATTGCTTTATCGATTTATGCATCCTTTTATTAGGTTTGACCTTAATCCGAAAGATTTATGTCATCATATCTCTAGGGTTGCAATCAACTCCTTCCAATTACGATATATCTATTCAAACAAGGATTTCTTAATCTCTATGTTATAAAATCAAGTTATGATTTAATATTCCAGGTCTATTAGCACATAAATAAAAAATGTAATTAGATCATAATATATCAATCAAACCAATTGCATTAATAAAAGGATCAAAACATTGTTAAAGTATAAATATAAGGTTCATTTAGCCTAAACACTAACAAAAAGTTTAATTACATATGATAGAATACGGAATCAAACATAAACTGAAAGAAAAATGAATAAAAAATAGAGGGTTCATAATTCTAAATCTCCCTTTCAATTCTATTGAACGTTATTGAAAGGTAAAGGTTTGATCTTGTATTTTAACAGATTTTTCGATGATTTCTTCATATTTTTCACTTTTCTAGATCAAAATCGTCCCTTGAGAATGATCTCCACACTTGGAATCACCTCCAAATGTCTATTCCTCCTTATTTGAGTCTGCATACGTCCTATT
>JANZXP010000004.1:29216428-29237818 GCA_027576715.1 Erythroxylum flavicans | reverse complement strand
TAGGAATATAAACTTGATTGTGATGCAAACAAAATACAAGGAGAATTAGCAATAATAGAAACGATCCTTGTTGTTATTGGATTAAAAATTTTAAAATTTACCCGATCCGCATCATGAAATCCCTACATTATATTTGTGTAACATTTTATTGAAATCACTCAAGATTTTCTACAGAAGATTGATAATGAGTGTTAAGCTCTTTAACTCCTCCCATAATGGAGTTCTCTAGAATATATGATTGTAAACATACACAAATGTAATCTTTATATTGATATTGTTCACTAACAAACCCTTAGAAAGATTAATAAACATGTATTGTATAATATAATTCCTAATTTAGATCTCATGGGGTCATAAATAACTATAATTTGACCTCTATGATGTTGTTGGTGATTGGTGATGAGCTTCTAACCTTTCTTTAAGAATCTTACATACCTCCATCAACTTGGTTTCAACTAATCCTACAAAATAAGGGTTGGTACTATATAGGTAATTTCTAAGCATAAGCTGTTTATTAGGGTAATTAAGGCCCTTAACATTCCAATAGAGGAGGGTAATAGATTAAGGGAAGACTTAAAGCCTTTTCTTTTGCTATTTGATCTCTTTCTATTGACTACTTGGAAATCCTTTCTTGCATCATCAAGTAACTTGTTAGGAGTTGTAGCCTCTTTTGGAATAGTTTCCTCTTGAGAGTTTTCCAACTTAGATTAACAACCTCAGTGTCTAGATTTCCTACCACTCCTACTTTAAGGTCATTAGTTTCTATGTGATTGTAAGGTAAATATGCATCATTACTTAGGACTAGGGAATTGGTTCTTAGTTTAGATTCTTTAATGTTAACTCCCCTTAATCCTTTGTAAAGGAACTCATTAGTTCCTTATAAAAGCTAATTCTGAGTACTCTTTCAGTTGGTTGCCATTTCTTCTTCTCCTTAAAGTTAGGTCTCCAGTTGTAGGAAACTTTCATCGAGTCCTAAAAAAGTTCTCCATCTTCATCAAGCCTCATAATTGGAATGAGTTTAAGAAGAGGCTATAAGATGTCCACCCAAGCGTATTCCACTTTTTTCATGTTAGTAGTATCTTCATCCAAGCATAAAGGCTTACCAAGGTAGCTGGTAAGATAGCTTAGGCCCTTGATAGTGTAGTACTCTAAAGGGAGACTATAAATGTTAAGATATAAATGAACTTGCTTCACCTTATTGTTTTGCATGTTAAAGCCATGTTTCCATTTTTACACTAATAAATGTTATTATGGAAATGCCATGACCTGCTTCAATTACCATTTGAGCCTGGAATGAGGGAAGAAAAGTTGAAGAGGAACAAATTTTCTTCGAGAGCCAGGACTTTTAGCAAGCTTAAGGACTTCTAATGGAGAAGAGCCCATGAGTTGATTTCCTGGAAAGTATGTTTTCTATTTAGGAAGAAACCTATTGAATTACAACTCCATTAAAAAACCCCCTCTTTGAGGATATCAATCATAGGAGCTACTATAGAAGAGTCCTCTCCCTGTAGATAATAATGAAGCTTCAGAGCTGGGGTAGTGTTTCTGAGGGCAAAGAGTTGAAAGAAATGCCTGGAGATGAAAAGGAGGTAAGGGATAGGTTAGAGGAGGAGCTAAGGATGTTAAGAGGAGGAGGAGGGGTAAGGGGAGAGGATTAAGCTTATCCTAAAGATGGGACAAATTCTAAGAAGTTCACTACTTGACAAAACTAAATAAAGAAAGAAAGAAAAGAGCAATGGTTAGAAAAGAAAGACAGAGGGGATAGATCAAAAGGAATAATAGGAAAAGATACCAAAGAAGGCGAGAAAGCAGTTTAAGACTAAAGATCAAGAAAACAACAAAGAATCGTCAAGGAAATAGCGTGAAAGGAAGGAGGGGGGAGTTGGAGATTATTTTTGTATGTTGACAAGTGTTATAATCTACTTTAAAGTTTAATTCAAATATTAGGAATTAGAAAGTACCTTCAGCCTATTTTATTATAATTAAACAATGTATAAAATCATGATTTTGAATATTTTTTGTTTTTAATGAGATAAATTCAATTTTAATACTAAAGTAGTTGTTCAGAATTATCAATAATTAACAATCCTAAAGTTATTTAAAGCTTAATGTTTTATAATATATGGTATTACTATTTTTATGAAGTTATTAACATACATAAATCCGAGTTTTGAAGTTTTCTCATATGTCAATCATACGAAATAGACCAAAGGGGTGTCAAAAGTAAATTCAGCGTGTCCCTTTAACATATTTACATATCCTGCCACTTACCTCATCTCATTTTTCTCTCCACCCGCTCTCTCACTAAATCTACTTGGTCAGTTCACCTCGCAACATGACACGAGTACGACTCCTTTAGCCTTCCTCTTCCCGTCTTTTATTATTTATTTTTTTCTTAAAATCAATTCAAAATCAAAACCCCAAGTCCAGAATCCATAAACTCTTGTTTTCTGCTCTTCAACAACTCGTTAATTACTTCTCCGATTCCTCTTATTCCTCCAATTTCCATTTTACCCTCTTTTCTGGCCCCGTTTTTTTTTTTGGTTGTTTCGCTCACTCTGAGCCGAAACCTAATAATCGGTGGTTTTTGGCCCCAATTTCATGCATAGGGTTTCGATCCTTCGAGTTCTAGTTGATCTTTTACGCTCTTAGTCATGAAGCGGGAGCTCGATTCTGTGGCCGTTGATCACTGTGGGGAGACTGTGACTCAGTCACCGACTCAACAGGCTCTTACTTGTAGTAAGAGAATCAAGTTCGATAAGGTAAATGGCTACTTTGTTTATTCTCGGAAGAGTAGAGCTAGTGAATTATTTGACTATATCAACGTCGATGCACGAGATAAATCAATTGATGGTTTTGAAGAGTCAAAATTTGAAGTAAGTAATAACGGAATGAGTATAGATAATGATTCGAGAGGAGTTTGGGTTGTTAACGGGGAAAATGGAGTGTTGGACAATGGAAGTGAAAATTGCGGGGTTATTGAAAGTGTAATTAAAGAGAGACAAAGGGTTGATAATGTGAATGAAGAAAGCCAAGTGGTTGGTAATCTGAGTGATGATCGAGCTCATTGCAGTGTGGAGATGGGTATGTTTAAGGATGACAAGTCGGGTGAGGCTGATGAAGACGATCCTATTATGTTGATGGTTAAAAAGGGCAGTTCTCTAAAGAGGAAGAAGTTGAAACGGTTTACTAGGTCCACTATGAAAGTTAAAGGTGAGGCAGTTGAGGTTAAGGTTAATGGGTTTGATGCTATCGACGGTGAAGCAGTTTCGAGAGTTGATGTCGAGACGATAGCAGAAGGAAGTGCATTGACTCCACCAAAGAAGAATTTGGAGCTGAAAATGTCGAAAAAAATTGCGCTGGAGAATGTACCAATGACTGTCAAGGAACTGTTTGAGACTGGTTTACTTGAGGGCGTGCCGGTGGTATACATGGGTGGCAAAAAGGTACATTGTCATTTTTTGCATGGGTTTTCCTGCAATTGATTCTTTTAATTTAAGGCAGCTCATAAGATTCTGTTTATCTCCTTCGGAAATCTTAGTTCCAAGCATTTGGACTCCGGGGTATGATTAAAGATATTGGGATTCTGTGTTCTTGTTCACTCTGCAAGGGCCGGAGAGTAAGTATGGTTTACTTCTGCAGTATGTTTTGTTGTTGCAATTTGGTTCGACATATACATCATTTTGTGATGGTTGTTTCTTTCACTGTATAGGTCATTCCACCTTCGCAATTTGAGATTCATGCAATCAAACAATACAGACGTGCAGGACAATACATTTGTTTTGAGAATGGCAAGAGCCTGCTTGATGTATTGAATGCATGCAGGTCTTCTTCTTTGGATACTTTAGAAGCTACAATTCAAAGTGCCATTAGTGGCTTGCCTGAAGAAAAAACATTCACTTGTAGAAGATGCAAAGGTGGCTTATTTGGTTGAATATTCTGTTTTGTGATATTTCTGTGTGAAATTTATTCAAAACATTTTATTATCATTTTTTCTTTCTTCTTTGAAACAACCTAGGTATCTTTCCTACGATCTATGTTGGCAAAGTAGGGCCTCTATGCAATTCGTGTGCAGACTCCAAAGAATCCCACGGAAGCTTAACTATTGAAACTAGTGCAACTGCTAGGTATGCCCTTTGTTATCCTTTTAACTGATATGATCATAGTCACCCAATGAATCAGCATAGTTGGTTTTTCCTACTATCGTGTGAGTTATGTATGTGTGAGATCAATTTTTTTAACATACTTTCTTTTTCTTATTTTAGCTCAACTGAACCAATTTTGACTTTGGACTGCTCCAACAGTGTTTCAATTGGTACATCATCGCAAGAGAGTACTCCAGCTATGATCAAAAGAAAGTTGGTATCCCTTGTGGTTCTGTGATTTGTCAGTGTATATTTTTTCCCTTGTTTTGCTTTTATCTTTGCAAAGCAAGTAACACCTGAGCACATGATTTATGCCTACATTCATTTCCTTACATTGCATTGCTGTATTGTCATTTTGTGACTTTTGCCCTTATTTGCGTACTAATTTGAATCATTCAGGTCAGCAAAATCACAAATAAGAATAAAGTCCACAAATTCCCCAGTGCGCATGTCATCTAGAAAAAGGACTGAACAGAAAACAGCTTTCGAGTTAGTATCATATACATCTCAGATTCTACTTTATTGCTTTTATCTGACTTAGATGCTGATTTTTTTACTTTTTGTCATAGTAAGAAAATGTTTGTGGTTTTTCTTGTCAATCATTTGGCAAGACTTATTAGTTTTAAACACTCTTTTGGATCCTTGGGTTGGTGTTATGCTATCTTGAGTACATTCCTTATTTCATAATTCTACAATACTTCAGGTCATTAGGATATGATCAAAAATCCCTAAAAAAACGTTTCATTGCATGTATCATCAAGGAAACTTAAGCCATGGAAGACCACATGGAGGTTGTTTTTTTTAACATCACATTGATTTGTCATTTCCTTATCATGGTTTAAGATTTAACAATTCATTCATTATTTGACAAGTTTGCTGTAGCTTTTATTCTGAAGTTGCATTAGCATATAACCATTGTTTGATTTAATATTTTTATCTGTTCAGATTTTATTATTCGATTTCCTTAGTACAAATTATTGAATTTACATGTTTCTTTTTTTGGGCCCTTGTTTCAGGAAATCAAAACCTTTATCAATGTCAAAGTCCTTGAAAAGCCTACCAGCAAGTGTCTCTCCCCAAAATAAGTGTCAGTGGAGAATAACGACAAAGTTAGATTCTTTCCCTATATTTGTATCATTGTTATTCTTATTATTCTCATGATAGTTTTCATGTATTTGTTGCTTCTTTGTTATTAAATCTGTTTATGCATAGTAATTGGTCATGATTATTATTTTTTTCCTAAAGAGATCAGCGCTTGCATAAATTGGTTTTTGAGGAAGGTGGATTGCCTGATGGAACTGAAGTAGCATACTATGCTCGTGGGCAGGTGGTTAAGATAAATATTGTGAATGCTTATATATTGTCACATTCTTAGTGTGTAAAGTAATGAACTCTTGTGGACAGAAATTGCTTTTGGGTTATAAAAGGGGCTTTGGAATACTTTGTTGTTGCTGCAATTGTGAGGTACAGTTTGATTCTAGTTAAATGTTTTGGTTCTGTAATCTCCTGTCAAAGGTGCTGAAAATTCTTAATTAATAATGCACAGGTTAGCCCCTCAACCTTTGAAGCTCATGCAGGCTGGGCAACTCGCAAGAAACCGTAAGATTGTGTACATTACGTTTTTGATGCATATATCTTTCCATGTGGTTTGATAAAATGGACCTTTTGTTTTCTTGACAGCTACGCATATATCTATACCTCTAATGGAGTGTCACTCCATGAATTGGCAATCTCTCTTTCAAAAGGCCGCAAGTATTCTGCTAAGGATAATGATGACCTATGTATTGTTTGTGCGGATGGTGGGAACCTTATTCTTTGCGATGGATGCCCAAGGGCATTTCACAAAGGTTTGTAATTTTTTTTTATCGTCATAAGAAGATTGGTATGCTTCTTAAGATAAATTATCTTGTTAAAGTCCTTGGTTATCCATTATTTTTTCTTGAGCGCGAGTCAGGTTTCAGTTAATATTTGGAAATGGACTAGGTAGTTGGTATATCTTTTATCCCAAGGATTACTTCAATGGAACTTTTTTATGCCCTGAATTGTGAATACAGTGAATTGTCCATCTCGAGAAACAGATATAAATAGTTACAGGATGAAATAAAGGCAACAAAGAAGGAACTATTTGTAACTATGATGGGCTTTGGGCAGTTAATATGTTGTATCAAGAATCATTCACCATGGGGACTCTCTAAAGGCCAAAACTTAGAAAAACTTGCTCTTTCTTTTTATTAGTTTTGGGCCTTTCCAAACTACATAAGATTGGGCTTCCTTCAAACTTTTAGTGCTGTAATTGTCTAAACTCAAGAAGGGATATTCAATTTCTCAACCATGGTTATTTAGGTAGTAGACTCATACAATGCCCCACTTTTTTATTCTGCTGAAACATGATACCTTTGTTTTGCATGTCAAGATTTACAGTACTAATGTTTTGTCTATTATAATACAATTATTGCTCAAGAGTTATTAAATGTCGCGTGTAAAATTAAGTTTTTCCTCTTTTTTTGGTGTTTATGTATCTGCGTTATGGGCCTGACACGCTTTTTCTCCGGCAATTATACATTGCTTACTTCTAAACTTTTAAGGACCTATAGCTTCGCTACCATTACAAGGAGTAAACAGGAAAAACTTGTACTTGCTTTAACACATACCTTGTGTTTTCTTAAGTGTAGATTGCATGTACATTTGGTTTAGAGGTGGGACCATGTTCTTTACTTTTTTTGTTTCTTTAAAATTTACGGCAATTTTCTTATTTAAAATATATTATTTGATCTTAAGGACAATAAAACAAAACCTAACATCTGATTCTATATGAACTTTTTCTAAGGAAATTGTCATTTCCAATTATTATTTTTGATCTGCATGAATTGATATCGTGAGCAATTTATTGCCTATACAGGATGTGCATTTCTACCAAGTATTCCACAGGGTGACTGGTATTGTCAGTTTTGCCAGAATATGTTCCAAAGAGAAAAGTTTGTGGAATATAATGCAAATGCTGTTGCAGCTGGAAGAATTTCTGGTATTGATCCTTTAAAGCAGATAACCAAGAGATGCATGCGTATTGTAAGAAACATAGAAGCTGAGTTTACTGGATGTGTGTTATGTCGGTACGAGTTACGCTTCAATCTGAAACTATTTGAATTTGCAAACATTTTAGTGATTCCCAAACTTTGTTATATTTGTAATGATGTAGGTCCAATAAGGATCTTCAACTTTTCTTTGACGTTATTCATTTGATTTTGCTGTGTGCAGGGGTTATGATTTCAGCAGATCTGGATTTGGTCCACGAACAATAATACTGTGTGATCAGGTAGTTCTCTGGACTATTTTCTGTAATTTATTTATAATTTCAAACTGTGAAATGACGAAAAATTATCTGTTTGCTTTTGTAATGAGAAATTGATATTTGGATTAGTTTTTTTCTCTTGGATTTCTAGTCATGTTCTTTGCATGTTTGAGCTATTTCATGCTTTTCTTAGATTTATTAACTCAGAACTGGTTTTTAAATCTTTGCTTTTCTGCAGTGTGAGAAGGAGTTTCATGTTGGCTGTTTGAGGAGCCATAAAATTGCAAACTTAAAGGTTTGTGCTTTTACTGTTGGCATAGTTATGTGACGAAGATCTTTGAGTTGATGTCTACTTATTTCACATTCTATTGAGTATTTTTTTTGGTGATCGTGAAATGAAGATGTTTCACTACCTGTTTGCAGGAATTGCCAAAAGGGAGGTGGTTTTGTTCCATGGATTGCAGTAGGATCCATACTGCTTTACAGAAATTGATCGTTCGAGGAGCAGAAAAACTTCCAGACTCTCTTTTGGAGGTCATAAAAATGAAGCATGAGCAAAAAGGTTTAGGAATCATTAGTGACATTGATGTAAGATGGAGACTTCTCAGTGGCAAACTCTCTTCTCGTGAAAATAAGCTGTTACTTTCCCAAGCTCTAATTATTTTCCAAGTGAGTACATTCCTTGCTTACAAGCAACAATTTACATAGTTACATTTGATGTATGCCACCTTTTACATGTATGATTCTTCAGCTGGTTTATATTTCAATCTGGATGTGCAAATTGTGATGCATCCGGTATTCTGTGGAGATGCATTTCAATAAGTCGCATAATCTGAACAACTTTGCTACTAGCTGTTACTGTTGTGAAACTTTAATTCTTTGTTCACAATATATTATTCATTTGTCAAGTGTCAATGGATTATAAAAAATTTTTTACCTTTCATTTGAAAATTATTGATGAAGTGAGATATGTTATTTACGCTTCAGGAGTGTTTTGATCCCATAGTTGATTCAACTGGACGTGACCTTATTCCATTGATGGTTTATGGGTAAGCTAAATGTTTGCAAGACTCTTGTCTGCTGCTCTCTAGCCTAACATGCTAACTGTATAGGTCTAATTTTCTCAGGAAGAATTCCAAAGGCCTAGATTATGGGGGAATGTTCTGTGCAGTACTAACAGTCAAGTAAGCCTCAACTTTCTGTGTAAACGGGGAGCAATTTTTCTGAGCAATAGCAACTCACGCATCTGTTGTTGCAGCTCATTTGTTGTGTCAGCTGGAATTCTTAGAATATTTGGGCAAGCAGTTGCCGAGCTTCCTCTAGTTGCAACCAGTAATGGGAATCATGGCAAGGTGATTATGATGCCCTTTCTGTTTCTCCCTTAATCGTTTTAATAGCTGGACATTATGGATTTTTTTCTATACCCGGCTTCAATCACAAGTGGTGACATTCTGTTCAGAACAACTTAAGCGTCTCTGCACTTGATAAAGTTTTCGAAGAATTTTGGTCAACTGTTTGAATATTTGGATAGCTTGTCTTTAACTTTTGGTAGCTAATTATCCTCACAGGGGTACTTCCAGTTGTTGTTTTCCTGTATCGAAAAGCTGCTGTCCTTTTTGAATGTTCAGAGCCTTGTTCTTCCAGCCGCTGAAGAGGCAGAATCTATATGGACCGAGAAATTTGGTTTTCAGAAGGTTGACTCAGACCAGGTAAGCAAACTATTGGACATGAACACATAGAAGTTACATCCACAGATATGCGGGTATATTTGCTCAGGACAGAAATTTGTGTGTTCGGATGGGCACAAATGTATGTTTTAGCTTGTCAGATTTTGACTCCTCTATTTACTCTGCTACAGCTTAGTATATACAGAAAAAGCTGCTGCCAGATGGTGACCTTTAAAGGAACTTCAATGCTACATAAACATGTTCCTGCATGTCGAATCCTCACTCAAAGTACGGAGTCTATAGTGTCGTAGACAAATGGAAGAGCCATTTTCCAGCGGGAAGGGAGCGAGAAAGCCTAGTGTCTTAACTTGGCATATTTATTTCATTTCTTTAATTCTTTCTTTCTTCCTAAAATGTGTATACCCTAGATACCAAGACAAGTACATATGTCGAGTGCTTCGCATTCTGTGATCTAGAGTGAGTGATACCAAAAACAAGGCCAATGTGCTGACCATCAAAGTCCGTTTAGGTGTTGCTAATTTGACTGATAAAATAACCAATCGTTTACCTTTAAAATGTATATTATTTCGATATGTAGCCCAATGTTACAACACTCATCTGCTTGCATTCCATCACCAAGATATGAAAGGAAAACAAAAAAAATCAATATCAAAATTTCGCTGTTGCTTGCTTTTATCTGTAAAATTTAAATCGCTTTAGGGTTTTAGGATGGGCCAAACAAGGTCTTTTGATTGCAGGTGGACGAAAATGGACTTGGGAAGGTGATTGAACGGCAAATCGCTTTATTATCATCCAAGGGGGCAATCGTGGAGGTATCACATAAGTAGAAATGATTATCGGCCTTAAAGGGCCTATGGGTGAAAAGTGAGGGCATCGTCTAATTTTATGGTGTCTTATTTTATCTCATAAATTTCAACTATTTATTTATGCGAGTTTTGTATTTATTAATACGGGATTTACGCGGAACTCACATAAATAAATAGTTGAGATTTAAGAGACAGAATAAAATATCATAAAATTAGATAAAAAATCTTGTCTCGTTTTATCGGGGGAACTTAGCAAGACTAACTCTTAAGTTCACTCGTTTTTTATTTCCAACCTGTTTTCTTGAGGTGTATGATAACAGTTTCGACATTGGAGCTCTAAAACACAGCCCAAAAAAGAAAGAAACTAAACAAGGACAAGACTTCACAACCAAGTTGGGGCGGTGCCTAAGTTATAATTCATTTCCAAGTAGAAGATTGACTCAAAGAGTTTCTCCTTTTTTGAAGCAATATTCATGTCAAGGCACTTGAAATGGCAGCATCAGCTAAATCCACAGCCCTTTGGGCCCAAAGCCTCTAAACCAACCCAGCTAAATCCACAGCCTTTTAGCAACCAATTTATTGCAATAAAGGCACAGAGAGAACAGTTCTGTTCCCGCCTTCGGCTTATTTGCTTATTGTTCATAAATTGCTTTTATATCATGACCATAATAGCCTTCTTCTTCTCGTGATAGCGTATGCATATTGCATTACTTCAAATTTATTCCACTCCTCTTTACCTCATTTCTTTTCTGCACCATTAGCTCTAAAGCAGAAGCTAATGAACCCATCATCACATCCACTAACAACTCTTAGATCCATACATTTCTTACCTCCCACGCCAATCATCATCCAAACTCTTTCCCATAAATTTAACACAACCAAACTCAAACTTCCCTCGTAGTAGCAGGATAAGATTTCTTTAAGATTCCCCTAAATCTCATGAGAAACAAAGCAACATCATTTTGGCTGGCCTTTGCCATAGCTCTAAGTTCCTTCATAATCGCCCTCTATATTGTTCCTTTTTCACCTGAAGCAAACTCTTCCATTAATATTAGTAACAGTTTTGGACTTGCCTTTCTCAACAGAATTGTCGAGAAAAGCGGCGTAGAGAATGTCCTAAATTCCCTAGCAGCAAAATCCCTGTATAGACACCATCATCATAGAAGACGCAGGATCAAATGCAACAACAAAAAATGGAAATCTGCATTGATTTACGGATTCAAAGTGTCGCTTGTGTTCACTGTTGACAAGCATGGTTGTGGGAATTTCAGCAGCGTTCAGGACGCAGTGGATGCTGTCCCTGAGTCCAGCTCTTCTCCTACCCTCATTATAGTTGATTCCGGTACCTACAGGTTATGTTCTTGTGCTCATCAAGTTTCTCGTCTCTGTTCCATTCTTATTGGTCCATGAGCGTACTTCCCTTCAATTTATCAGACAAGAGACATGACCTGCTTGAATGAACTATATCTTGCAGAGAGAAGGTGATAGTGCAGGCTAACAAAACAAACTTGATACTTCAAGGTCAGGGTTATCTCAATACTGCTATTGCATGGAACGACACTGCAAATTCTACTGGAGGCACAATCTATAGCGCTTCAGTTGCTATCTTTTCCCCTAACTTCACTGCTTACAATATTAGCTTTGACGTAAGGCATTTCTCACGCCACACCTAACTCAAGTTGTTATCAAATTTTTATCTGTAACTCCTTTATTTGATGGATTTTCTTGTGGGGTTCTTGAGAAGAACACAGCCCCTTCTCCATCACCAGGTCAAGCGGGAGGTCAAGCTGTGGCACTTAGAATAGTAGGTGATCAAGCTGCGTTTTATGGATGTGGATTTTATGGTTCTCAAGACACGCTTAATGATGATCGTGGAAGGCATTATTTTAAAGAATGCTTTATCCAAGGGTCCATAGATTTCATTTTTGGCAATGCTAGATCACTCTTTGAGGTATTTATTTTTTCTAATGTTTCTTGTTTTGAAATTTTTGCTTGCAGGCCAATAACTTCCTTATAAAAGTTGTTACTTTCGTATAGTTTGTTATTTAGGACGTGAAAAGGAATACTGTTGTATTGAAAATGGACTTTTAGGGTGTAACTACTGAACCAAAAAGAAAGTGACTTTTCTTCTGTAGATAATGATACCCTACTCTTTCTGGAATTGGGTAAGTTTTAGAACTCATCAATAGCCCATAGAGTGATGGACAAATATTAAAGTGATTAGCTAATTCTTGCAGGGATGTACCATCAATTCCATAGCAAAGCCACCAACAGGAGGAGTAAGTGGATCTATTACAGCACAGGCAAGGCAATCAGCAAGCGAGGAAACAGGCTTTTCCTTCGTGAATTGTAGCATTAGTGGAAGTGGAAAAGTGTGGCTTGGTCGAGCTTGGGGAGCATATGCTACTGTTATCTTCTCCACAACTTACATCTCTGATGTTGTTTCTCCAGATGGATGGAACGACTGGAGAGACCCCTCTAGAGACCAGTACGAGATCTATCCCTTTTATAGATGTTAATAATTTCCTTTCTCTTTTTCTTCATTCAAGTTTCCCTAAATAAGGTTTTTGATTCAATGTAAAACCAAATTTGTTTTTATATTGATGACAGATTTAAAATTTGACAGAAATCCATTGTAAGTAGTGCCTTTAACATGTTTATATTTTTCAATGTGTCATTCCAGGACGGTATTCTTTGGGGAGTATGAGTGTTTTGGAGCTGGAGCAAACTACACAAACAGAGCTTCTTATGGGAAACTACTGACGAAGGATGAGGCAGCACCTTACGTTGATGTTTCCTATATCGATGGAAATCAGTGGCTTAATCAGCAGAATAAATTATCCAGCTTTTCTGATGATGGCAAGCACCAAGATTTCATTTGGACTCATTGACATTGCTTAGTAATAATAGACAAAATCCACAGTAATGTGCTAATTTTGATACACATCAAGTCACAGAAAGATTACAAAGAACGATTGCCATAAACATAATAAGATAACTAGTTCAGAACTTCAATGTTTTGTCTTTTGTACTTCAACTAGAAGACGGTTCTTCGAACAATCAGATCCAGTTCAGCAATTCTTTCTTCTAGTCACTACCAAACGAGTTACAGTAACCATTATTTTGTGACTAATACTTGGTAATGGATATGCTACACCAATACTACGACCCAAGGAAGCTGATCAATTAGTATTTCCCTTAATGGCAATTCATTCATTTTTTTTTTCTCGTTTTTAACCAAGCTCAGTATGCAAATGGTGTCACTTCTGGAACTCCAAGATGGTAAAGAAATAGTCAATATATAGAGCCCTGAATTGAGAGAAACCTGCCGAGAGACCTATCTGCTTAAACTCTTGGTCAGTTCTGTTCTTCCCCTTGGCCCCATATATTGTCATGATAAATATGTCGTTTTCGAGGAGAGCTCGAGTTCTGTGACTGTCATCTGAATGCGTTGGCAACACTGGCTCGCAAGCTATCAGCTTCCCCCCAGCTGGAAGCACCTTGTAACAGTTCTCCATTATCTGCTTGCATTCTTCATCCTTCCATGTACACAAAATCCACTGCCAAAAGAATCATTACATACATATGTAATTCAGGAGTCCAGATCCTCTGTCCACTTCTCTCTGTCTAACTCTATCGAGGATAAAAAAAGTTGTCGTTCTACTTACAAAAATTCACAACTCTGTTACTCTTCCAATTTTGATGGCCGTCAGTCAGACATCTTTTCTTTTGCTTCCAACACTGCTTAATACAATAATAATAATAAAATTAATCAATTTTTAAATTTAATTTAATATTTTCCATAATTTATAAATTAATTAAACAATTTTATAAATAGATCAAATTTTAAAATTTAATTTTTTATCTTAAAAATTAAAATTAAAATAATTAAAAAACAAAATCAAAATAAACACAAATAAAATCAATTTTTAATTTTTATCTTAAAATTAAAATTAAAATAATAAAAAAATCAAAGTCACCTTGTGACACATTTTATTTCTAATTTTTATTTTTAATTTTTTAAATAATATTTTTAAGATAAAAAATTAATATTAAAATAACAAAAAATGTATCACATTTTAAATAAAATTTTTAGGATAAAAAATTAAAATTTAAAAATTGCTTTTGTCACACACATATTTTGATTTTTTATCTTAAAAATATTATTTAAAAATTACAATTAAAAAATAAAAAATAAAACAAAATGTGTTACGCGCATCTTTTTAATTTTTTAAATAATATTGTAAAAAAAATAAAATGTGTCACTGTGACACATGACACATTTTATTTTATTTTTTAAATAATATTTTTAAGATAAAAAATT
This sequence comes from Erythroxylum flavicans, assembly GCA_027576715.1. NCBI lineage: Eukaryota > Viridiplantae > Streptophyta > Magnoliopsida > Malpighiales > Erythroxylaceae > Erythroxylum > Erythroxylum flavicans. The sequence continues at coordinate 29,223,566 of JANZXP010000004.1, read as the reverse complement.
AAAAATAAAATAATTTTATTTAAAATGTGTCACATTTTAAATAAAATTTTAAGATAAAAATTAAATTTTAAAAATTGCTTTTTGTTGTGTCACACAAATATTTTCATTTTTTATTATTATTTAAATTTTAATATTTTAAATAAAATTTTTAAGATAAAAAAATAAAAATTAAAAATGATTTTATTTATGTTTATTTTAATTTTAATTTTTAAGATAAAAAATTAAAAATTAAAAATTGATTAATTTATCAACATTATTTAATTAATTTATAAATTATAGAAAAATATTAAATTAAATTTAAAAATTGATTGTTATTATTATTATTATTATTATTATTATTATTATTATAATATTAAACTTTGTTGGAAGCAAAATAAAAGATGTCTTACCATCGGCTTGGCTCATAAGCAACCAAAATTGGAAGAGTAACATAATTATGAATTTTTGTAAGTAAAACAATAACATTTTTTTATCCAAGACAAAGTAGAAGCGGGCAGAGGATCCGAAATCGTAATTCAGATCTTACGGGGCTCGTACTGAATTATGAACAATAAGAGTTGACTATATAAAGATGGGTAGAACCTGTATAAATATATATATATTATTAAATCATTATAGCTGTGAGAGAGTAATTTGGTCTTTCGAATCTCTTGACGTGATCGCTGGTCTGATCTAAGAGGTCAGAGAAATAATAAAAGAAGGCTTTCCTATGTGATCTCGCCTACAAGCTGATGTGTTTTTTGTGTCGCTATCCCCTTGGAGTCACTAGTAACTATACAAAGGGGTATCTTACGTTTCACTATCCAATTTAACGAACCTTAATTTAAAATTTAGATGGAACCATGATCTTAACTCATACTTCTCCCTTTTAATACTAAATTACTAATGCTGACATAATGCCCTGACAGTTACTTACACCACATAAACAAACGTCAACTTTACGAAATCAATGTGATAGGCTGACAGGACATCATTAAAACAAGCAAATGTGGGACGGAAAGAAGATAAAATCACGTGTTCTACTTACTTTCATCTCATCTACACATTGATTCCACATTTTATGCGCAGATGAAATGGGATATAACAGTAGTAAGAGAGTAACTGAAACAGGACATTTGTTCACTTGCAAAGAGAAGAAGGATTTTCAGGTATTAGAAATAGCGGAGGAAAAATCTCTTACCTTCATAAAAATAGCATCCGCACCAGGAATTGCCTCGAACATGTTCCCACCTCTGTGAGTAACACCTACAACCACCATCCTCGCTATTTCAAAATCTGTACTTACCCTATTGCTTGATATCATTATATGGTTATGGTCCCATTTACTACAGAGAGCAAATATTTGGAAACGATTGCTTGATATTTGGTACCGGAAAAATGTCAAAAGAGAGAAAGGGTTGGTTACTTCTTCCAAAGCTTTAAGTGCCTTATATTTATGGCCCTACCCTATGCTCTCTTCCATGCTGTTTTGGTACGAGTATGACAGACACGTGAAAGATCGGGAAAAAAAGGGTATTTTGGGTAATTGAACATCTTGTCTTACCAGGAATTTTGGGTGCTCTAGCAACAACCTCAGGCAGGTCAAAGTTAAGGCCTTGAATCTTAGGATATTTTTGGACTATCATTCTGAGACAATCCCCTGCACTCCCACCTACGTCAACCAATCTCTCAACGCCTTCAAACCCATCGTAACCGTCCAAAAACGCTTTCATGAACGGCACGGATACACCGGCCATTGCCTTCTGCATCAACCCATTCATTTCCGCCTGTTTCCCGTAGTAGAGGTACGCAGCCTCGCCGTTTGCCTTCACAAAGGGCTCCGTCGTGGAGTCCATCACTGCCTCGTGCACCATCGGCCACGCTCTCATCAGCGCTTCCTTATCACACACCCGTAACAACGTGTTAACATAACTTCAAGTACATAAAATATAAGACCAAGTAAAGACTTAAAAGTTATGTTTGTTTCATCGTACTTGGTGATGTTGGAGAACGTAGGGTGCGTAGGAGAGGCCGTCTGCGTCAGAGACGAGGGTTTTACCGACATCAGTCAGAGAGTATTTACGGACGGAGGCGTTGTCGAAGTGGTCAATGTGTTCAGAGAAGACGCCGTAGCTGGTTAGCATGCGGAGGATGCGTTGGAGATTCTCGGGGTCGCCTCTGCCGGCGGGGTTGACAACGGAGAGGATCTCTGCGGCGGAGAGCGGGGAGTTGACGCCGCCTTGCCAGATAGCGTCGGCGACGTTGAGACGGACAATGGCCTGCAGAGACATGGGGACACTGATCATGTTGGCGAGCTCTATAATGGCTAATCTTGCACTGTTTCTCTTCTCTGAACTCTCGTCTTCCATGGATTGAGAGTGAACGAGATAACAAGGAAATAAGATTAGAGTTTTGGAAAAGTCGAATAATATACACCTTGTTTCCAATCAGTAGAGAAGCTGATTCTAACTTCACCAATCAAAAGACTAAAAAACAAAATTAGGGAGTGGTTGGGATTTGTGCCGGAATAGGTTAAAAGCTCTCTACATTTTGCGGTGTTGTTCACATAGATGAGATAACCCTACAAAAGACACTTCTTTGTTTTACCAATTTTACATCAACAGCTGTGACTGACTAGGAACGTGAAACAGACACTTTTTGTTTTACAGACTTTGGCTGATTTGATTATTTAAACAACCATAAAATTTAAAGAAGTCCAAACATATGACTTTTTGATAGGCTAAATGCCCAAATTTGGGCAAGTATTTTTGAGTTTGATCAATTTAGGGATAAATATTTTAACCTGCTTAATTAAGGTCTAAATGCTATCGAGTCTGTTTAATGTTAGGCTATTTTGGACAGAAATCTAGCATTGCCATGCACGAGCCGTTAAGTCATTTTGGAGAGGGTAGGTGAATTTCAGATGTTACATAAAAATACACGTGGATTTTCAGAAAAGAAAAAAAGAAAATTATTTTACATTTTTACTAAAAACCCTAAATCCCTAAATATTCACCCTCTTTCTTTCGGAAACTTAGTAAAAGGGGTTTTTCGATCCAACGTCTTGCCTTTTCATGCATCATCACTATCAATCATTCTATTCCCTCTTGTTAATCCGCATTCTAACTTTTGAAAACCATGAATAGGATAATTGTTGACGTTCTTGCATCAAAGCTCAACTTTTGTTACTCTCTTAGCTATGAACTCACTTGGCCTATATTCCTTTGAATTTAACATTTGTCGGATATGCCAGAAGAATATTCTTGTTTGAGTGGAAGGCTTTTTACTTATTTCTTCTATTATGTGCTACTAAGAATTTAAACCTTGTGGACAAGCACGAATATGTTTTGATACCTTGCTTGTTGTCCTCAATTTTTAATCTAATTCCTAAAATTATTTCACCAATAGTAACCTCCTTGCTCTTCATCGGATTGCAACATTGCGTCATGATGAGCTGGGCCAGGTACTTCTTTAGTCACAAACTTTATTCTTGAAATGTTGTTGAAATCTCATAATTAGAATAACTTTTTGGTGCAGGAAACACTTCTTAACTCGTTGCTTCGTAATTATCTGCATTACAATTTGTATGATCAGGCCAGAGAAGCTGAGATCAAAGGCCCCATGGTTTGAAGCTCATTTAAACCATTAGGGAAGTTTTTACTTTTTAACTATAAGAAAATATAGTCTCTTGTATGTAACATACTTATGTTTATGAAGTTATAGTGTATCTATATGATGATCAAGACCTATTCACAACAATAAGGTGTTGAATGTATAAATACTTATGAAATGTACTAAAAACCATTTTTTCACATTAAATTTCTATACCAAAATTGTTCTTCAACATTTAATCTTAAACAAATTCTTGGAGGCATACATTTTCTTCTTGGCATTGACCTTTTTCTCTTTTCTTAAATTGTAGGCTTATAGTTGCTTTTTAGATGTTGACATTGTTTATTTCTGCTACAATAATATTCTGAATGTTTGAATATATTAATGTTGTTCTATTTCAGGATGTTTGTTTGTGAACATATGGAACTACGGATGAATGGTATCTAAGGAGATAAGGGACATATATTCCACAAATAATCCATAGATTGCCTTTAACTCGCGGATTGCCTTCTATCTTAACATGCATAACAAGGCAGTACGCACACTTAGGTTTCCTCCAAATTCCCTAAAGGAGAAGGAAAGTACTGAGAAGAGGAGGGAGAGACAATAGCAGGAGCTTGCAATGCACATAGTTAAAGAGGACGACGATGAGTTCTGAGCAATCTTTTGCTAAAGATGTTTCCTTTCACCATGAAAATGCCCTCCAAGTAATGATAAAGTGTTGTATGTCTTCCTTACAAGGAACTGTGGCCTAAGATTTAAATTGTTATCTCGAATAAAAAATCCTTGATAGCTTGTTAAATTTCTCTGAGACTTTCATACTAACTTAAATTTGATTGCTTTGGCAACATATTTTTGATTATCATTTTTCCAAGAAACCATTAGTTCCTTTCCATGCAAATGAGGTAAATAAATCTGAAAAATATTTACATCTCAATGGTTATAATTGGATAGCTATAGTTCCATTGCTAACTTAGGCTTTAATTAAGTTGGCCTCTATGCTGAAGTATTGATTAGCATTGATTTTTAGAATTCTTCTTGACAATTTCCATCCAATGTTTATTGGCTGAATTAACTTCCATCTGCTTTTAGGTAAGCATTCCTTACACTAGAAAATTGAATAGTGGAGAGGTTTTCGACTCAAATATTGATGGAACTCCTTTAAAATTTCACCTAAGTAATGTCTGATAAATGAGATCTTAATTTGAAAAATATGAGAATATTCGTATATATATCCTCCTTTGATCCTCATTTCACTTGCGTGCATTCTTTCCTTAAGTAGGGAATGAAGTTTTAGATGTATGGAATGTTGGCATTGATGGAATTAACCTTGGCAGTCCTTATTGCTTATTCTTTGTAATAATTCTTACTATTAGTTACTATAGGGGAAAGATGCTATTCATGTGTTGGTTTTGCTGTATGATTTTTAGGTATGTGAGTTAGTGAAAAAAGACAACTTATTGTTCCACCATTGATGGGGTGCGATATTCATTATGTATAAATGCATTATAAAGACAATGCAGTTTCTCTTCAATTCTTTCTTATGGGGGTTAGTCCATTTATTGATCAATTTTGATTTGCTTCACCAAAATGAGAAATATTAATGAAATGTGTTTTCCAGAAGCATAGGAAGTCAAGCAAAAAGCATGTTGTTGTACTGATTCTGTAGTTGGAATACTGGGAGAACCAAAGCATTTTGACTATTGTATACATTGAACATACCAGATATAAGATTGGAGAACTCCAAGAAGGATTAGTTATTATTACAAACATCTTTGCATAGTTAAAAGCCTTTCTACAGACGGGTATTTAATGTTCATGACATCTATAATTCTACACTATTCACTTAAGCAGAAACTTAAGTAAAGAGAGGCTTTTGTTTTCTTTGATTTCTAGAAGTTGTGTAAAGTTTTGGTGAATTCGAAAGAAATGCAATACTTGCACCTCGAAAAAAGAGTTATTTTCACTCATGAGGTGTAGGAGCTAATGTATTTTACAGAAGAGGCCACTCAACTTGATCATACAAGTTTTTTTGTTTTATTTTATGTATTATGATAATTAATACAGATAAAAGTTTCTTAAACATACATTAACCAAAAAAGTGAAATTCCACAAGGTGGAAGAATGATTAAACTCATAATAAAATTTAGCAAGCCACAGTCTTGGCTTTCTCTATACATTGCCACTATAATATATGAGCCAGTACCTCTACAACATTGCTAGTTGAACAATTCTTACAACCATCATCTACAATGTAAATTTCAAGTCTTGACATTGATTTCAATTATTAATGTTGTATAGTGTACTAAACAATGGGGTGTGGTTTTTAAGGTTTGCGTTTTACAAAATTTTTGTTTTGCAAACAACAATAGTAAATGACATTCTTTGTGTTTAAGTTTCCATAGAATCATCTTGTATATTCAATGTAACCATTATATGTAACTGCAATGTTCCACGTAGTGATACGATTCTTATTGATAAAGTGATTGACACCTATAATTGAAATGAGGCATAAGCAAAACAGAAACCATTCAGTTTCAGCAAAAGGAAGACAATAAAAGACATCAGGGCTAACACAAAAATCATCAACTATAAGAATTCTTGCCATTTTTTATTCTACAATATCAATAGTCTAATATAAGTTCCCAAGTTGTACAACTTCTGTTACATTAAGGGTCATTTTGAGTTTTGTAAGAATCCATAATGGGAGTCAACAAAAAGAATAGGAATAATAGTAAAAGCTCTCACCTTGACTTTTACGAACTTTAGTAACTTTACTATTTAGAGCAGCAAATGGAGTTCAAGAGCATTTTCGTCGAGCTGTCACTAAAAAACAATACAATTCTATCAAGAAAATGCCAAACAACAAACTGAACCAAAAAAAGGAAGAAAAAATAAAATAAACACAAGTATAAAACAGATACCTCATGAATCAAAAATGGAAATGACTTCGTAGTCAAACATCTTTCATGAGACGAATTTGTAATTAAAACTCAATGTTATATGAACATGCAAAAAGGAAGAATAAATAAAAGTGAAGTAGAGAAGTAAAAAAGAAGGCTAACCACCAAAGATGAGGGCTTTAGTTGAAAATGCACATCTTGGCGATTGGTGAAGAGAACATTTACGCCAAAGGATTGGAAAGCGGATCAGTAAGAGGGATTGAAGTGATCGGCAGTGCTGATGCACGAAGGAGGCAAGACTCCAGATCGGAGAACCCCTTTTGTTAAGTTTTCGAGAGAAAGAGGGTGAATATTTAGGGATTTAGGGTTCTGAGTAAAAATATTAAATAATTTTCTTTTTTTATTTTTTGAAAATCTACGTGTGTTTTTTACATACCATTTGAAATCCATCTGGCCTCCCTAAATTGGCTTAACGGCGCATGTATGACAATGTCAGATTTCTATTCAAAATAGCCTAACATTGAGCAGACTTGATAACATTTAGACCTTAATTGAGCAGGTTAAAATGTTTGGCCCTATATTGATCAAAATCAAATAAGTTTGGCCCAAATTTGGGCATTTAGCCCTGTCTTATATAGAAAAAA